>CAMTDV010000117.1:0-65166 GCA_947069175.1 Scalesia atractyloides | reverse complement strand
AAACCCTTCATTTAAGATATATTAGAATAGTGCCATTTTTGTAATTTCCAGGACTTTTTTTTCATTACAAAGCATTAGTGGAAGAATTGAATGGCTTTGAATGGCTTTGTTTTCTTTTTCTTTTTTGTCATTATTTGTTTTTGTCTGATAGTTTATATACTTCCTCCCTTAAGTTTGTATACTTCATTTTCTTAATATGAAAGTTTAGTTTATTTTTTGGGTCTTTGAATTAAAGTTTTGCTATAAATCTGAATTTATCTACATTTTATGTCAGTAGACGTTATAACTTTGCATTTGTTTTTTTATGCGGTTTACGTCACGTGACGGTATAAATTAACGTTTTTATTTTACGATTTTTCTCGATTTTGATTGCCGTTTGCGTATGGTTTGACGACCCCACTCCTGCAACGCGAGGGTTAAACACTAGTTATGTACATATCATCTGAAATAATTGTTTTTCTAAACTATATTAATATTATACTGAAGCCGTTAAAAAAGCATTACCAAACTCAAATTAATGATAATAAAACTACTATTTTATGGTATAAATTACAAAGGCGGACCCAAGTAGAAACAATTTTTAAGTGTATTTTATAAGCAAAAAATTCCGATCGCACCTCTTAAAATTTTGGTTAAACCCCTCATTTGCACTCTTAGAAAATAATTTTTGAGTTCGCCACTCATAAATTATATAAAAAAATAATAAAACATAAAAAAGTTATTTGATTAAAAAGAAAAGGAAACTAACCCCAAATCGAGCTTGAACTTAATCTGAGTTGGCCTTTTGAGTTCAAAATGTTTGCTCATAAATAATTGTTTTACAATCCATAATCATACATGTACGGTTCATAAATCAAACAACTCCATAAAAGAAAAAAAAATCAAACATGGGCCTTGTTAAGACATTTTGGAATACCCATTTATTAAGCATCATTGCGGGGCCCGGCCCATTTGAGCTTCGGGTCCGGGTGGGCCTGGTTGCTTCATTTCTTCCCCAACTGGCAAAACCACACCTGGAGCCGGATAGCTTGGAACTCCAATATATCTTGCCCCATAATAAACGGGCTGGACGGGCTTGCCAGCGCTTCGACCCAACACGTCATATGACTCCCCACCTGAAACGGGCCTCATTCCCGAGAACACTTGCCCCATATTCGATACTTGAGGCTGAATCAATTGACCCGGAGGCCCAATAAATTGTGGAGCATATTGAGCCTGAATCGGCACAGCTTGAAGTTGAACATTTTCCCGAGGGATGAAACCCGGTGGTTGCATGTAATAAACCGGCAGCTCTGGCACTGGGGCCGGTGAGGAAGTCTGTTGTATATAATACACTGGTTGACCTGTATAATCCGCTTGCTTCATAATAACCGGATCATTAACCTCGGCAAAATGTTCGATAACCGTTTCTTTCGGTTCACTAACAACCGGAGTCGCGTTATCGAGTTTAGTTCTGACGAGACTTCGGATCTTCCACGCTCCAGAGTTCGGCCTCCGTTAAGCGCGTCTAGAAACCAGTGTTCGCGCTTAACGGAGCCGTCGAACAGCGAGCTGATGCTGCTGGCTCGTGAGAGTGATGTGTCGGTAGGAAAGAGAAAGATCCTGAGCCGAGCCGTTTTGTGATTGTGAGCCAAGCGGTCGTACTCATCTACCATGTTTTCCACGTCTTCATCACTTGTGACAGTGATTAATGCGTCTAAGTCTTCGTTTGATAATTGGTACTTTACGCATATATCGGTTGTACCTATCGAATATTCCTCGTGTTATAATTAATTAATTAATTAAGTAATAATAATTTTAACGAACTAATAAGTCAAATGTTTATAATTTAAACAGCTTGCATATCAAAATATACAAAGAACAATAAACAAGATTAAGATTAATATTAGTATTTTTTTTAACGGCCAACAAATCAATCCCGAGTACTTTCGGTGCATCCACTGGACAAATGGAGTACTCCGAGAGTAACCCGAGTCGTCCACCACCACTTCCGGGGAAAACCCGGTAACCCACCCGCCCGTAGTCATGACGGTGAAATTACCGGTAAAACCCGTTTGCCTCAAGGACCGAACCCATGTTTCATTGGGTCTCCTATCATTGCCCATCAGTGTCTTGCTTCTTTTTGCACCAAGTGGGAATTGAACTTAAGTCTTCACAGAATAACTCAAGCTCTACATGTATAGTGTTGTACAAAAAGTTCGTGGCTCGGAGCTCGCCCGGATTTAGCTCAAAAAAAGCTCGCTTGATATGACTCTCTTGATATTTTATTTTTATATACATTATGATATATTATCAAAAAACTGATTATTATTTACATGTGTTTAGGAGTGTAATTTGATAACTATAACATATTCAAAGGTTGATTACCATGCTAATAAACTTAGATTGTATTTAGTAAAATTTAGAACTTGTTTTGTGTTGTTGAACTTGATTTTGGCTTGTAACGTATTAGACTGAGCTTATTGTTTATATGCTCTTTTGAACTATTATATAATGTCTTAGACTACCGAATTTTTAAGCTATGTATTAAATTTTCCTTTCAAAATTGAGTCAAACCAAGCTGAGCCGAGCTAGCTCAATTTAAAACCAAGTCGAGCCCGAGCTTAGGTTTCCAGCTCGGTTTATAATTGAGCCAAGCCGAGATTTTCCTAGCTCGGCTCGACGTGTGAACAACCCTATCCTGAGATGTTTGAAAAAACTTCATATTTTTAGAAGTAGAATTACAGTGATTATGTTAGTTCTAAAAGAAAATATTAAAGTTAAAATTAGTTCTTGGTTATCCTTATTGGGTTTTTCGATTGTAACCACCTTAAGCATTTTTTAAATAAATCTCTTTAAGACAATTATTTTTTTAATATCATACCCAACTAATAGCTTTCTTACAAGTGAAATTATATCATACCCAACTAATAGCTTTGTTATGAGTGAAATTATACTAGTTTGCTTGTTTGTTTACTGGACAAAGGAAAGTATGTTTACCGGAAAGCTTGGATAGTTTGTTGAGTAGGGAGGAAAAGGTGGTGTTGTGGCGGAGAAGGAAAGTATGTTTACCGGAAAGCTTGGATACTTTGTTGAGTAGGGAGGAAAAGGTGGTGTTGTGGCGGAGAACGGATACTATGCGGGTGTCGCCACCAACATACCGGAGTTGGTTGTCATGAGGACGTGGCAATATCTTTCCTCCAAAGCTACACATGAACCGGACACGCGCTTGTGTGGTAGTGTCATGATGCACACGGTTGTTGTCGGCGGCCAACGGATGATCAGAGCGCGGCGAAGACACTTCTGAGTCAACGGCGGTGGATACTTGCTCGGCAGTGTAGCTCGTGGTGGTCATTGTGGTGAACAAACACAGAATGTGGTCGTATAAGATTATATGGTTTATATAAGTTTAAGGTGGTTGGGGGGGGGGGGGGGTACTATTGATTGATTATAAAATATTGATTTATGAAAGTTTCTTTATTAATCTTTTGTCTTAAAGGATTTTTTTAATTATAACAAGCATTATCAACGTCTTGATTTTGTTGTTTGGTTAGAGACGATTTTGTGAATGCGTCTTCACGCATTCGAACTATGTGTTAATGGACTGAGCTGTTCGTACGCTACTCAAGATCAACATGTTAAAAGTTTGAATTAAGATGAGCGTGAACTCAAGCATAGATTAAAGCTTACTTGAATAAATGAGTTTTAGCTCGAGTTGTATATACCGAGACTAAACAGACATATACCTAATAAATAGGTAACTAGCTGTGACGTGTGTCACGAGTCTGTGAGCCTAAGATTCCTTTTCTACTTACTTTATTTTTATCCATTCGTGTTTTATCTCTTAATTATAAAATGTGAATTAAAAAAGCAATAGTAATATAACATATAATATATTAAATTATTAGTTGGTAAGTAATCGGAGATACTCAACATATGTAATATACGAGTTTTAACTTAGTGTGTATATATAGATGTGAAATTAAAACTATAAATATATTATATATACAAATAACTATATGCGTTTCTAGATGAAAATTAACGAATAATAAATGAGTCGGCCTCAAGTTGAAAACATTCTCGAGATCCGAGCTTAGGCTTTGAATATATGACTCGAAAATAGAGAACCTCGAGCTAGGCTAAGTCAAGCCAATTGAGTTGGAACTTATTAACCCCCCCCCCCCCCCCCCCCCCCCCACCACACACCACACACACCCATACAATTTACTTTTATAGTTTTACGTTAATCGTTGAGTCATTTGTGTGGTAGTAGTAAAGTGTTCCACAATCTTTACCTCATCAAGTGTTATGACCATTTAAAGAGGCGAATGGTTGTTATTTGGTAACCATTTAGACAAAATTTCGTAGAATGATTTGCTTACTGTTTGTTAATTAACCAACTTAGACAAAAAAATCTCCTCATTTGTGGCTTAGTGTTAGAAGATTTGGGTTTTTCAATAGAGACTCAAGTTCAATTCTCACTTGTGTCATATTGGGCTGATATTAACTCTGGGCTTATAGCTCAGTGGTTGGGTGATGATTGTGACAAACCCATCAAGGGGGTTCGATCCTGAGCCACACCCTGGTTTTCATCTGGTTGTTACTTCAGCGAGGCAACTCGTGTGGAGGCAGTGCGGTTTCCAGGGGAACGCCGTAATCAAGTCTGACCAACCCAGTGCAGGCACGGTTAAGACAACGTCGTCTGGGCAGATCTTGGCTAGAGCCGCCGATTAGACGGTGTGACATTGGATCACTCAAAAAGAAAGTCACTGTTCAAAAAAAAACTTAGAAAAAATTTCTTAGTGAGCTTTTAGAATACTTGATGTCTACTTCAATAACTTTGTCTAGAAATGGAGCTTATATGAGTTATTAGGGCTGTAAACAAATCGAACGAACTTGAACGAGACCATATTCGTGTTCGTTTATTAAGAAATGCAGTGTTCGTGAACACATGTTGAATAGAAGTTTACGTTCGTGTTCGTTTGTTAAGAAAATTCAGTTTTTCGTGAACAATTTGTTAACACTGGTCAAGAACACAGATATACACAAACGAATAATAAACCTGAAATAAAAAATGCACCATTAACCTTAAACATCCGTCACAAGTATTCAAATACAACCATTCCATGATAAATCAAGAATTCGTGATGCAAAAAGTCTACTGCAAGCACCATATGATAAATCGAGCTTAGCTAACTTAAGACATAATTGTCTAAACTTACTTAGACGTATCTCATATAAAATGTCTTTGGTGTCTAGCTTCCTCATATGTGATAAGGGATTATGTTTTACTATTTTTTAATATAATTATTAACTTATGTTTAGGGGGGTAAACTTAAGAGGGAAGGTTATACATTAATAACTTTTAACAAATTAACATAAACAAAAGAACGTAAACGAACATATTATCGAACGTTCACGAACGCAGTTAAACGAACGAGACCTTTGTTCGTGTTCGTTCATTTAGTTAATCGAATGGAATATCTTGTTCATCTTCGTTCATTAACTAAACGAACGAAGATAAACAAACTTCCGATTGAATGATTACGAATTGTTCATTGAACGTTCGATACATTTACAGGGGTATGAGTTATCATATAGATTCACTAGATTTTCTATAACTATTTTTATGAAAGCTCACCGAAGTTCACTAGATGTTTTATAACCATTTTTTAATAAATTATGAGTTTGATCACTTTCTAACCAGCAAAGAAGAGAACTTTATCATCACCCCTATTAAAAATTTATAGTTCCTCTATTGAATTAAATCGATTAGAAACTCTTATCTACAAGAATAAGCATATAGATAAAAGGAGAATTGACCTTTAATAATCTCAACTACACGTTATTGACCATTGTTAGTTCCACCTTTTTTTATTCTCCCTGACAGTCCTATCTTTCAACTATTTTTCCTCCACCGGTCCCCAGTTAAAAAAACTTAACGGAGTTAAGTTTTTCTCCGAATTACAAACTGACGTTTTTGGGCTTTTAATCAGAACGAGGATACGAGTCTATTGATGTAAAATTTACCTTGAGACGGTGCTCCAAACGACTTGTTTTTTGTTAATTGAAAGTTTAAACACCCAAGTTGAAACACTGTTTTCGTCGTTTGGGGCACAATTCAAGGTAAGTTTTACATCATTTGACTCGTATCCTCATTCTGATCAAAAGCCCTATCACGACAGTTTGTAATTCGAAAAACAACTTAACTCCGTTAAGTTTTTTTAACTGAGGACCAGTGAAGGAAAAATAGTTGAAAGGTGAGACTGTCAGATGGAATAAAAAAAATGTGGGACTGGCAATGGCCAATGACATCTAATTGAGATTATTACAGGCCAATATCCCTAAACAGAATTGTTGTTAACATATTTTTATAACTATAGTCTTTATAGACTTCATTATACTAAATACGTTTGTTTCTTTGTTTATAGTTATAGAAAAGTCATAGTTATAGTTAAGAGGAATACAATACTTTCTACAAACAATTAAATACATTAATGATTAGAATTTGAATTCGTCACTTGATGTGAAAGTACTTTCTATTTATTATATTTAAGCTAAAATGATGATGTGATTACAACTTTATTAACATTTTTATATTAAAGGGCGGCACAAATATAGCAAAACATATCACTATCAAGATGACTAATTTCAATTAATAAACCAATCAATTTTCCAAATCATCTTTCAAAGTATTTTTTTGGCAAATTAGTCGGCATATTCGTTAAAACTTAAAAGTATATAGTTAACTCAAGCAACTTTTGGTAATTTTCAACTCCAAGTTTCAAAGAAAACAATAAATACAATTATTGTTAAAATAATCGTGTGTCTTTGTAACTTTTACGTGTTAGCGGTGGCGGATCCAATAATTATTTTCTGAGGGTGCGAACGAATGGTTCAACCAAATTTTCAACGGGTGCGGTTAGAATTTTTATCTTGAAAATACACTATTTTTTTTTTCAATAGGAGCGCCTGCCACCTAAGACAAAGCTTGGGTTCGCCCTTGTATGTTAGCTCTGTGAAACTTTTTATAGTTCAACTTTAGGTAACTTATAAATCGTATAAGCATTCTAGCTGGGTTTGAGTTAAATTGTCATAATTGATTTTTCATATGTATTAGTAGTTTAGTTTTGATCGTGTATTATGGACTTACACAATTTAGTGTTATCTTGTTTTAAAAGAATCATCATATAAAACAACATAAAAACATCAAAATTTAAAATAAATAAATAGTTTGCTTACGTGTCAACCAACAAGATATGTCACGTCACTTTTGCTGATGTCATAAATTAGAAATAAATAATCAATTAAATATCTATCATTTTATATAAATGAGCGGTTTTTTGAGTTTGGTTTTTGAAATTTGAATTACTTTCGATCCATCTCTCTCTCAAATCCAGAGCTCCCATGATGGAGCCGGTTAATCTGGGATTAAACATGAAGCATACCCACATCAACACTTCACAAAAACAGAGATATAACTTCAATATCCGTCATTTTCCTAACTCCGAGAAGCTCTGCTTATTTCTCTGGTCTCACATAAGAATAAGTATGTTAGTGATGATTTGTTTGAATAATTCTGCCTATTTTTTCTTCAGACTTCTTTCCCAAGTTCCATTGTTGGTATGTTATATATTTATTCATATTCAGCTTTATGTTCATCGATTCATAATTTACTCGATTTATAGATCACAATTGAAACCCTAACTGCGTTGTTGGTTTAATTGATGTATTTACTCGATTTGTGTTCATGTGGATAACATGATTATATTATGATTTTAGATGCGTTATTATACGACGAATTATTAATGACCATTGGATATGATTTTGATTCAGGTTGCAAAGGAGGAGATGAGAAGTCAGGCCATCGCATAGTAGTCAAGCAAAATCATGATAATCAGTCAAAGGCATCAATTAAACGCAAAGAGAGAACCCACCAAACCGCCAGTGTTCGAGGTTTGTTTCCCAATGCTCGAAAATTATACATATATTCGAAGCTGATTTAAGCAACAACAATTGGGTTTAACAGCAACAAAAACATCAAACTTTCATAAAAACTATTAGAATTTTGGTCGTCTGATATGATTTTAGTTGATATTAGTCAATTATTTCACTAATCAGTAGATATGCACATTGCTTGTATATCTTTGAGAACTTAAATTATGATGTAAGATGTGGTTTTTATATGTTTTAGGCATATAGGAGTGTCTCTGGTTAAGACTTTGTGTTTCATTAATATATTTTTTTGTGTAAATTGTTTAAGTTGACATGTTACATTGTTTTTTTAATAATTTCATACGACGCTTCTACCTTTGTTAATTGTTTTTTTATAGGATTTAAAGAGGGAAAATAGATTCCGGCAAAGAAAGTACTGGACACTTGTAATTGGGTCACCCAGGCGTCCACAAGATCTATTTGCAGTTCCCTTAGGAAAGGTTAGAACTAATATAAGTAGTTAATAATAATATTTCTTCATTCCCTATTGACGATCTTCTTTGTGGTAATCCTTATTGTTTTTCTGTGAAGGTGGTAATGGATGACCGAAGATAAGAACATAATACCATTGTTGATAAGTCTTTACAACAGCATCTCAACCTGCCATAACTGAATACCGAGTCAAGATTCTTCTATTAATGGTTTGTACTTTGTTGTTGATAGTTCGTTTAATGTGTTCCAGTTCCAACTAGGGGTGTTCATGAGCCGATCCGATCCGAGCGAGGGTTTGCTCGTGCTCGGATTGAAATTTACAAAACCGAGCACAAAACTGATGCTCGTGCTCGGATTGAATTTGAATCGAACGGATCATTTTTGCTCGGTTTTTCTCAGCACCGAAATTAAAACATGTGTAGCAACACAAAAAAAACTGAAATCAAGACTATTACAAGGTTGCATTCAACAAAAACAAATCCTAACTTAATTAAAACATGTCCAACACCTTACTAACAAAAGCAATACATAACTAAAATCATGATTCTAAATCTAAAAATGTTCTTAACAATATCAAGAAGCCCAAAATAAAGTGCGAAATACAAACCGTCATTTAGCTCAAAACCCATAAACTTCTTCTTTTAATTTTTCTTGGGCTACTTATCTATATAACTCTCTCTCTCTCTCTCTCTCTCTATATATATATATATATATATATATATATATATATATATATATATCTTTAAAATCTATAATCTATACATATAATAAAGTAAATCACATGAGGGACACATTGGGCTCTATGGGTTGATCTCGATTATTTTTTCCCGCCTAAATAAATATATGCAGATAATATTTCTTAATAAGATTCAAATAAAAAATGTTATCATAATCCATGAATTTTATCCTTTACCCTAAATAATAGATATAGATAATATATGTTAATAAGATTCAAATAAAAGATGTATTAAAATAAACATAATCCATAATATTCTAATGAGTTTACTAACGTTTTAGACTTTTAATGTAAATATATAAACAAAATAAAAGTAATAATAAAATAAACAAATAAGAATTGAAGTTGGTAGGCGTAATCCCCATGGGATTATTATGTTTAGAACTTTTTGAATATTTTTTTTATTGTTAGTTATTTTTACACATTAATCTTTAAAAATTTGGTTGCTTTTACGTGCGAGGCCGTATACTTCCATATGGTAAGGGTATGAGACAACTGAGCAACAAACCAGCTCTTTGTCATTAGACTTATGTAATCAAGACCATTAAACATTCAAATTAGATAACAATGAGAATATTACAAATAAGACAACCAATGGGGTCTATGAGGAACTTTTTAGTGAAATCTGAATTATTCGTTGATATTTTTTTTACCTATCATATGGGTTTATAGGTTTATTTTATTTATATTAAAGTTATTTTTATTATTTTAATTAAAATCAAACAAATTCAAAGTAGTTTCATTTGTTAAACCACGTGTACACGTGGGCTCTAAACTAGTATATATATACATATAATAAAGTAAATCACATGAGGGACACATGGCGCTCTATGGTTGATCTAGATTATTTTTTCCCGCCTAAATAAATATATACAGATAATATTTCTTAATAAGATTAAAATAAAATTGTTATCATAATCCATGAATTTTATATTTTTATCCTTTACCCTAAATAAATAGATATAGATAATATATGTTAATAAGATTCAAATAAAAGATATATTAAAATAAACGTAATCCATAAGATTCTAATGAGTTTACTAACGTTTTAGACTTTTAATGTAAATATATAAATAAAATAAAAGTAATAATAAAATAAACAAATAAGAATTGAAGTTGGTAGGCGTAATCCCCATGGGATTATTTTGTTTAGAACTTTTTAAATATTTTTTTATTGTTAGTTATTTTTACACATTAATCATTAAAAAATTGGTTGCTTTTACGTGCGAGACCGTATACATCCATATGGTAAGGGGATGAGACAACTGAGCGACAAACCAGCTGAGATAGTTTCACTTTGTCATTAGACTTATGTAGTACGTGTCACACCCCTACCCGCAGCGGAATAAAAGTCGGGGCATAATTGGGTTATCACCAAAGCTCATGATGTTTACTAAGATGTTTCATATTTATTAAATTCAAATTACAAACTTAAATATCCAAAACAAAATTCATACAATTACAAGAAAATGAAACTACATAATTATTCCAAAGCATAAACTTGTTTATTCTTCTAGGCCTTCCTAAGTGTTTCCTTTCTCAACTGGATCACCTGTATCATGTGTAAAACGGGGGAGATTTTGGGTCAACAAAAGTTGGCGAGTGAACCTTGATAAAACATTTTTACTAATTTCTTGTTTTATTTAATAAAGAAAATTCGTGCAATAATCACAAGTGAGCAAACATATATAGATAAACAATCACAAACCACTTTGGATGAGTATATGACATGAATGATGATGTATGTGAGATCAAGGCTCAATCAAACGGAGCCGATCTAATGAGGCTCCTGATGCTCAACCCGTATCCCACGGGGAACTGATGGGCCTAATGAAATGCGTGCACTGAAAATGATAAATCCAATCTACATATAATTCACACAACAATTGATACACATTTGATCACGGATATGATGTATGCACAAGTGTTTAAATAAAATAAAAAAATTGTACGACACATGATACACCCCAAAACATGATTAAAACGGGGAATTGGTAGAGATTCATTCACAGTGGGTGCGTTCTTTGATGACGATGAATGCGCACGAAGTTATGATTCAATCGACGAGGGAAAAACTAACCTAGATAATAACGAAATGATTCGATAAATAAATAAATTTTATTTGAGATTAATATTTTTAATTAGTGCTCTTAATGGGATTTTTAGATTTATTTTTGTGAGTTTAAGGAAATTTTTCTAACTTTAAAAATCTTATTTTTAAGTATTTTTAATTAATTTTCCAATTAAATAAATAAATTAAAATGAAATAAAAAGGGTTGACTTTTGTCAGGTTTGACCGGGTCTTGACCGGTCAGACTGTGTTTATTCTATGCGGCTAGTGAGGTTCGAACTCGGGACCTCTCGTATACGTGCGCGCAGCTCTACCAACTGAGCTACGTGTCTAACCTGAAATATTCTCTGTTTTAATTATATATATATACTAATTAACTTTAACCTTATTTAGTTTTTATTAAAAATGATTTAATATGGCCGAACCGGTTGCAGAGACCCGGAGTCGAACTCGGGACCTTCGGTTCGAGTGCGCACAGCCCAACCAGTTGGGCTGTGTGTCTAATTTGTTTAACTACTGGATTATATTCCTCTTATGTATATACTGTGACTTGATCTGATTAGGTTTTAAGAATATTGGTTTTATTTCTGAAAGTCGGTAACATGTGCGATTCGAACCCGGGACGTTGTTTTGTATTTGCACACAGTCCACCGCTGGACTGTGTGTCTAACCCGGTTAAATACTCGATTTTAATTACATTAATATACCATTTTGTCTTCGTCTTCTTCACTAAGAGAACACAGAACAGTGAAAACGACTGTTTCTGCTTAATCGACCAACAAAATTATACTCGATTAAAATGGAATAGGAAAAATAAAGATTAAAGAATAAGATATACCAAACAGAGAGTTTTCTTCAGATTTCCGGCAAGTGTTCGTCGGCTCTGATTTGCGATTTCCGGCTGAGTGAACTGTTTTAACAGTTTCGATTATTGCGTTGAGCAATTAGATTATTAATCAAGAGATAGCAAGAAGGTTTAGACAATTATACCGTCTGAAGAGCGAATGCGGTTTTCTGATCAGCGATTCCGGCGATATTCCGGCGAAAATGAAAATCTCCGGCGACGAGCTTTGGAAGGAATAAAGCTTCGAAAGAGAGTGCGGTTTTGAGCGAAAGGTTTACAGGAAGTTTGAGTGGGTATTTATAAGGAAGAACAGGCTGAGTTGGGTTTGAATTTGGGTCATGATTCACGGTCAAAGGTCTCCGACGGTTATGACTGAAATTGATGGTTAGACATCGGTTATAACTGATGTCGAAATCAGTTAACGCGTTTTAGTCAAAAGGAAATAGCCAAAATTGCGGATATCTCGGTTTTTCCGGCGACTGCGAGTTCTGGGCGCGCTGATCTCCGGTTTTGATTTCGGGTTTTACTTTAAGTGTTATTTGATTCAGTGTTTATCACAAGTGAAGTGTGTGGCGGAGTGGTGTGGTGTGTGTTTGTGTTTGTGGGAGACCTGGGTTCGAGACCCGGCAGCTCCATTTTATTTTTTATTCACTTATTATTATTATTTATCAATTATGGTTTTTAAATTCTAAAATGTTTATTAATTATGTACTATTTAAAATAATCTGAACAATAAATACGCAATGAAATCTTATAACTGAATACTTGATTATTAAACGAAGCGGGTTTGGAAAACCCGTTTTTCGACGAATGTTACAGTACGTATATTCAACTTTCTTTTATGCACGTTTGATTGTAGTTTCAATCAAGACCATTAAACATTCAAATTAGATAACAATGAGAATATTACAAATAAGACAACCAAAGGGGTCTACGAGGAACTTTTTAGTGAAATCTGAATTATTCGTTGTATTTTTTTACCTATCATATGGGTTTTTAGGTTTATTTTATTTATATTAAAGTTATGTTTATTATTTTAATTAAAATCAAACAAATTCAAAGTAGTTTCATTTGTTAAACCATGTGTACACGTGGGCTCTAACCTAGTATATATATATTAATTATTTAAAAAAATAATTCGAGCGAAACCGAGCGATCGACGAGCGAGCGGACCTTTGCTCATGCTTGGCTCGTTTTCAAATCGAACCGAGCTGAGCGGCTCATTTACATTTACAAACTGAGCGTGAATCGAACGAGCATTTTTCGGGCATTTCTCGAGCGATCCTCGGTCGTCGAGCAGTTTGGACAGCCCTAGTTCCAACCATTTTTCCCATGTGTCCCCCTTTGTTTACCGGAGAATTTTAGTCAAACACGTACTAATGGGTTTATAAGATGAACATTTTTTTTTCTAATACTGAAACAAAAAATAGTTTCTAATAGGAAGGCAAACAAAATTTAAGGCCTGATGCTTAGGTAATGTAATTGCAAACTCATATATTATTATTATTATTATTATTATTATTATTATTATTATTATTATTATAAATTACAAATAAAAACACTTTCGGGACACACATGTCCTGTCAATTGGGCGATTACGTTTTAAGGAACATAATCTTCTGTAGATTATCATTTATTGAACTGGTTAATCTATTGTACCTTCTTCGGTTCTTCTCGCTATTTGTTAATGTTCTTTCAATCTTTTTTTGCTTACGTATTGTATTTGATTATTGAGGCTGTTATTTTGTTAATGTTGTTTGTTTCAAAAAACTCACAGGTGCATTTCTTTGTTAATTTTATACATATTATTGGAGGCTTAACCGGTTGAATTCTGTAAAGTTAAATGGGTTGGGTTTTCTGATGGGCATAGGCCATTAGCCTCCACCCACATATTTACATCTTTTAGTCCTTGGAAACCTGGTCATTGGTCGGTCGTTTTGTGTCAGTGGGCAGGCCTTCTACTTTCACTCTTGAGTATCTCACGCTTTCAAGGTGGAGGCTATATTTAATCCAATAAAAGTTTTGTTTACTTCTGAATTTTTTAGAGATCAATCTGATGGTCAATGAATCATTTTCTTTAGCAGCACTTTCAGACTTCATTGTAGGAAACTAGGCACCAAGGTAATGTTGCTTATGGCAAAGGCTCTTACAGCTGGAACCATATGCAACAACACATCAGTCACACCCCTACCTGATGTTGCTTTGAATTGGTGGGAGTTGAGATGTATATATGGACTAGATTGGAGGACTTTGGCATTTTAAGCAATATTACTTGGATTCCTGTACACAACCTGATAGATTTTTTGCAGAAATAAAACATATGAATTGGAATATGGATATTATAATATGTAGACGTTATGAAGTATTGTTTGTTCTTTGAACGGAGAATCTATAAGTCATAGCAAAACGAGAGGTTTTTTTTGAAATTTTGGAATTTTTGGTATGGTGGTCGTTAGTGTTGTGCTGAAATTTTGGATTTTTTGAAATTATACATATATTCGAAGCTCTTGAAAAAACTTATACTCCTGTGTTTTTTTTTTCTCAGCTGATTTTGATTTTGGCAGTGAAATCTTAAAGTTCCCATAGAGGATTCACAATATAATTCCTGGTAATTATTAATTCTTTATGCAATGAAGTTTGATTTAGTTATGAATATACCAAGTCATTTTGAATTATGCATGCATAGTCAATTTTATTGAATTCTTTAGATTTAACCTGTATGCATGTATATGGCTACAAATGCAAAAATTAAAGTAGATTTAACTGGAAGGTAGTTAATTAATTGATTTTATGTATTACAATCTGATTTGGGAATTTCTTATTGTTTTGTGAGTGTAGTGAATGTTGTATTCGAAACTGATGGCAAGACCTACTTTGAGTGTGGTGAAGGTTGAACCACCAGCAAAAGAAGGTACAAACTTACTTCGTGTGTTTATACCGCAGTTTAATTATATTGTACATGTGTTCCTCAATATGATATTTGAATTGAACGATCACGATTAAATGATTTGAAGTACGTATGTATATGCCAGGATGGTCATGGATGTATGTGGTAGTAGTATGATTGATGTTTTATTGTGAAGCTATGCAGTTAACTGTCACAGCTGATCTACCGCTGAGTTTTAACATACAAATCTACTGTGTTGCAGTTCGAATTGGACATTGTATTGGTTATACATTTGGTAAGCTATCATCTAGCCATCTATCTTCTTGTATTTTAACTAATTTATACCCATAAATGTGATATTTATGTGACTGTTCTTTAAATAGACCAGATATATAGGTGTGGCTGTTCAGCAAAACAAGTGTAATTGAGGAGGGATTCAAAACAATTGTTTAGTGCTTACCTGAAGCCTGATCCAAGTTTTTGGTTTGGATTTTGAATGCGTTATCAATTTTGATATTTTTTAAGGCTTATATTCATTTACTTTGTATGCAGATACTTTCTACATGGCTTGGTAGGATTGTTCCAAATTTGATATATTGGAAGCCACAAGTAGTGCTGCTACAATCAGTTCACCCTTTCTGTTTTAGATGATTGTTAGACATAAGTATTTATTATTAAGATTATAAAAGTACGTATTTTTATTTTATCGTCCGAGTCATCTGTAACGAGTGTACGTTCGTAACGAGTCGTAAATATAGACTTGGTTCGCGGTCGCATTACCGTCAAGGTATTCCTTAAAATCTTACAGTTCACCAAAATTACAATATTTCTTCTTATTTATTTATTTATTAGTAATTTGTTGGCATTTGCAGTCTGATAAATCTTCTACTCAATATAGAGGAATCACGCATGCTCTTACAACAGTACTCCGTGAAGAGGGTCCATGCGCGTTATTTGGCACAAGAGCTAATATTTGGTGTTATATGTTGTAGCATCTAAAGGAGAACAGTTCGGTGTCACAGGCAAGAACAAGATCTGGCTACAGTAAGTTTTGACTTTCAAAATCAACCAAGTTTTTTCTTAATTTTTGTTGGTCAAAATCATAGTTAATAGCGCTCATAGCGAGCGCTATAGCGAAGCGCTCATAGCGAGCGCTAAAACACCGTGACTGTTCATTTTGGTCAAAATCATAGTTGTTAATAGCGCTCCTAGCGAGCGATAGGTTTTTTAAATATGTATAATATTTTTATTTTATCGTTCGAGTCGTCCGTAACGAGCGTGGTCAGTGATTACCGTCGATTCCTTAACGAGTCGCAAATATATAATATTTTATTTTATCGCCCGTGTCGTCCGTAACGAGCGGTTGTCCGTAACTTGCATCAAGTCCGTAACGAGTCGTAAATATATAATATTTTTATTTATCGTCCGAATCGTTTGTAACGAGCGTCGCCCGTAACTATCGGTCGACTCTATAATGAGTCGTAAATTTATAATATTTTTATTCAGTTTACAATTAAGACTACAGTTCATGTTGAGTTAGTTTTTTTTTACAATATTTGGTCTTATATGTTGTAGCACCTAAAGGAGGACATGAGGCTGAGTTATTTGGCACAAGAGCTAATATTTGGTCTTATATGTTTGTAGCATCTAACGGAGAATGGTTCGGTGTCACAGGCAAGATTCACTAATCAGTACCTAACTAAGATTCACTAATCAGGTTCAGTGTTTGTTTCATGAAGTGTTACTTTTCTGTAACACACACATATGCATACTGAAACAGATATAAATATACTTTGAAATGTGTAATTTGTGTTATATTTTTTATGGAATAGAATAAACAGGTAAACGTTGAAACTTGAAGAAAAATGGAACTTGTCGGATTGGCCAAAGCTAAAACAAAAATGCATCTAAATGCTAATAACAGGATTTGGAGAGCAAGACCATTGTCGTTGATCTTAAGTATGAGTCTGAAATGGCTCTTGATGGCTCGGCTACTCAAATATTGTGGCGAAACTAAGGTATTCTTTTTTTTTCTATAAATCTATATATGAATTGATTAGTGTTGTATACATGGGCTTAACAATTACTACAATTTTCTTTTTCAGTTTTTTTTTTGTGTGGGTTTGGTTTAAAGATTTTACATTTGTTGTTGAAATATTTGGGCCTAATAAATCGTCCAGAATAACGAATTTGAGCTTCTAATATTTATATTTTTTTGCAATTTTTTTTGTTAAGCCTAATGATTTTTAGCATAAAGCATGTGGCCCAAGGCATGAAGATCTGAACCTCCTGTGTTCAAAATCTCATAATCATTTTCTCCAATTTGTTTGCCATTTGATGTTTCTCATGTCTCACTTAGGTTTCAACAACTTGAAATTTTTATGGTCATTATTCATGATTCAGGTTTTTGCTGCAAAAGTAGCAGCGGAGGAGATTTTCACGTTAATTCTTCTTAGATGGATGGCTATAAGTTTGTCTGGATATTCACTTGCAGCTCACAAATTTTGTTCTTTTCTGTATTATTACTCGATTAACATTTGAACTGATCGTTTATCTTCCGACTGGAGTGGAATGGAACTAATCCCTCCAAAATTTAACAATTAGAGGCTCATGAAGATATGAAGGTAACCTACTATTAAGCTCCCTTTTAGGGATAATCACAATTCTTTTTATCAAGTTTTGATTTCTTTTATTGATTGTTAATGAGATGTTTTTTTTCGACAGGAGCAATTTAATAGAGTTCTTTAAATGGACAGTGCCAGTTCTTGCTGCCTCAAAAGCTCTTAGTTGGTGCGCTTTGGAGCAGACATTATTCATACCAATGGAGTCGTACGGAGGCAAGGTGGGTTCATATTGAACAACCGAATCTCATTCTCATGGTGAAAAGGTTGCTTCTTAAGGTTGAGTTCCTAAATTTGTGAAGAAACATAGGTTACATGATAAGTTTTTATTGTATGTTTGAGATTTTACGTAGCTGTTATTATATATATAGTTATAACACTAACAACAACACGTCCATCGGACGGGTGTCCACCTAGTACTAATAAAAGTGTAACTATAATGCCACATGGCATTCTCTTATAATAAAGGATTTCACTAAAATGTCATGTGGCAATTTATTATACTACATCAACCATATAATAGATAATAATAAGTAAGTTAATATAAAGACAATTAAATGATTGAATTTAATATATTAGAAATAATCTTATATTCATGATTATATCTTTTCAATATTCTTAATTCTTAATAATTAATATTAGCTATCTACTTGCATATATTTTAATATAATATCTCTATTTTAATAAATAAAAACATGGTTATCAAAAGAAAATGGGATAACCAAAAACTTATACACCCATCATTATTTGACGTAACCAAAAATTTAAAACCTCTTCATGTTTATAATTTGTTATGATCGTTTTCACAAATATTAAATATATGTATAAACAATATATATATATATATATATGTGTGTGTGTGTGTGTTTAAAATGTATAATCTTAAATCATGAACTAATTTCATTCCATCTTCTACTTTGATACACTTTTTAAAATAAGAAAATATTAATTTGAAATAAAATATACTAATTATTTTGTATTATAAACAAAATTCTTACTTCGTAAACGCATTATTTAAAATGAGTAATATTATATTCTCTTTAATTTTGTATGTATAGTTCATATTAGGGTTATATGTATTCATATCAAAATTTATATTTATGATGTGATGCAAGAAATAATATGAAATATAAAAAATAATTTAAAACTTATAATGGTTATGTCCTTCAAACGCAATCAACCTCAACAATACCATATTTATTTTAAAAAATCATTCAAGTTTATATAAATGGAAAACACATTTATTTACCAAAAAAACTCGATCAACTCCATGATTATCCTAAAGCTTTTCATTTTCTATCCTAAACCTATGTAATACATGGGTCTATAAACTAGTTAATAATAATTTGAGACATGAACTAGCTAGACTTGAATACGATCTCAATTTTAACTCAGATTGAAGTTTACAAGTCGAGTTAGCTCGACACATATTGAAATAACTGTAATCAGTGTGCCACTCGTAATTGCTCGAAGCCGTACTAGGTAGCCTTTTTCCTCTACTTCGTCTGGATTAATGGTAAAAGAGGGTGGCTGGTATGGCGGTATCCCATATAGAGGTGCACAAAATAACTGGTTAATTAACCATAACCCGGGAATAACCTCTCAAGAATTAACCAGTTGGTAGTTATTTTTAACCGTAGGTTAGTAACCGGTTATAAATATTTAGTATAGTAACCGGTTAATTTTTACCGGTTTTTTAAGCGGCAGACCGGTTAACCGAAAAAGATGAAAATTTTAAAAAAGGAAAAAAACCCGGCTATTAACCGAAAATAATTGGTTAATTAACCGAACCGATTAAACAATAACCAGTTAAAGTAATATCCGGTTAAAACATTAAGAGGTTAAAGTCAAATAGTCAAATTAACCGATATAACCTGTTAATGAACTGGTTATTGAAATTAGCCGGGTTGTGCATCTCTAATCCCATACTTTGTTGTTCTCCTTGTTTTAATCGACGGTTCAAGTCAACGAAAAAAGATAAGTGGAGTTATTCACCAAATTACATGGTACGTTTTTATGTAATTTTTATATATGCACATTGCAGCTTTAATGGTGGCTTTAAAACTTGGCCATTAAGTTAATCCAAAAACACTATCCCCATAAAAGTAAAGTGATTCATCTTTATTAAAAGTCATATTCATGTAATGTAATTGAATATATAGCATTGATATAAATATTCAAAAGCAATTTCCAAGTGGAACGAACGTTTAGGATAAATATCATATGATTTATTTGCAGTGTTTGGTTATAATACAAAAGGGTTTTAAAATACAAAGGAAAGAAACCACCATAAAGTGACAAATGTCCATAAGAGAAAAAACGCATACACATGCAAAATCCCAAAAACCTAAACACCCCTCTACCAAAAAAAAAACCCTAACCCCCCTAAACCCAAAAACCTAAAAAGAATCTACTCCCCTCTTCCAAACCTAAGCTAAATGCTAAAAACGAAAAACAAAACCCCCAAAAAATCTAAAAAAACATATTTTTTTAATATTGTTTATAGAAAAAACGCTACTTTTTCGTCATTAATTTTTTTAATGACGAAAAAGTAGCGATTATTTTAAAAGAATATTAAAAAATATGTTTGTATGTTTTTTAGTTTTTTTAAGTATTTTTTGTTGTGTTCACATTGGTGTATAATCCTTCTTACAATTAAAGTCTTTTATATTTAATCATTTCTCTTTATTTGCAAACACAAACCATGATACTTGACCACGTATGCTATAAATGATGTTTTTTAAAGATAATCAAACGATATTTAAGCCAAAGAGGTGTTGCTAAATAAAATGTAGCTTAGGAGTCATTAATGTCGTTTTAAGCTTTTTTGCATAGTAAACAAAGGTTGTTTACATGGTATAATAATAAAGGTGTGTGAAAATATATGGATGAACAAAATTATAGATTTAAAGTTTACAATTGTTTGTCATAAAGGTAACAAACTGGATTGAAACAGTTTACAAGTGTGACTTTTTATTTAAAATCAAGAAAATCATGGTTTTTGTAACTCACTTCGAATGTGCGGACCGGTAGGCTTTCCTATGGACCTAAGGCCATCAAAAAATAAGTCTTTATTTTTTAGTTAGTTATTATATATAGAACGTGTGTTAAGGCTCAAACTAACAATTAAATTGCAAAACAAAACCTGTTTTCTATTAGAAAAAAAAGGCTCAATTTAAAAGGCCTACTTTTTAATAAAAAAATTCAGCTAATATGCATAATTGCATACATCAACGTATTGGTTATTCATTATAAAATCTCTTAATTAGAGCCGCCATTCCCATCTTTCTGCTGTCATATTTTATGACTAACGGTGATTTTAGTTTATATTCTTAGATGAGTATTCTTTTTTTTTTTGTGAAATTATACAAATTTAAAGACCCTCACTTTATCTTTCGTTTAGGATCTCAAAAATGTTGGGACGAATGTGTGATGAAATATTATATATATTTTTGTAACCAGATCCAGTGACTGATAGATAAATATTATTTGTTAGGGTAAAAATAGATATGAACATAACGAACCAAGTTAAAGAAAACAACAAAATGATTATAAAATAACATCCGTATGACTAGGGTGATAACTCATATAATTGCTTCAGATTGACTTTCACACATTTTGTAAACTTAAATTGTAAACTTAAAATATCACAGATGATGATAATCAAAATTGGTGTGGGATCACAGCTTCAATTAACAACTCGGTGTTGGAAATTCTTGATCTCCCAGAGTACCTGTAAAATTGGTACAGAGAGAAACAAACAAACTTTCTTTTATTTTCTGATAACCAAAAAATGCTAAAATAATCCCTTTTAAAAGGAAATACGTAACTAACCGAAACGATAAAAAAGAATAGATAAGGCCATGCATTACACATGCATGGGAGTAGGAAACCAAAAGATAAAAGATAAGGCCATGTATCTTGATTCAATCTTCATCCAACAGTTGTCCCATAATTCACGTACACCGGTTCATCACCCCCGGTTTAGTCAAGTTCCAATACTCTCCCTCAAGTTGGCGCGTGTAAGTCTTTCATGCCCAACTTGACGAGGAGGCCCTTCAAGTGCTGAGCTCCCAATGGTTTGGTGAGTAGGTCCGCGATCTGCAACTTTGAATCGATGTGAACGGGCTGAACTTCTATCGATTCGATTCTCTCACGAACAAAATAACAATCCATTTCCACGTGTTTAGTGCGTTCGTGGAAAACGGGATTGTTAGCTATGTGACGGCCAGCTTGGTTGTCGCAGAATAGAGTAGTAGCACTTTGCATTGGTTCGCCAAGTTCACTGACCAAAAATCGAATCCAAAGTACCTCGCT
Source organism: Scalesia atractyloides (assembly GCA_947069175.1). Lineage (NCBI taxonomy): Eukaryota > Viridiplantae > Streptophyta > Magnoliopsida > Asterales > Asteraceae > Scalesia > Scalesia atractyloides. The sequence continues at coordinate 43,284 of CAMTDV010000117.1, read as the reverse complement.
AACCGTGGACGCCATAGCGCGGTATTCAGCCTCCGCCGAGGAGCGGGACACGAGGGACTGCTTCTTCGATTTCCACGAAATAGGTGCCCCTCCTAGCAATAGCAAATAACCCGTACGAGAACGTCTTGTTGATGGGAAACCGAGCCAATCAGCGTCAGAGTAAGAAACAAGTTGTGTTCCCCCAACTTTTGGCAACAAAATGCCCTGCCCCGGTGTTGCTTGGAGATAGAGTAACTTTCCAATCAGTCACATCGGGGCGTGTGGCTTGGAGATAGAGTAACTTTCCAATCAGTCGACGATAGGAATTTGCATCAATTTTAGCTTCATTTAAATCGGGCCCGAGCTTCAAATTTTGTTCCATAGAAAACGAACTGGGGCGGAAACCTTCTAAACCACTTTCTTTTAGAATGTCAAGTGTATACTTGCGTTGGCTTAAAACAAGCCCATCTTTTGTTCGCGCAACTTCGATTCCCAAAAAATACTTTATGGGTCCAAGATCTTTGATGGTAAAGAGTTTATTAAGATGTGCTTTGGTGCGATCGATCATTGATGGGTCGTTTCCCACTATTATCACATCATCAACATATATCAAGGTGGCTACAAAAATTTCATTCGTTTTGTAGATGAAGAGTGAATGATCCGCCTTGGATTGTAGAAAACCCAATTGTGCCAAAGCGCTTGTGAACTTGTGGTACCAATTACGGGAGGCTTGCTTGAGCCCGTATAAGGATTTTTTGAGGCGACTTACTCTGGTTTCGTTTGTTGTGGAAAAACCTTGTGGCAACTTCATATAAACTTCCTCCTCCAAATCTCCATGTAGGAAAGCATTGTTCACCTCAAGTTGGTGAATCAACCAATCCCGTTTGACAGCTAGGGCTAGAAGCATTCTGATGGTCACTAGTTTCGCGACAGGGGCAAACGTGTCGTGATAGTCTACCCCCTGTATAACCCTTTGCCACGAGTCGCGCTTTGTAACGTTCTACCTCCCCGTTTGGCTTATACTTGATCTTGTACACCCACTTGGAGTCAATGGCTTTCTTGCCTTTTGGTAATGGTTCCAAAGACCAAGTTCTATTTTGTTCAAGGGCTTGTACTTCCTTCTTCATGGCATCTCTCCAACGTTCATCCTGTGATGCTTGATGAAAAGTTTTAGGCTCATCTTGGGAGGAGATGGCCGCAAGGAATGCTTTATGACCGTTAGAAAAATTATCATACGTAATGTAATGAGCAAGAGAGTGTACCGTAGAGTGGGTTTGAGTCGAGCCGGTGGAAGCTTGATCGGGAGACAGGTGTGCGTTGTCAACTGACGGCGGTAATTGGACGTCAAAATCTCTCAACCGAGGGGGTTGAGTTCTTGAACGTTGCGGACGTTGAACCGAAACCGAGGGATCTGTTGTGGTGCGAACTTCGTTAATTATTTCTGTGGGCTCGGGAAAAATTGGACCAGTAGGAGAAGCTGGATTGGCTTCACTGCTTTGTAAAGTTCGGCCTTCTTCATTTGTATTAATAGGCTGTGGACTTGGGCCTTGATGGGCCTGTTGCAAGTGGTACTCAGTGTCACACCCTCAAATTTCCAATTGCGGAGTTTTACCGCGAGGCGTGTGAACAAACCAGAATGTGAGACACTAGTAACATCGACTCTATATGATTCGTTTATACGTTTTCCAAAAATTATTTGTTTACCTATTCATAGTTATTTTCAAATTATCTTAGTTTGGTTTCAAAGTTTAGCGGAAGCATTAGTTTTAAAGTTGAGCGGAAGCATTAAAGTAAAGTAAAGTAACAGGCGCCAACACAAACGCCAAAACTAAAGAAAAACTCAAACAATATTCGTAAATGAGACTCGATAAAAAGATGTCTTGATCAATGCAAGTGAATGCACCTAGAGCTCCTAGCGTCCTGAGAAACATGTAAAGAAACAAGTGTCAACATTAAAGAAGAGTGAGTTCACAGGTTTTTATAAGTTCATTAGTTCGGTTAAAAGTTCGTTTTCCCCCGTTATCCCTAACACGGGATAACAATAGAGTTCCATTATTCCTAACCCGGAATAATAATGATGTTGGTTCCATTATCCCTAACCCGGAATAATATCGTTGTTGGTTCCATTATTCCTAATCCGGAATAATATTGTTGGTTCGTAATTAAGTTCAATGTTAACATGTAGGTAACGAGCCTAAAGTTATGTCACATAAGTGTTCGCGATCGAAGCTGACTGTTGTGCCTCCGTGTTGCCAGGCCTATCACTGACCATGGCGAAAGTTAGGCCAAATTATTCACCCGTTGACCATACCCGGTCGGCTAGCGCGACTAGCTCGGGTGGGGCTTGTCGGGCCCAGTAGTACTACTTATAATTTCCCCGCTATCTAACCCAATACTAACGATCCGAGAGTTTGTCGAGGACTTCCGTGATATAGCTGCTTAGTGACCATAACGTACATTAACATTAACTTAGTTACCGAGTAGTTTAACGACGTTAATTTCGCATAACGTAAAAAGATATAGTTATAGAGTGTATACATGTTTCTCCCCCTGTTGTTTAAAACCGGATAAAATAGGGGCCGTGAACTCACCTTTAATTGCTCGGTTAGTGTAACACAGAAGTAGCAAATGATGGGACCGCTAATTGCGTCCTAACAAGTCAATCGATTTAAAGTTAGTGTGTGAACACACTGATACAAACCCTACACATAACTAACACACAATGCGGCACACATGATAACAAATTCGAAAACACAATCATGCATGCAAAGTATTATCATACCAAAATAGTGATCAAACCAACTTATCATGAACACAAATCAACTCATACAACATTTTGGTACACACATTCGCAAGTTATCAAGTTTCAGCTTGCACGCTCATAACTAGGCTATTTTCGAGGATTTTTATAAAATAGTTCAAACGTTCCAAAAATTCCAATTTTTTTACAGAAGGTGTCAACTAAACTGTAGAATTTTATGTAAATTCTTCAAGTCCTAACACTTTACCAATTATTCATAAACATTTGTATACTAGGCTGCAGTCAGATTCGTCGCTTTCTGACTGCAGTCCACGGGAGAATTTATTTAAAAATCATCGTTCATCCAATTAACAAAATTCCAGTGGGAGTTTCCCGGAAATTTCCGTCTCCAGTTGCTGTACAAATTTCGTGACCCAACCCTCTACAGAATATGAGATCCGACTCGATAAACAACTAACAAATTTTCAGAATTTACACAGCTTCAGTTACTGCACTTAATTGACCACTTAAAAATATCAAACGACCTCAGAAAAATATGAATCCAGCGCAATTAGAAGTCTTTTTAAAAAATATACGTTTTAGGCTTCAGAAAATCCACTTTTCGATAAATAATAACCAAGTTACAGCCAATTGAAGTTGGCTGTAAACACCATTCAGCAACCTGTTTTCGACCTTTATCGCAATAGAACACGCTTAAACGATCGAGACGTTAAATATAAATGATCAAGAACAGATTTATTAGTCACCTATCATCATGTACATCATACTCATGCAAACCCTAATCATATAATATGATTTTTATCACAAAACGCAGCCTATGATTCTTGTATCCAACTAAACATCATAATCGCAAAACTCGCACAATTAATCGAACTAAACATCATAACACTTTTATAACAATGATTCTACCATTACATACAAGCATGATCAAGAGTTCATAAACCCTAATGTGATTTGCGAAACAATAAAAACCCTAACCTTGCAACGATGAAGATTAATGATCCGGGAACGAGATTGGAATCACTTCGGTTCTTGGAGAAAGTCGCGATCGAGAGAAAGGGTGGGGAGGGCTGTCGTCGGCTTTTCTTGGAGCTAGGGTTTCTTATTATTATTTTTTTGTTAACACAACTCTCATGCATACATGTCTATATATAGCCTAAGAAAGAAAAGGGGAAAAGGGTTGGGGCGCGCGACCGTAAGGGGGGCGGTTTGGGTCTTTAACTTGAGCCTCAAGTTTTGATTAGTTCCTTGAGCCGCAAGGAAGTGAGGTCGACACGTTTTGCGGCTTGGTTCGGTTCGGATATCTATTTACTATATATTTTTTTATATAAAACTAATAATCTCGAAATCAAAACATGATATAATAATTCACAAAATTTATAAACGTCTAATAACACATAGCACGTAATTCACTCGATGAGTTCATAAAGTTAGCGTAGTTACTGTGAGCGTGTAATTTAAATTCTCTGAATCAAATTAGCGTAGGAATGAATAACCGTGAAGTAGCGCGTTTAAGATACCTGAAAAGCCGGGATGTCACATTATCCCCATGTTGAAAGAATTTTCGTCCCGAAAATTGAGTAAACGCGGTTTAGAATGCAACGCACAAAAATTTAGTTCGTTAACAATGGTACAAGAATTACAAGAAATTCCCAGGTTGTCACATCATCCCCATGTTGAAAGAATTTTCGTCCCGAAAATTTAGTTGGTGGTAACGTTAGCAAAGAGGTGTGGGTATTTGCTTTTCATTTGGTCCTCTCTTTCCCACGTGAACTCCGGTCCACGCTTAGAATCCCAACGAACCTTGACGATCGGTATCTTGCTGTGCCTTCGAGTCTTGATCTCACGATCCATTATCTCGATAGGTTGTTCCACAAAGTGCAGTTGTTCATCCACTTGAATCTCATCCAATGGAATGACTAGGGTTTCATATGATAGACACTTCTTCAGATTTGACACGTGAAAAACGTTGTGAACTCCACTGAGTTCGGTAGGAAGGTCTAATTGATAAGCTACGGGTCCGATACGCTTCAAGATTACAAACGGGCCTACGTACCGTGGGTTTAGTTTGCCTCGTTTCCCAAAACGGATTACACCCTTCCAGGGTGACACCTTCAGTAGGACGCGGTCGCCTACTTGAAATTCAAGCGGTTTGCGTCGTTGATCAGCGTAGCTTTTCTGTCGATCTCGTGCCGCTGTCATGCGGTTTCTGATTTGCACAATCTTTTCAGTAGCCTCAAGTATCAACTCAGGACCTGTGAGTTGACTATCACCGACTTCTGCCCAGCAGACCGGTGATCTACATTTACGACCGTATAATGCTTCAAACGGTGCTGCCGATATACTCGTATGGTAACTGTTGTTATACGAGAATTCCACTAAAGGCAGATGGGTTTCCCAACTGTTCCCGAAATCTACCACACATGCCCTAAGCATGTCTTCCAAGGTCTGAATGGTCCTTTCACTTTGGCCATCCGTCTGAGGGTGATAAGCTGTGCTCATATCTAAGCGTGTACCCAATGCTTTCTGAAGTGACTGCCAAAAGTTGGACGTGAAACGAGCATCTCTGTCTGAGATGATGGACGTTGGCACTCCGTGCCGAGAAACTACTTCCTTAATATAGATGCGAGTCAACTTATCCGTCTTATCTGTTTCTTTGATCGCTAGGAAGTGTGCGGACTTAGTTAAACGATCCACGATCACCCAGATGGTATCGCAACCACCCAAAGTTCGCAGGAGTTTAGTGATGAAGTCCATCGAGATCTGATCCCATTTCCACACCGGGATCTCAGGTTGTTGAAGTAGCCCCGATGGCTTCTGATACTCTACCTTGACTTTCGCACAAGTCAAACACTTGCTCACGTAGGTGGCTATATCCGCTTTCATGTTGGGCCACCAGTACGCGGCTTTAAGGTCTTGATACATCTTATCCGAACCAGGATGGACAGAGTATCGGGATTTGTGAGCTTCGTCCATGACTAGCTTTCTGAGGTCTCCGTAGAGAGGTACCCATATACGATTCATGAAATACCGGGCACCATTGGGTTTTACTTCCCAATCGCGTTCCATCTTTCCCACAGATTCGGCCTTGATGTTTTCTTCCTTAACTGCTTCTAACTGCGCGTCGCGTATCTGTTCGGGTAACCCCGAATGAATGGTGAACTGTAGTGCTCGTACCCGACGAGGTTTCAAGTGCTCCTTCCTGCTGAGGGCATCAGCTACTACGTTAGCTTTACCCGAGTGATACCGAATGGCACATTCATAATCATTCAGGAGTTAGACCCAGCGACGCTGTCGCATGTTCAACTCCTTCTGGTCAAAGATATGCTGGAGGCTCTTGTGATCCGTGTAGATTGTGCACTTTGTTCCATATAGGTAGTGTCTCCAAATCTTAAGCGCAAACACCACTGCTCCCAATTCCAGGTCATGTGTTGTGTAGTTTTTCTCGTGAACCTTCAATTGTCGGGACGCATACGCGATGACCTTATCACGTTGCATGAGTACGCATCCCAATCCCTGAATGAAAGCGTCACAATATACCACAAAATCATCAGTCCCTTCCGGCAAGGACAGAATGGGTGCACTGCAAAGTTTCTGCTTCAGCAATTGAAATGCCGCTTCCTGTTTGTCACCCCAAGCATACTTAGTGCCTTTCTGGGTGAGAGTGGTAAGCGGTTGCGCGATCTTTGAAAATCCCTCGATGAAACGTCTGTAGTAACCAGCCAAACCCAAAAATTGGCGGATCTCTGTCGGTTTCCTGGGTGCTTCCCAGTTCTTGATAGCATCGATCTTGGCGGGATCAACGTGGATACCCTTTTCATTCACAATATGCCCGAGGAACTGAACTTTCCGAATCCAGAAATCACACTTTGAAAGCTTGGCATATAGTTTCTCCTGTTGAAGTAATTCCAGCAGTAGTCGTAGATGTTCAGCATGTTCTTCTTCACCTTTAGAGTAGATGAGTATGTCATCGATGAACACAATGACAAACTTGTCAAGATACGGTTTACACACGCGGTTCATGAGGTCCATGAACACCGCGGGTGCGTTGGTGAGACCGAAGGGCATGACCAAGAACTCATAATGGCCATACCGAGTACGAAATGCCGTCTTAGCGATATCCTCCTCCCTGACGCGTAACTGGTGATAACCGGACCGTAGATCAATCTTGGAGTAGTAGTTTGACCCTTGAAGTTGGTCGAAGAGATCGTCGATGCGAGGTAATGGGTATCGGTTCTTGACAGTAACCTTATTGAGTTCCCTGTAGTCGATGCACATGCGGAAGGTCCCGTCCTACTTCTTGATAAAAAGGACCGGAGCTCCCCATGGCGAAGTACTGGGTCGGATAAATCCTTTTTCTAACAATTCCTGAAGTTGGGTAGACAGCGCTTGCAGCTTGGCTGGAGCTAGGCGGTATGGGGCCTTGGCAATAGGAGCTGCATGGTTCGCCAATTCAATTTCAAATTCTACTTGTCGATGTGGTGGAAGACCAGGTAACTCCTCTGGAAAAACATCGGAAAAGTCACGGACGACGGGGATATCTTCTATACGCTTCTCGTCCTTAGGCTGTTCGGTGACCAGTGCGAGCAAAGCGAAGGAGTTCTTCCTCCGAAGATACTTCTGTGCTTCATGTAAGAGATGATGTTTGTGACGGCGCCTGCCTTCTCGCCTTGCACCATCAAGACTTCTTCGTTAGAGAGCGGAATACGGATAGATTTCTCGAAGCAGAGAACTTCAGCTCGGACGTCGGATAGCCAGTCCATTCCGGCTACCACGTCAAAACTACCCAGGGTAGTTGTCATCAGATCAATTGTAAAGGTGTGACCCGCGAGTTTAAGTTGGCAGCCGGTTACTAAATGGGTCACATCTACAGATTTACCATCGGCTAGTTCTATGACGTAAGGGGTCTCTAAGGGTTTAGGCGTGAGATTTAGGTTCTTCCTAAAAGACTCAGATATAAAACTCCTATCCGCACCCGTATCAAAAAGTATAGTAGCAAAATGATCGTTAAGGGGAAACTTACCGGTGACCACGTTCGAGTCGTTTCTGGCCTCTCCGCGGCCTAGCGTAAATGCACGACCTTTGGCACCTCCTGTGCCACCATTTCCACTGTTGTTGTTGTTATTGTTGTTGTTGTGGTTGTTGTGGTTGTGGTTGTTGTTGTTCCCACCATTGTTGTTGTTGTTGCGAAGCTGTGGGCAGTCTCGTTTGAAGTGCGCAGTGCTACCACACTGATAGCACCCCCGGTTAATACCCTGCTGCTGACCTGGTGTTGATTTTGGTTTTGTCGAGACATGATTTCTCTGCGACAATCATTTGCCGCGTGTCCCACTTTGCCACATCGTTGGCAGCGATTCTCGGCACAAGGGCCGTGATGATGGAGGTTACAACGATTACATTGCGGCTTTCGACCCACATAGCGCTGGTGTTTGGGTGTTGTTGGCGGGCTGATTATAGTGACCCCGATTGCTGTTGAAATTATTGAACCGTTTCTGGTTCCCTTGTTGTGGCTGGGCTGACGAAGACTGTCGAGCAGGCGAGTCTTCAAATTTTCTTTTATTATCAGGGACAACTTCAGTTGCACGCTGAGATGGCAACTTCTTTTGTTCCACCGCCTTATCGGTGAGTTTGTGCGCCAGCCTGATCGCTTGATGCTCAGTCGCAGGGTTGCTAGCCATTACCATGCCCTGGATCTCGGGGACCAGACCCCCAAGGTAAAACTCGAGTCGTTTTTCAACGGTGTTGGCCAGATCGGGACATAGGAATACCAGATCATGATGTTTCGCTGTGTATGCTTTAATTTCAGATCCCACCATCTTGTGGTTCCATAATGCTTGCTCCAACTGCTGAACCCTGTCCCGCGGACAGTACTCCTCCTTGATTAGGGCCTTAAACTCGGCCCAGGCCATTGCGTTTGCAGCAATAAGTCCACGCGTTTGGACTTGTGCGTTCCACCAAGTTAGTGCCCATCCTCCAACGTTGAGGCAGCATACTTGACCTTGTTGGCCTCAAGGCAATTGCACATCTCGAACACCGATTCGGACTTTTCAATCCAACGGACCAGTCCTATGGGTCCTTTTGCACCCGTGAATTTGCTCGGTTTCGCATCGAGGAACATCTTGTAGGGGTTAAGACCCCCTCCTGCTGACAGAGGATAGGTAGTCAACGAGAAAGTCTACTAGCCCAACTATTAGATTTTCCCATGAAAATTTAATAATGGTTACCTGCTGGTGGGTTTTGAACACCTGCCAGAGCAGCATTCACGTGTTCTTGGATCATTGCGGCCAATTCTTTGGGTGTCATGTTGAGGTTTCCGCAACGTCCAGTTGCCATTTTAGATCTTCGCAAGACAACATAAACACACACCGATAAGTATATATATCCAATATAGTTATTCTACTCCATACTTAAATAATCCCTCAAATTATGTCAACCCAAATAAATTAAACAATCGAAAGGAATATTCGATTAAATAAAATTTCAACGTCTCACAAAATGCCAACCAAACATATCAGTTTACTATAAAATTTCAAGTTCAAACATAAGTAGAAAATAAATAGACTGAAGGAAGCAAATGGGATAAGCGAGACGAGTCAGTCTTCTACGTCTCCATCTCCCAAATTGCTATCGTTGCCGTCATCCTCCGCGGCGTTTCCAGCTTCTACAGCCGGGTCTTCCTCCGGATTCTTCTGGATCCTCCTCTGGATCCTCCTCTGGATCCTCCTCTTCTTCCTCTACCGGCGCTGGAGGGGCCGGTGCTGGTGCGGGTACTGGTACAGGTGCCTGATTCTGTTCTAGTTCTTGAATTCTCCAGCTGGACTCAAGAACTCTGTCTTCGAGCCAGTCAGCGCTCAGCTGCTCAGCACGAAGATCTTTAGCTAAAGTGTTACGAGCTATCTTATTCTCATATTGCTCTTTTCAAGCTCTCCAGTCTTACCCGTTAATTGTCGTATCATCCATCCCCGTGCTAGGATAGTTTCCTGCATTCTCTCTAGTTGTTCCTGTTGTTTTCTTATCATATCTCTAAGTAGGTCGTCCCCTACTTCTAACGAGTTAACCGGTTCGACCAGCATAGCAGTGATCGGGCGTGAGGACGACTCCTCTCCTATAGCGAGTCTTTTCCTAGCAGCTAAGCGTGTCTCCACCCATGAGGTGGTGAGGGTTTGACCATAGGTGCCTTCCCCGGCGCCCTTGGTTGTAAAGGTTTTCGGATGATGATGATAACATTGCCTGTTGGGTTGTGTAGTTAGTTACGAGTTGCGTTCATCACAATATGCATTTATATTTTACATAACACAGTTCTAGTACAACACATAACAAGATATCACAGTTCAGTGCCAAACTAAGTCTAGTGTCGTGTAATCAGCTATAGTTTAGGTCTACTTTTAATGCAAACCTGGTTCTCTATAGCTAGTAGCTCTGATACCAATCTGTCACACCCTCAAATTTCCACTTGCGGAGTTTTACCGCGAGGCGTGTGAACAAACCAGAATCTGAGACACTAGTAACATCGAACGACTCTATATGATTCGTTTATACGTTTTCCAAAAATTATTTGTTTACCTATTCATAGTTATTTTCAAATTATCTTAGTTTGGTTTCAAAGTTTAGCGGAAGCATTAGTTTTAAAGTTGAGCGGAAGCATTAAAGTAAAGTAAAGTAACGGGCGTCAACACAAACGCCAAAACTAAAGAAAAACCCAAACAATATTCGTAAATGAGACTCGATAAAAAGATGTCTTGATCAATGCAAGTGAGTGCACCTAGAGCTCCTAGCGTCCTGAGAAACATGTAAAGAAACAAGTGTCAACATTAAAGAAGAGTGAGTTCACAGGTTTTTATAAGTTCATTAGTTCGGTTAAAAGTTCGTTTTCCCCCGTTATCCCTAACACGGGATAACAATAGAGTTCCATTATTCCTAACCCGGAATAATAATGATGTTGGTTCCATTATCCCTAACCCGGAATAATATCGTTGTTGGTTCCATTATTCCTAATCCGGAATAATATTGTTGGTTCGTAATTAAGTTCAATGTTAACATGTAGGTAACGAGCCTAAAGTTATGTCACATAAGTGTTCGCGATCGAAGCTGACTGTTGTGCCTCCGTGTTGCCAGGCCTATCACTGACCATGGCGAAAGTTAGGCCAAATTATTCACCCGTTGACCATACCCGGTCGGCTAGCGCGACTAGCTCGGGTGGGGCTTGTCGGGCCCAGTAGTACTACTTATAATTTTCCCGCTATCTAACCCAATACTAACGATTTTTGTCGAGGACTTCCGTGATATAGCTGCTTAGTGACCATAACGTACATTAACATTAACTTAGTTACCGAGTAGTTTAACGACGTTAATTTCGCATAACGTAAAAAGATAGAGTTATAGAGTGTATACATGTTTCTCCCCCTGTTGTTTAAAACCGGATAAAATAGGGGCCGTGAACTCACCTTTAATTGCTCGGTTAGTGTAACACAGAAGTAGCAAATGATGGGACCGCTAATTGCGTCCTAACAAGTCAATCGATTTAAAGTTAGTGTGTGAACACACTGATACAAACCCTACACATAACTAACACACAATGCGGCACACATGATAACAAATTCGAAAACACAATCATGCATGCAAAGTATTATCATACCAAAATAGTGATCAAACCAACTTATCATGAACACAAATCAACTCATACAACATTTTGGTACACACATTCGCAAGTTATCAAGTTTCAGCTTGCACGCTCATAACTAGGCTGTTTTCAAGGATTTTTATAAAATAGTTCCAACGTTCCAAAAATTCCAATTTTTTTACAAAAGGTGTCAACTAAACTATAGAATGTTATGTAAATGTTTCAAGTCCTAACACTTTACCAATTATTCATAAACATTTGTATACTAGGCTGCAGTCAGATTCGTCGTTTTCTGACTGCAGTCCACGGGAGAATTTATTTAAAAATCATCGTTCATCCAATTAACAAAATTCCAGTGGGAGTTTCCCGGAAATTTCCGTCTCCAGTTGCTGTACAAATTTCGTGACCCAACCCTCTACAGATTATGAGATCCAACTCGATAAACAACTAACAAATTTTCAGAATTTACACAGCTTCAGTTACTGCACTTAATTGACCACTTAAAAATATCAAACGACCTCATAAAAATATGAATCCAGCGCCATTAGAATCGTTTTTAAAAAATATACGTTTTAGGCTTCAGAAAATCCACTTTTCGATAAATAATAACCAAGTTACAGCCAATTGAAGTTGGCTGTAAACACCATTCAGCAACCTGTTTTCGACTTTTATCGCAATAGAACACGCTTAAACGATCGAGACGCTAAATATAAATGATCAAGAACAGATTTATTAGTCACCTATCATCATGTACATCATAAACCCTAATCATATAATATGATTTTTATCACAAAACGCGGCCTATGATTCTTGTATCCAACTAAACATCATAATCGCAAAACTCGCAAAATTAATCGAACTAAACATCATAACACTTTTATAACAATGATTCTACCATTACATACAAGCATGATCAAGAGTTCATAAACCCTAATGTGATTTGCGAAACAATAAAAACCCTAACCTTGCAACGATGAAGATTAACGATCCGGGAACGAGATTGGAATCACTTCGGTTCTTGGAGAAAGTCGCGATCGAGAGAAAGGGTGGGGAGGGCTGCCGTCGGCTTTTCTTGGAGCTAGGGTTTTTTTTTTTTTTTTGTTAACACAACTCTCATGCATACATGTCTATATATAGCCCAAGAAAGAAAAGGGGAAAAGGGTTGGGGCGCGCGACCGTAAGGGGGGGGCGGTTTGGGTCTTTAACTTGAGCCTCAAGTTCTGATTAGTTCCTTGAGCCGCAAGGAAGTGAGGTCGACACGTTTTGCGGCTCGGTTCGGTTCGGCTATCTATTTACTATATATTTTTTTTATATAAAACTAATAATCTCGAAATCAAAACATGATATAATAATTCACAAAATTTATAAACGTCTAATAACACATAGCACGTAATTCACTCGATGAGTTCATAAAGTTAGCGTAGTTATTGTGAGCGTGTAATTTAAATTCTCTGAATCAAATTAGCGTAGGAATGAATAACCGTGAAGTAGCGCGTTTAAGATACCTGAAAAGCCAGGATGTCACACTCAGACTCCCCCTGATCAACAGAGGAATCCCTTCGTATATGTTCTTCAACGTCTTCTGGCCCACTTCAACTAGCACTGTACGGTTTGACTATTTCTTTATCACCATGAAACTCGTTATTTCCCCCGTTTGAGAAAGGGAAGACATGTTCCATGAACCGAACATCCTTGCTAATTACCATCTTTTTACTTTCGACGTCGTATATCTTGTACCCTTTTGTTCCGTAAGGATAACCCAGAAAGACCCCGGGCTTACCTCTTGGCACAAATTTGTCCCCCTTTGTGTCGGTGTTCCAAAAATACGCCAAGCAACCCAAAACCCGCATGTGGTCATAAGACGACGACCGTCCATAAAGTATCTCATACGGTGTTTTGTAGTTGATTATTCTGGACGGTAAGCGGTTTATAATGTATGCGACCGTTAATACACACTCTCCCCAAAACTGTATAGGTAAGCATGCTTCGAAACGAATAGCTCGCGCTATTTCCAACAGATGTCTATGTTTCCGCTCCACCACCTCATTTTGTTGGGGGGGGGGGTGTGGACACGTGGTCTCAAGCATGATTCCATGCTCGTTGTAAAACGCCTTCATATGGTTTGAGGTAACACCCCCCCTCCCATTATCACAACGCACCCGTTTACTTCCTTTTTATATTGAGTTTTCACCATGTTAAGAAAATTAATCAAGTAATCGCTTGCTTGGCTCTTTTGTTTAATAATGAGCACCCAAACCGCCCTACTAAAATCGTCCACAATGGTGAGGAAATAACTCCCGTTTGTGAGCGAGAAGGTGCGGTAACCACCCCAAATATCACAATGGATCATATCAAAACACTCAACAGTTTTATTGAACTTAATTGAAAAGGGAGTCTAGACATCTTTGCTTTAAGACAAGAGTCACAAAAACTGTTTTCGAAATCGGAAGAAATTTCTAACGCACTAACATGAGACAACTTTACTTTCGAGGGGTGACAAAGTCTTTATGCCACTGAGTAGCCAAAACCGCCATCATCTCTGTTCTGTTCCCTTGATCAATCCTCATCTTGTATAGGCCACCAAAGCACCTACCCGTTCCAATCAAGCTCCTCGAACTCAAGCCCTGTATTACAAAAAATCCGGGAAAAAAGTGAGCACAATTCAAATCTTTCGTTAGTCGACTCACCGAAAGAAGATTACATTTAAAGTTTGGAATGAACAAAACTCCCTTGATTCTCACGCCTCCCTTAAAGAGAACGTCACCTTTTCCCTCGACGGGCACACAGTCACCATCGGGTATGGTGACGGGGCGCTCGCGGTTATTTCGGGATAAATTTTCAAACACCCTTTTGACGTGGGTCATGTATTCGGTAGCACCCGTGTCCATGACCCATTCGCCATCTTCGTTAAACATACCTGCCATCTTTGCGATTGGTGCCCCGGTGTCTTCCCTTTGATCATTCCTCTTGCCGAAAAGTTTCATCACCATCTCACATTGTTCTTTAGTAAGCCCGGGAATCTGATCATTCCCTTCTACCATTGCTGCTCTCGGCTTAGAACCTTCTTTCTTTCCTTTCGTACCCGGCCAACAGTCCGGGTACCCGATTTTCTTGAAGCAATCGGCCGCCACATGACCATCTTTACCACAGAAGGAGCAATGACCGACCTTTTCTCCCCCTGCCCCCTTTTCGGTCCGCAAAGCAGTGACCTTGCGCTGTGATTGCGCCGGTCTAGCTGTTTGAAAAGCGGCGGCTCTAGTAGTCGAAGATGTCTTTTTTTCCGCTAGTGATGTTACGTTGTTGCTCGTCTTCAGCGACTAGGTGATAAGCGGCACCCATTGAAGGCGTAGGCTTCATTGCCAGGATCTGGGTTCGCATTACCGAAAAGAACGGGTCGAGTCCCATAAGGAACTCGTAGAGCCTTGCCTTTTCTTTCAACTCGACGAGCCTCTTGCCAATGTTGCACTTGCACCCATCACACTCACATCGCGGATGGGGAGAGCGGAGTCGATCTCGTCCCATAACCCACGCAGGCGAGTGTATAAGCCGAAACCGAAGACCCATTTTGGCGAGTCATGGTGATGGCCTGTTTCAATTCGTATGTTCTCGGAGCACTCTCCTTCCCGAAACGCTCATTGAGATCGTCCCATATTTCTTTGGCCGTGTTTGCGTATTTCACGCTCCCACGAATGTCTTTCTCCATGGCTGTGGTGAGCCAGCCTTTGATCATGGCGTCACACCGCATCCATGGCATGCACTTCTCGTCAGTCTTCTCAGGTTTCACGATGGTTCCGTCGACGAATCCGATTTTGTTCTTAGCGAACAAAAAATTCATCATCTCTTGGACCGAGTCGTTAAAATTGTTGTCTGTCAGGGCCTCGTTGACCTAAAGTTGTTTGGGGTAGTCAGACGGGTGTAGATAGTAAGGTGAGGCTGGATCGATCGATCCACTGCTGGAGTTCCCGGCGTCGTTCTTGTCGCCCGCCATATATCGGTGTTCTCGAGGATCTAATTTTGATCGTGCTGCTCTAATACCATGTAAAAATTGGTACAGAGAGAATCGAACAAACTTACTTTTATTTTCTGATAACCAAAAAATGCTAAAACAATCCCTTTTAAAAGGAAATACGTAACTAACCGAAACGATAAAAAAGAATAGATAAGGCCATGCATTACACATGCATGGGAGTAGGAAACCAAAAGATAAAAGATAAGGCCATGTATCTTGATTCAATCTTCATTCAACAGTTGTCCCATAATTCACGTACACCGGTTCATCACCCCCGGTTTAGTCAAGTTCCAATAGTACCTAAACTAGTAAATGTATAGATGAACCGTTAAAGAAGTTAATACAAATGATTTTTGTGGTGACTCTTTGGTTTATTTGGAAGGCTCAGAACGATAAAATTTTCAACAATGGTTGGCACTTGGCGCCAAAGTGGCGAGGGAGATAAAAGTGAACACACACGTATGGTTTATAAATAGGACGAAAGCGCATAATTTATACTGGTCTATTTGGTGTATTCTAAAATTATAGTTCTAAAAATTGTAGTTTATGTTATAATTGTAATTGCTCTTGATCTAGCATCTTGCTATTCCATTCTTTTAATAAATTTTCTCCGCCAATTAAAAAAACATCTTTATTTTCAAAAAAATTACAGGTGAAACCAATTTTTTTTAAATAGTTTTCTTTCTAATGGTCGAAAGTTGTTATTCATGCACACTGTTATAAATTTGTATCTATTTTTTAATAGTATTATAATCTTTATCATTATGCATGTTGTCTTTGTAGGCTCTTTATTCATTATCGTAACATGATTGAATGTTTATCTTTTCGTCATACGTCTCACATTTTTTTCATATTAATTGTACCATTAAATCACGAGGGGAAGTCCTTTGGTAACTAGAACACCACATAGTGCACCGAGTAGATCATACTCGAGGGAAGGGCCAGAGTAACTGTCGGGTGAGCGATCGCTCTGGGCCCAAGTCGAAATAGGGCCTGAAAAAGTGTATACTTTTTTTTATATATATGTATTTAATAAAAAATGTATGTTTTTAAAGAAAAAAACTTATAAGGCCTGATTTTATGGACCAAAAAAATTAAAGCCCAACTATTTAGAAGGCCAATTGTTTTTGTCAATCAAAGTCAGAAGCCTAACTGTTTTAGTGTGTAATAGATTAATAATTGACCCAAATCAATAAACAAACATAACGAATTAATGAATATGACCCAAACTTTTTATCTCAGGGCTAAAAAATATTTGTGATTTTAAAAAACGACCCTGAAATCACTGCATCCTATAAGTTAAGGAGATAAACATTGTTCTATGTCATTTGTTGTCGTCCCGTATACCGCAACAAAGAAAATATTTCATGTGTCGCTCTTAATAAATCATAATTGTCACATAATATACTTGTATGGTAGTAGCATATGTGGTGGAATTGTACCGTCACCAACACAATGCATCATGAGTCAATATATATCAATTTTATACATTTAATGCTAGACCTTTTAATTCTTTGTTTGTATTTTCTTTTTCTTTATCGTTGTCGTTGCTTAATGTATAGACTCTAGCGTCAACTAGGTTTAATCCATATGGCATACAAATCATATAATCATCATGACTTATTATACAAAACAATAGCAATATATAGCCAGCCATATACAAGAGAATTCACACTTTCATCGGAGGAAATTAAGCTAATAATTACAAGCTATATATTATAAGGCTTGATTTGTGTTTGAAGATGTGTGTTTGATACGTCCCGCAAGATGGTGGCTCCATTTGAGACGCGAATCTTGGATCAGAACTTGAGAAAGAGTCGTTTGGCGAGCGGTTTGGTGAGGGTGTCGGCCGGTTGATCTTCCGAGTTGATGTGATAAACTTTGAGTAGATAAGCCGCAACCTTTTACCGAACGAAGTGGTAATCGAGTGCCACATGTTCCATTCGTGAGTGATAAACTGGATTGGTGCATAGGAAGGTGGCACCCATGTTGTCACTATAAAGGTTCGGTGGCGCGGAAGGTCGGATGTGGAGTTCTTGAAGAAGATTTTCCACTCATGTTACTCTAGCGGTTGCATTTGCTAAGGCCCTATATTTAGCTTTGATGGAGGATCTAGATACAGTTTTTTGTCGTGTGGATTTCCAAGAGATAATGTTTGAACCGAGGTAAATGATATATGTCGAAGTAGACCAACACCCGTCAATCCGAATCGGCAAAGGCGATGATGCTAACGGGTTCTCCTTTGGTTAAAAACAACCAATGATGAATAGTTCCCTTTAGATAGCGCATGACCCTTTTGAGAGCTTGCATGTGTTTTTTTTTGTTGGGGCCTGCTTATATTAAGATAATTTGTTAACCACAAAACAAACATCGGGTCTAGTTAAGGCAAGATATTAGAGTGAACCAATAATTTTCCGATAGATAGTTGGATCGACGGTGTGTGAACCACTATTAGGAGAGAAGACATCGGATGAGCTTAGCGGAGTGACATCTTTTGCACCTTCTATGTGAAAATTGTTGAGGAGTTCATTGATGTGTCTATGTTGTGAGATAAACATTCCTTGAGTTGTTGTAATTGTCACACCCCAACCGATGGCGGAAACATCGAGATGAGACGAGCAAATTGTTCAAAAGCATCATAACACTAATTGCGACAATATAATAAAATCAATTTTCATCAATAATAACGGTTCAAGTACAATGTTCAAGTAAACGAATAAGCGTAACATATAATTAAAGTGCGTTTCTAAAGCTTCCTAGCTTGATTCTTCGCATCTTGGCTTATCAACCTGCAACATGTATTAAAATACATCAACAAAATATGACGAGCGGGTATACAAGTTTAATACATAGCATAATAGTAATAAAAGACTCATATCCAACATGAAAATCATATAACAAGTTTTAACATGCTAGCTAACGCAGTCCAAGTGATAGCCCAAGTTTCCAATGCGTTAACAATGCCCATCCCAAAGTTCAACGGGAGGTAAAAGTTTCAAACTTAACAATACCCCAAAGTCCAACGGGGAGGTGCATTACCCCTATAGCATATGCATAGTACTACCATTGTTAAGGCGGAACTACACACAAGGATTAAACGTTCACATAGCATCAAAGTCTCAAGTATCACAAGTTTTATGTTTCATGTTTAAATGGATAGAGTATGTTTCAAATAAGTTTCAAGTGTCAAGTGTCTTGATATAGAATACATGTTGCACCCCAAAAGTGATAAAATAAAAAGGGGATCGAGTGTACTCACCTTAGGTTGCGTATAGGTTTCTAGAATAAGCGTACGAGTAAGGATTGGAGATTAACGCAAGTGACTATCCTAGAATAAGAATGAATTCGTTATTTGTTTATTGACTTGAATTTGATGATATAGAGTTTTAAGGATCGTTTAATCATTTCGTGGTTGATTATGATTAAACTTTGTAAGGGTTAGATAAAATAATAGATCAATAAAACTTAGAAGATAAATATTAATAATTTGGTTAATAAATGGTAGAAATAATAGTTATAATAAATTTACACTAAAATTTACAGTAGGATGATTAGTAATACTAATAAGAATAATAACAAGTAGTAAGTATGTAAATTTATATAATACTACTAAGTTTAAACGATGATCTTAAAATAAGAATAATAACAAGTTTAGGAGTAAGTATAATGATCTTAAAATTTATAACGATGATTCTAATAATAATAATTTTTTATAATAATAACATAAGAAAATATGATGATAATAATAATTTAATTTAGTTGATATTAACAGAAAGAATAAATACTAAACTGTTTCTTAAACAATTTGGTCCAAACAAGACTGGCCCATCGATTAACAAAAGAGTAAAAAAAATTGTTGGCAAAAGGCCGGCCCAGCGAACCGGACAGACATAAGGATCGAACACGGTGTCCTGAGATTAGGGTACAACACACAACACCACTGGATCACGTCCAGTTTGGTGTTGTATTTCAGGTTTTTTAAAAATTTTAACAGCATACAACCGATCATCTTCTTTATTTTGTAACCCATACACTGTATTTCCTAACTTGAAATTTTATGTTACTTGATCAACAATGAATTTAGAAATGATGTCTGATTAATGTAAAACGATAAAGGACACAAGAATTTTATACCGAACCGAGGGATGACGTGGGTTACGACGACTTCCGCTCTCCGGCGGATTCGGCAGTTGCAGGTTTTCAGGTTACCTTCTCCGGCGGCTCCGGCCAATCTTGCAGGTCTCCGGAGAAAGAGAGTTTAAGAGTGTGAGAGGAAGTGTGAGGGTGAAGGAGTTGAGGGTTGTCGAGATGGTGTAGGTTGTGTGGGGGTAAAACAAGTCTCCGTATCGATATTTATAGGAGTCTTCGGGAACAAATCGAGACGGGATGACAGTTCGGGTTCGTGATTTGCATAATAAAGGTAGGAGATCAATCACCTGAAATCGCGAGAAATCAGGATTGCGAAAGATGGAAACGTACAGCTGTGTTCGTCGCTGGCATGTTTGGCAGCAAAGTGGAAATCATATTTTTTTGGCACATAAATATAATTCATATATAAGCCAGAAAGCTCGCCAAGTTACATCAAAACAGAAGGTAGCCGGGCAACAAGCTGCGCCGCCAATCCTTTCTGAATTGCAAACCCTAACCTTCCAAATACAAACCCTTGCCCCTTGGGGTTGAACAATTGCTGTAGACGACCCGTTGAACCCTCGTCAAGAAGTGGATAGCTTCTAGCGCTAGGGAGCCAAAAGTATCAAAGGCAAAAGGGACAAAGACATGCTGGTTCTTTGCGCAAGCTTTAGCGTGCTTATCCACTTTCTTTGATTCTACCTTTCTTGCCGCTTGTCCAGCTACAAACCCGTTTTCCCTTAAACCAACCAAAGGAGAAACCCCGTGTGTCTACACAAGCATGTTTCCCCCCAGCCCAGCCAAAGACGAGCAGATCCGTTGGTCGCAGAGTAGATCTCCCTTCCATAGGGTCCGTGAGGAAATTCACAGGGGCCTTTTTCTTAGCCGAAATCTCAGCTCTTCTTAAGATGTCCCACAAAGCATCACGCACCCAGTCGTGCCGATATTTGAACCCAGGGAGCTCTTTACAGTGAACTGCATGCTCCCCGTATTTATCCATACAAGCTTTACCACATATCGGGCAAGTTTCATCTTCCGGGTACATAGGGATCATCAACCGGTATTTGAGAATGGCTCTATATTCTACTGCAGACATACATTGTCCTAACCCCTCAATTGGTATAACGGTCAAAAATTCCTGAGCATGGGGACTTTTCAGGCACTCAAACACCGCCTTCTGGCGGGATGACAAATCAAAAGCTTCTCCCAGGCTTTGAGCGATTGTGATAAACAGAGCATTCGCCAAAGTTTTTTGTGGCTCCGAGGGGGCAGTGTCCTTATTAGAGAAACCGCCAATATCCAAGTATGGGAGAGAGACATTTAAACGTTCAAGCGCCTGCTGATAGTCCGGGTCAAGCCCGACGACCTCACAGTTTCGAAGGATATGATCTTGTAGTTCCCAAGACTGAGCTCTAGACGCCACAAAGGCATAAGCCCCAACATCTCGAGCTGAGAAGAGGCCCAAACCACCTAGACGCATTGGCAAAGATGCCAGACGCCACTGGAGGTCACCAAAGAAGGGGCCGCCACCCACTACTATGTCTTCTATAGCCTCTCTAAGGCCATCATCGAACCGAGATACCGCATCCTCCATAAAATGCGGTTGACAAGTCCGCAACCCAAAAAGTAACTTAGCGACCCTTATGCACGACCTTAGCAGAAGGAGTTCACATTGCGGATCTCTCATGCAGGGTAAGAGTTTCATGAGGTCAACTGCCCCCGAGGCTCGCCCCCCTGCCAACTCCTCAATAAAGCTAAGATCCCGACTAACAGTTCCACCAAGGAGCTTAATCCCCTTCTCTGGTCTACCGATCCCTCTCGGGAAAAGCCCATCTTGAACTTTCCGCCCGTCGCATGTCGGCCAAAAAACCTCTGTTTCTTAATGTTGAGATAAAGCTCTAGAGATGACCCCTCCTCGTTGATGATGTCTAAGGCCTTAGCAACCTCAGAGGCGTTGCCGATAATCGTCCCATCATCCAAGTACCAAGCATGAAACGGGAGTTTACAGCGGTCCTGAACCCGGAGAATAAGGGGATGTAAGGCAAGGGCAAAGAGAAGGGGCCCAAAGGGATCTCCTTGTTGAACTCCGGTAGTAGCCCCAATACACTCGTTACCAACATACAACCTAGTAGGCTGGGCGTAAAGAAATTGGACCCACCGATAGATTGACGGGCAACGCTGATGAACCTCGTGCAGAAAAGTTGTGCGGTCGACCGTGTGTTGAAAAAGCATTGGAGAAATCCACAGTAAGCAAAGGCTAAGGAACCATCTGCATGAAATGAGTTGAGAAACTTGTTTGCACTATGAAGCACCGCCTCTGCCCCATTTGGCACACCCCCACCCCAAATTGATAGTCACCCAAGTACTGGGTCATTTCTTTCCCGACCTTCTTCATCACCACCTTTGAAACCAACCTTCGTCAAATACCCCCCCACAGCAATAGGTCGAATTCCTTTATCGGGCTTCAATAAGGGGGTGAGGGGGGCCGAGGCAACAAACTCAACAAGCACCTTAGGGCAGGATCCCCCAAGATATAAGTTAACAACTTCAGTAATGCTCGTAAGCAAACCTGAGGAAGTCACCGAGCCCTCGCCACCAATAGCATCTAGCATGTGTTGGGCCCAGTATCCCGTCTTTGCCACATGACGTCCCTTTAGGAAAGGATCGAACACATTTGAGTACACACTCCCCATCAACAACAAGAGTGCGTTGGGCCAAAGGGTTGGAAGGCAAGGACGGGGGCGGCACCACTGGGTGTTTATCAATAAGAGCTTTCAATGTCGAATCACCTAGAGGGGCAACTCCACTAGAGCATAGGACCTTAACCGCAGCTGTGAAATGTCCATCCCTGACTTTCCGAAGACATTGCTTAATATTAGGGTTCCTTTCTTTGTCTTCCTCTCTCTAGCATTCTCCCCTTGAAGCCCCCGTCTCCCCCACGCTATCCAATAGGGAAGAGACCAAATCATCAAACCCAGACCCATCTTTCCAAATTGTAAGCGCGTGTAAGATGTTACTACACTGTAGAGATTTCCTGTTCCCTGTCCTTCGCTCTTGTCTGGAGGATGGTCTAACCACCCGCAAGGTGCAACGCGGTAGTAAAAACAATTGGACCCAATTGTCAACCGATCCTGGCGACGCTACCACTTTGCGCAAAGCACCCGTTAGAACCTGAGCAAACAACAGCCGGCAACTGGGGGGAATGCTTTTAACAGTCTGAATAGGGAGGGACAAAACACGCTCGAGTAGGTTAACATCACCCCCGAGCCCTGCTGGGTGACGTGGGTTTGTGTCAACCACCACTTGACATGGTTTCCGGATCCCAACAATGAAATCTTCAACATCCCCCGAGATCATGGCAAACGACACGGCCTCATTATCATGGTTGCATCCAATACTGAGTGCATGCATCACCATGCACTTTCCACATAACCATTTATCCCCTTCCCTAAGAACTTCCGCAACATCCAAAAAAAGGCCCAAGTCCTTGGAGATGGCCTCCTTCAAAGATAGCTTTCGGTTTTCTGTCTTGAGGTGTGTGCTTTGCATGTGTTCAAGTAGGCGGAAAAAACCCACAGACCCCGGTTTACCATCTTTACATTCGTGGAAAAATTTGAAAAGGCAGGTCCTTAAACCACTAGCAGAGCCCTGCACAAGGCCCACTGACTTAACGTTCCGACCCATTTCGTAGGAGCCATGCGCGTATGTTAATTGCCATCGAAGAAAAAACACACTAACGGTACACCAAACTCGAGATGAGTTGTTAGGGAGTAGAAAACCAGTAAAATTCTATACAAGACGAAGGAGGGCAGCAACCGCGGGTTGCCCACCCTCTAAATGGTACCCCACATAACCCCTTACCCCATGGCGGATAGTTAAAGATTATCACAATCGAATCTGAATTACAAGATCAAATCGCCTTAACCAATTCCCACTTCAGAAGAATGCTAAAGAAACAAGTTTTTTAAAACCTTCACTTCATTAAGGCATTTGATCAAACACCTGGTGGGTCGACTTTTCTTTCACAAAAGAACACTCGTAGTGTTAAATCTTACGGTGGATCGGGTGTGCCGGACAGCAGGCGGAGCTGGAGGTTAAAGTTACAGAAGGACGAAATGGGAATTTTTTGAAAGAACCCACATTAACAAAATCGCAAGAACCAATTGAAGAATCTTTGTTTGCGTGATGAAATCGGAGATGAAAATGATGAATTGGGAAGTGAAGAATTAGTTGGGTATTTATATATTTAACGGGTTGGTAACCCGAATGAGGGTCATAGCCCATTGGTTATGCGTGTGCGTGTGGGAGCTGAGTGGCGCGGGTTCGAGTCCCGGCCACCCCCGTGTTTATTCCTTTTTTTTTCCATGATTTAAGTTTCAAAAGTTACAACAATAGCCCCTATGTTTTAGTTTCACTAAATGCACCTTTAGTCCCTTGATGGGTTAACTTGAATAGATAACTAGGTAAGTTCGATGTGTTTTGCCATCTAACTTGGTTAATCAAGTTAATGAAGAATTAAACTTTTTATTTTGAAAAAAAACCTTATTCTTTCAATTAATAAAATAAATAATTTAATAAATAATTATTTATTTAATACTTAAATAAGGGATTTAAATAAGAATAAAATATTAGATAAATAAATAGATGTTTAAATAATAGAAATGATTAAATAAATGAATAAAACAAATAAATAATTAATTAAATAAACACGTTACAAGAATAACTTATATGCCCAAGAAGTGGTAAAGATCTCCTAAATCATTTAGAGAAAAACGTTTTGATCAAAGGTGCACAAAGTTGTTGAGGAAGCTTGCATCATTACTTATCAAGACAATGTCATATACACACATGCAATACATGGTTATGTCATTATTACTATTATTATTATTATTATAATATCGCCACCGTTAAACATAACTGCTTTTTGGGACAATTACAGCCGTTTAAATTCATCATCTTTTAATCTCAGCCGTTGAAATTCACTAAATTCCTTCTAGAAGCAGAAGTTCGTGATCGGTTTCACTCTCCCTCCCATGATTATTTAGTTAGCGGCAGTTTCCTAAGATAAGCCAATAAAAATACAGAATTAGTAACCGAAAAAAACAAAATACAGTTTAAGTTCCTTTATTTTAGCAAGTAGTGGAGGATGTAACTACCAAATATGATGATTATATAATACGTACCCCAAGCTTCTATATTCCTTGCTCACATATCATTTCCATTGGACAACAAAGATTTGCAGCCATGGATGACTACCCCTAATGGATAACTACTACCTATTCGAAGCAGCCAACTATGCAACGAAGGTAATACTAAACCAAATACAATGTTGTACATATGTTAATTACAGATTCTTTAGTTTCCTATATAACTAGGGTGGAGTGATGTTCTTATTAGAATTATTGTCTGATAAACACGAAATCGTATGGAGCAATAATAGTAGTCTGAAAAGGTACATACCAATTATCTTCTTACTTTGTGTTGATTTACAGACCACGTCTTCAATCAGTCTTTTACTTCGTGTAGTCATCAATATTGATTGAACAACAACAAACTGATGGAACAAATGACCCGCAAGTGAAGGTAAGTATTGGTTTTGTTTCATTAACATA
Organism: Scalesia atractyloides; assembly: GCA_947069175.1. Classification (NCBI taxonomy): domain Eukaryota; kingdom Viridiplantae; phylum Streptophyta; class Magnoliopsida; order Asterales; family Asteraceae; genus Scalesia; species Scalesia atractyloides. Next base: position 18,175 of record CAMTDV010000117.1, on the reverse strand, counting down.
AATTATGTATTGTAAAGTCTGATACATACTGACAGTGTTGAGATAATTGTCCACAGTCAATTCAATCCAAATCCACAGTCAATTCAAATACGATTGAAGCTGCAATTAACAAATAGCAGTAATTCTCTAATCAATTTCTTGCTTCGTGTATTCACTACTTATAAAGGTAAACTTTTTCAGTTATTGTTACAGTTTATACTTCCTATGATAAACACGTTAAACACTTAAATTCTTAGGTCACTAATTAGAATTTCAAGCCAGAATAGCGAACCACTAATAGTTTCATCAGAAAACAGATCCTACGCCTGTTGACACCAAGGTATAGCTAAATTATTTGTATCTAAAGTTGGTTTGGTTTTTTATTATATCTGAACTAATCGGTTTTTTTTTTCAAAGTGTAGGAAAATAGTAATGATGTGCAAATCATTGAGTATGGTTGCCATTTCAGTCCATACAGATTTCAAATGCATCATGAGTTTAGTTTGAGGTAAAATTATTTTTGTGAATTATGCACATTTTTTCAGTAATTAACCAGTTTTTAGAATCGAGTTTTTGAAAGAGAAAACAAAATATTGAGGTTATTGATATCTTTAGATCTAAATAAGAGGATAAAAAAGATTATTACAATGATATAAAGGGAAGTTAAAGGTCCTAAATTAAAAGCTGATATGATTTTAAGAGATTTTAATTCCTTTTAAGTAAAGCATGTTTTTGCAACCATTTTGCCTATTATTTAGGAAACCATGAAGTAGGGTAGGAAAAATCTCTTTTATTTGAATCATGTCCCATTTCCAGTTATATCTAAAAAAACTAAGATTATCAATAAACTTAATATTAAAAAAATGTGTGTGTTTACCTATATAATATGCATAATAATATAATAGAATATATATAGAAAATATAACATGATCAAATTTATTTGCATAATAAATTTTGTATAAAATATAATGATAGTAATAGTGTGGAGTTGGTATATACAAATTGTTATACCATTTTTATCTCATGACAAAATATTAGTTGTATCTCTTTGCGAATAAGCAACAAACTTCCTATTAAAATCGTAAACTTTGGTGGTTTGAAAAAACTGTCACATAGTTTTTTTATTAAAAAACCATCAAATACTTCGATCCAACTATTCCACAAAACTTATCATTTTTCTACTACACATATGCTATCAACTTTTTGCTGCTCCTGGTCTGTGTCAAGCCGGCTACCTAATAGGTATGTATTCTATTGTTTTGCTTTAAAGCTTTGTTTGTTTTTTTTTAGTTTATGTTTTTTTTTGTATTAATAATCTAAATATTTAATTGCAATATGTTTTATACCTTCATAAAAATAACTAAATTCATAGAAAACTCCTATAGCATAAGAAAAGATAAGTTAGCTACTGAATAGAACAAACTAAAATATATATATGCATACACAATGATATAAAGTCATATAAAGGGTGTGCTCATTTTATAAAAAGTAAACATTATTATTGTAAAAGAAATAGTTCACTGCTACATCATTATGTATAGGTTTTCCTTAAATAAATATACAAAATTAATCAATGTAGCTACAAATAAACAGTGTATATATAAAAGGCTTTACATTTGTTTTTTTTATTTAAAAGAAAATCATTCATCAAGCATAAATTAACATGTGTGTATATAACTGCTGTAATTAAAATAACAGTATGTAACTTAACATACCCCCATGTTAACACTAATCAGTTTATTTTGAACTAATAATTTGAATTAAAATATTACGTTAATTACATGTTTCAGTTAATAGCACGTTTATATGCAAACAAGGGATGAGCATGGTACCGGTTCGTTACCGAAAAACGGGGTAAAGTGGTACCGGTACCGAGTACACCGGTTCGGTACCGGTGTTTTACCCGTATTTACTGGTACTGAAAAACAGGGAAAACGGGAACCAGTACCCGGTACCAAATGTTCATCCCTAAATTGCAAACCGGTATAGCTAAAGAACTTAAGCATACAAAGCGTAACTAACATCACTCTAGCAAACCACAAGAATTTGAATTACTTATAAGAATTGAAACCTTAAATGCATGGACACTCTATTAAACCCAAATTAAGATATCAATTGAGCAGAAGAGATCGAGAGTATATAAATGTAGGGGGTGTTTGGGATTCCTTCTCAAAACTCCTTATTAACTTCTATGAAAAGTTCATAATTTCTAACTTATTCACTTCTACACTCACATACATGCAATCCCCAAACACTTTAAAAGTCCTTTTTAACTTTTCAATAAGTTAATAAGTTAAAAGATAGTGAAAATAAGGAATCCCAAACACCCACGTATAAAAGAATAATTAGAACATAAATCAATTCTACTCAAAGATGACATTTTTACAACATTTCCACATCTAAAAAATTAAAATAAACAACATGAGAAGGCCCAAATATTTCTTTTATTACAACCGTATAACTTTCATTTATAGTATTTGTTGAAGACGAACAAAAAATATATGGAAGCAATCCAAAGGTGTTCTTAATTTCTCATAAGACAAACCAAATTAGATAACCAAAGATTGTAAGCAAGTTACATTTAAGAACTGTAGCAATCAGATGTTAGATTTCGGGTACCTTATAAACTACATCATCATACAACGAAGACTGGTCCCCTGTTGTTCGACCAGATCTAGAAACGATATCCCTGCAATTACCCGAGTTAAGTTTCTGAAATAAACAACTTACAGCAAATGCATAAGACAATCGGATGGAAAATCAACGGATACCTTTACCGAGGGCCATTGAAGGTAGTTTCGATGATGTTACGGTAAATCTGGATACAGTAAGACAAGCAGAGAGTGCCGATTTGAGTGTTTATCAAGCAACGCATTGAAGATAATACCTTTAGCGGCCCGATTGACACCGCAAATCCTAACAACATCGGAAAACCCTAAAGTTTTTTGGGAAGAAATGTCAGAGAGAGAAAGAGAAGACGAACATACAGCGCCGATCAAACACGGAACAACCACCATCGTTGAAGTAGATCGTAGATGATCTTGGGTTTTCGCCTGAGTTTACACGGCGGCAGAAAAGTGTATGAAACCCTAGGTTAGAGCGGCGAGAGAAAGAAAATTGAGTTATTAACAATTGCACTTTAAAATGATTCAATTGTGTATGGATGACCCAACTTACCAAGATCCGTGTGTTTATTACAGGATTCGACCCAAAAGCAGCCCATAGACCTTATTATTTTTTTATGGAGTTAAATTTTTTGTTGGTCCCTGTGGTTTACGAAAATTTTAGATTTGGTTTCAATGGTTTACTATTTACAGAATTTGTCTTAATAGTTGTAATTTTTACACTCGGGTGGTCCTTATCACTAACCTCTGTTAAATTTCTTAGTTAACTTGATGTTAAATAACCAAATTGCCCCCAACAATTAAAAAATAAAAATAAGAAACAAAAGGAGATGGGCCCACCCCCATCTTCTTCTTCAACCTCCCCTCTCTCTCTCTCTCAAACACCAGTAACCACGATCAGCCATCATAAATTCTTCTACTCCCATGAACCACAACCATCACTACATCCTAAACAAATTAAACAAATTGCAGTACAAGAAACAACAATTCACCTGATCATTAAGAGTAGTACAAGAAACAACAATTCACCTGATCATTAAGAAACTTTTTTAAATTATCAATACTCCACTTCATTGAAAATTCACAAAACACTTATCAAGTGCAGATTCACATCATTCTTCATCCGATACCGAATCTGTCATAACTTCATCATCTCTTTCTCCAGAAGCTTCTATTCAACCTTATGTCTCCAACTTCATCTTCTTTGGTTTCCATTCGCTTTTTTTTCTCACCGTGTTCGTCATCAGCTGGTGGTTTGGTATCAGTTACGGAGTTTTCCGGCAGATTCTGTTCACCGGCGCCGGTGCCTTTCAATGTTGATTCAGACGCCCGCGGGTTCGATTCACCGGCGCTGGTATCGTTCGTGGTCAGCTGATGGTTCTCATTCAGTCGCTGGAGTGATTCAAACGCCGGAGTGATTCAGTCATCGGAGTGTATAAGGTTGCGGTGTTTTCCGTCGTCGGCTGTTGGATTCTGATTCAGTCGCCGGAGTGTTTAGTGTTTAGGGTGGGTTCTATGTTCATAGAAGTTCAGAGATAGGAGGGAGAAGATGATGTCTTTATATTCTTTTTATTTTTTTTTATTATCCAGGGGCAAATAAGTAATTTCATACGTATTTAACTGAGAAGTTTAACACATGTTAGTGATAAGGATCACCCGAGTGCAAAAACTACAACTATTAGGACCAACTCTGTCATTAGTAAACTACTGGGACCAAGTCTGCAATTTTCGCAAACCACAGGTACCAACCAAGCATTTAACTCTTTTTTATGTCACTATAGGCACCAAGTTTTAAAATTATTTGATCAGTATAGACTTAAATTCCACACTTAATGAATATGGACCTAAATTTCACACAATTTCGCTCTTATTTAAACAAAAAAAATATTTTTTTAGAATACAAAAGATTAAATACATTTATTACTTATTTCATTATGACATTTAAATATTCAGCCATCAGTGGGTTTAGTAGTATTATGTTTGGGTTTAGTAGTATTATGTTTATTTTAATGGTTGGTTATTTGTTTCTTAGCGTTAGAGTTACATTCACATTTTATTTTGTATTATCATGTACCATGTATTCATTACGAATTTTTTTTGTTATTTTCAAAATCATGTACTACGTATCCATTATGAATGTTTCTTAGTGTATATAGTTATGTCATTATGCAGTTAAAATACCCGGCCTACGGACGGGTAACCAACTAGTTGTTGTTGTTATTATTATTATTATTATTATTATTATTATATATGAAAAGCGAGGCATTCGACTAAGACTTTTTAAACACGTAACTGATAACGAATGTTTTTGGTTCCATGTACCACACTTGTAAGGCTTGTTTAAGGCCATATATAGAGGGATTTTCACAGTTTAGAAATGTGATTGGGAAAGTGTGGGTTTACAAACTCCGATGGTTGGACTATGTAAATATCCTCATGTAGAGTGCCTTGTAAGAAGGCATTGTTGATGTGCGAAGGATACTGCTTACTACATATTCGAGTGAAATGGCTGGTGGCAAGCTGGAATAAATACTCAGCCGCTTGTGAACCGTCGGGTACTGTTTTATTCAATGTTTGTTCAATTACTCTTTTACCCGCAAAGGCAATGTAGGCATTGGGATGATAAATCTTTCACCTGTCAATTCAATGAATGCATTACCTATCGATGATCTTGAATCGGATCAATATCATGAATAACAATATCTGAGCTATTAAATTAATTCGTCGTCGAGAATTGAATAGTATAACATACGAACATCTTTTATCCATACCAAATCCAATCTGGAAATCTTTGGACCGTGGGAGATGGAGTAACTTCCGTGGTCTGTACAAGTCTTTTTGTTTCACTAATTACTACTATTCCAGATACGTCATGGTACGGGATTATTTGGACTACAAAAGCAAACCAGATTATAGAGCAAGATTTGATAAGTAATAGTCAACAAATCGGGATTCATTTATCAACATATTTTTTTATTCCGTTTGAATTCATTTCAATAATTCTTTTAGTTGCGTTAATCGGCGCAATTGCTGTAGCTCGTCAATAATAACTCTTTAGAACTGGAAAACCCTTGTTATGAGCTATCACATGTATTTCTTTTTTTCTATTTGACTTTGTATATACAATCTAAATTCTTTAGTAGTTCGATCTATTCCCAATATATTCCTTTATTCCATTACTCGTTATATTCTAGTCAATCCGATTGGTTAAATTGTTGTTCATATTGAAACGAATCGAGATTGATAAGGAGTTGGTTAATGATACTCGAGCATGTACTTGTTTTGAGTGCCTATTTATTTTCTGTCGGTCTATATGGATTGATTACAAGTTGAAATATGGTTAGGGCTCTTATGTGTCTTGAACTTATATTAAATGCAGTTAATCTCAATTTTGTAACATTTTCTGATTTTTTTGATAGTCGTCAATTAAAAGGAGCCATTTTTTCTATTTTTGTTATAGCTATTGCAGCTGCTGAAGCCGCTATTGGACTTGCTATTGTTTCATCAATTTATCGTAACTAGAAAATCAACTCGTATAAATCAATCGAATTTATTGAATAAGTAAAATTATCATATAAATTCAAATTTTCATAAATTAATTCAAATTAGCATGTCTGCCACGTAAGATATGATCATGTTATCACAAATATAAGAAATCAAAGTATTTTGGCACTGTCAATCCAGAAATAGAAAAAAAACTCGGAGAACTCATCGATTCATCTAGTACTAGTATTTAAATATATAATTTCTTTCTCAATTTACTAGATTGAAACCTTATCACGTTCAAAAATGGATAGATCCAATGTCGCATTCAGTAAAGATTTATGATACATGTATCGGGTGTACTCAATGTGTCCGAGCCTGTCCTACGGATGTATTAGAAATGAAACCTTGGGACGGATGTAAAGCCAAACAAATAGCTTCTGCTCCAAGAACAGAGGATTGTGTCGGTTGTAAGAGATGTGAATCCGCCTGCCCAACAGATTTCTTGAGTGTTCGAGTTTATTTATGGCATGAAATAACCCACAGCATGGGTATAGCTTATTGATACATTACAGAAACTGAGTCCATTTTTTTACCGCCAAAACCTGTGCCCAAAAATAAGATATTTTTGGGCACATGTTTTTCTGGTCCAAATGTATCTTGTCTTTACCACGAACATATTTCCTTGGTTAACAATAATTGTAGTTTTACCAATATTTGCAGGGTCCTTAATTTTCTTTCTTCCCCATAAAGGAAATAGGGTAATTCGGTGGTATACTATATGTATATGCATGTCAATAGAAACTGGCATCCTTTCTTTCGTGCCAGCTTCAAACCCTACTGTTCTTGTAACACCCCAACCGATGGCGGAAACATCGGGATGAGACGAAAACGAGATTGCTCATTGCTCACAACATTATTAAGTGACAATAATTAATTAAACCATATTTCATTTCATAAGAATTGTCAAATACATCAATGTAACAAAACAAAGAACAATCTAACATTTGCAAAGTCATAACAAAATTGATACGTCGACATTAAACCTAACGTCTAATTTGTGTGTATCTAGTCCTTGCTATATTGTTTTCATAGCGTCATCTCCTTCAACCTGTAACATGTTTTAAAATAAAGTCAATGCAAAAGCAAAGGCGAGTACACAAGTTTAAGCATAGCATACGTATACGAATAAAGTTTTAACAATCCTCATGGCAACTAAATCTATACAAGAGCAATATCAAGGCATGCAATGCTAATAATCAAACCCGTAACGCAATCACGATGTTTTAACATGACCTCACGTGTTAAGCGATGGAGGTGGATGCATGAATTCCTATAGCGCTAAGCATGTCAAACAAGGCTAAAAATAGTTAATGACTAAAGCACAGCACAACGTTTATCCCCAGACAAGCAACAAGTATACGATTCAAGTAGTCATGTGTATAAGATTGTTTGTGCGTTTCATAAAGTTTAAGTGTTTGTGATTTTTGTATATGGAAACATGTTACACCCAAAAAGTGATATAAAACAAATGTGGGTCGAGTGTACGCACAAAATAGCTAAGTCTTCTTTGGAAATTCCACGACGAGTTGATGAGTGGGAGAAAGGGGACATCGAGGTCACCTTAAAAAAAATGGCAAACGAATGTACATGAATAATAGAAGCTACGACGAAGGATTCGAATTGGAGTTGAAAGTACGTATATAGTTAACATCGTTTAAGAAAGGAATTTCTAAATTAAATTCATCAAAAGGGTTGTAGGAGTGTTGTCAAATAATTAATATATATATTTGACGAAAAGCATATTGGGTATATATATATATTTATATTCTAACGAATTGTATGAGATATATATGTATATTGTCGAATGGTGTACAAATATATTTGTCGAAAGTAAAATAAATATGTTTTGTCGAAAGTAAAATAAATAAGTATATTTGTCGAGAGATATGATAAATATATCTATATTTTGTCGATGAATATAATAAGTAAATATGTTTTGTCAAAAGTATAGTAAATAAGTATATTTGTCGAGAATTGTAATAAATAAATTTATATTTTGTCGATGAATATAATAAGTAAATATGTTTTGTCAAAAGTATAGTAAATAAGTATATTTGTCGAGAATTGTTATAAATAAATTTATGCTCTTGTCGAAAAGCATAATAAAGAAAGTAAGTATATTTTTGTCGACAAAAAAAACTAATATCGATAAATATATTCCGTCGCATAGTTCAAATAATAAATATATTTTATCGAATAGTTTAATAAATATATTTTGTCGAATAGTTTAATAAAATATATTACCTGTAGAAAATCGGGCAGAGTTTCCTCTTGTTTTTGGACGATCCCGACACACAAGTGTCGATATTATTTGTCAAAACGCAATAATAACGAAACAATTTATATATTTAAGTCTCCATACAAGTTATGTAAATGTATATTTATAACGATTATATCCAAAAACTAACTATAGAGGGATATACCATGTCGAGTCGGATTCGACTGAGTACCACGAGACCCGAGTGTTGACCAGAACTGGAAAGTTGACCACAATCCGAGCTTTGACCAGATTTGACCCGAACCTGAACGAACCAAGTCGGCTGTTGACTAGTGTTGACCCGAACCGAATCTGACTTTGACTAAGGCTGACCGTTGACCAAGTTGACCAGGTTCGACTTTCGTTGACCAAGTTGACCAGGTTTGACCGAACACCAAACGAGACCCGAAACGAACATGGTCCGAACAGGAACTGTTGTTTACTGATGTTGTCTCGAACCCGTGACTGTTTGACCACAGTTGACCAGGTTTGACCGGGTTTGACCGAACCAGAACTGACCCGAACTGAACATGGTCTGAACCGAAACAAACCAACCTGAAATTGAGAGTTAGAGCATGATCACCTGACACGAATCCGAACCGAAACTGAAACGAATGAACCTAACCTGAACCGAGACTGGGAGAACCGAACCGAGACTGATTGAAACCGGAACTCCTGCCGCCGCCGCTGCTGTCGCTTGAAGCCGGAAAGCGGATTCTGTCGCTGCTGCCGCTGTTGTTTGCTCCGGCGCCGCCACTGGTCCGATGCATCGTCGCAGCCGCGACGCTGCTCCGCCGCCATGCCACCGCACCGTCGTCGCCCGCTGGATGTGACGGCTGCTGCCGCCATCGATCGAAACCCCTCCGGAGCCGTCATATACGCGCCACCACCACCACCTACCTTCTCTCTATCTCGTCTCTCTCTCCTCACAGCTCTCTTTCTCTCTCTGTCTGTCTGCAAGTATATATGCGGGTGTGTGTGTGTCGGGTTTAAGAGATCGCAGGGATGTAACCGGAGAAGAAGGGCGCCGCCAGAGACGGCGCCGGTCGCCGAAAAACGCCGAGGAGGGGGTGGCGGCTGGTGTTGAAGGTGTGCATTAGGGTTTGGTTAGAGGAAGAAGATGAGGGTTAGGGGAGGTTTAAATAGGTAGGTTAAGTGGTAAGGGTTGGTAGGTTGGGTTTAAAAGCTTGAGAGTGGCCCGAACGCGATTCTGAAGCCCATTTCTGCGCCCGAACGTTATGAAATAGCGTATAATTTTATTTAAGTTTTAAACATGGGAATTAAATGTAAGACATCAAAAAAAATCGCGTTCGGTTGTCGTTTCGTTAAAAACACGTAAAAATGCGTTGTTTCCGTTTTTTACACCGTTTTTCGATCCGATTTTAGTTGCGACTCAGAAAATAGAAAACGAGCGCGAATTTTTATAAAAATAATAAATATTGGAAATACGAGGCGTTACAGTTCTAAGGATAACGAGTTGTCGTAAGGTCCATTTTTTTGTAGAACGAGAGAGAAGACAACACGAATAGTGTCATGTTTAGTAACCAGGCTAAAAGTTTCAAATAAATCTTTCCCTGGTTGTTGATGAAAGCCTTTTGCGATTAAGCGCGCTTTATATTTGTCAATAGACCCATCTGGTTTGCGTTTTACACGAAATATCCATTTGCAACCAATGGGTTTGTGTGTATATGATGGAACAAGCTCCCATGTGTGATTGTAAAGTAAAGCATTGTATTCTCATCCATGGCTTTCCGCCACAAGAGATCGATGGCTTAGGAGACACATGGTGGTTCAATGGTGGGATGGATTGTAGTATGGTTAACAAAATTATCACCAGAGGATTTTGGGTTTAGTTTTCGATATTGGGTGGAAAGGGTGGAGTGAGTTGGGTGATGGAGGTGGTATTATGGGAGAGGTTTGGTGAGTGGATGGTGAGATGGGAACAGGAGATGTGGATGTGTGGGTCGGGGCTGGTGGGTTTTGCGAGTGGGAGTGATCAGAGGTGGTGGGTGGTTTTGACGATGTGGGTTCGGTTTTAAGAGGGAGAGACGTAGTTCATGGTGGGGGGTTTGTGAATGCATGGATTGTGGTGTGTTAATGAGATGAGTTGTGATGGGAATGGAGTTAGGTGGTGGGGTCACGGAGTTGCACCTGGGAGGAGTTGGTGAAACTTGGGCAGTCGGATGTGGATCCGTAAGAGGATGGCAGAGAAAGTTATTAGTGGGTAATGGGTGATGTGGGGTAGGATGTGGGTTACATGTGGAAAAGATGTACGGTATGGCTTTCGCATGGCGAGAATGGTAAAGTCGTTTTTTAATGTCAAGGAGTTTATAGGCGGACTTTGAGGTGGAGTAACCAACGAAGATGCACCGTGATGATTAGGGATGGAGTTTTACAGGGGAGTAGGGTTTGAGTCATGGGTAGCAAAGGCATCCAAACAAACGTATTTTGATGTAGTTGAGTTTATTGATGTTATTTTTCAAAAGAGTTTTTGTGGTTTAGAATGGGTGTGGGTAGGCAGTTGATGAGATAGACCGTCGTTTAGAAAGCATGGGACCAATAATTTAGGGGAAGACTAGCGTAGTGTAAAAGAGCTAATCCGGTTTCCACTATATGCCAGTGACGTCTTCCAATGGTGTAGTTTTGTTCGAGAGTGTGAGGCGGTGTGGTGAAATGAGATATACATGCGATTGAAAAAGATGAATGAGGGTTTGGTATTCACCTCCATTGTCCGAAAATACGGATAAGATAGGTGTTTGGAAGTAGTGTTCCACTAATTTTTTGAATCGTGGAAAAAGGATAGAAACATCCGATTTGTAACGCATAGGATATAAACATACATATTTGCTGTGGAAGTCGACAAAGATTACATAGTATAGGTAACCATCAATCGACTTTTATGTTGGTCTCCAAACATCCTTGTAAATAAGTTGTAAAGGTGTGGTAGTCACAAAAGATGTATCACTAAAAAGAAGTTTATGACTTTTATTTAGTGAACATGACCCAGAATGAAACTTCAAATTCAACATTTTGTTTAAGGAAAGACCAAAACTCTTTGCCATAGATTTAAACGTTTTGATTGCAGGATGACCAAGACAGTGATGCCAATCATGAATAGTGGATGTTGTGACCATGTTAGCTTGGGGAGGAGGTGGAGCGGGTGCATAGTACACATCATGGTCGTTCACTCCCTGAAGTAGAGGCGCCCCAGTGATTAAGCTCGTCAAAAAAAATAAAATGGAAAAATTCAACAGAAACTTGGTTAGTTTTGCATAATTTAGCAACTTAACTAAATTTTGTTGTAATTTAGGAACACATAAAACACGTGAAATAGCTAAAGGACGAGAGGTTGTAGGAGTTATAGAGTCACCGGTGTGAGAGATATGAATATTCATACCATCGCAAAGTAGAATCTCATCGGGTCCACGATAACCTTTTGGCATTTGTAACTTGTAAGGTCGATTGATTTAAGATGGTATTGTTAGAAGCGCCCGTGTTAAAAATTCAAGTTTGTCGGACTGTGTTTGTTCTGGCCCATTGTTGGTGTCAATTTTATTTTTATTTTTTTATTATTAATTTTTTTACCAATTTTTTTTTCAAGGATAAATCGAACAAGCTTGCGATACTCTTTGGTGTCATGACCATAAGAGAGCATAATTGACACTAAGAATCGTTGAGGGCCACACGCGGAACATTGTTTGTGGGTGTGTTTCTGGACAAGTTTTGGCGAGGGTTTCGTTGACCCGTTACGACTCCAATGATTGGACCGTGACTTATGGCCCGAGGAGTCTATGGAACGGTTGGTTTGAGCGATCTCAGTTCGTGAAGAATGGGTATAGTTGGCTGTGATTACGTCCGCGAGAGGTGTTTCAGTTTCTTTCGGATGATTTTCATAGTCAACAAGTTTGTCATGAAGTATGGAATAGGTAATCGAGTTATCCCTGGCTTTGATTGCAACAACAAAGGGTTTGAAAACATCACCAAGTTGGTTAACTATGTGAATCATAAATATGAAATGAATATTAGATGCTTCATTTGTGTTTGAAGATGTGGGCTACTCCCATTGATCGTAACAAATATATATATATATATATATATAATTCAATCACAAGTCAAAACACTCAAAAAGAATCTTTGGTTTGTGCCAGATTTAAAAAAAAAAAAAAAAAAAAAAAAACATTGTCTTGACAAAACAACTCGTGTGTGATCATCCCACTAGACAAAGCCTTATAATGAAAATTAATTACGATAGTTTATACAAGCCACTATTTTCTTTTTTTCTTTTTAAACAGAGTCCATAGTTGATTAGTTGAGTTTTCATACGTATAAAATCATTCTAATCATGTATATTATTCATCCGGTTAGACATCATGTTTTGGGGTGATGTCCCATGTCACCTCACCCAAACCCGGTGTTATACACCAAAACATGGCCGTGAAAGAGGGGCGTCAAACATGGGGGCGCCGATCCATTAACGTGCGAGATGATTCACCCATGGGATCCACCCCAAATAAATCATACTTTTTTTTTGTTTTTTTAACCATAAAATGGTAGTTGAAATTCATTATTTACATGAACATGGCATTATGAACATTTTAGTGAAACCAAAACACATATCTTTTTAACTTTTAATTGAAGCTATAAACATTTAAGGAACTAATTAATCACATTTATTGTTACCAAGTCCATGAAATTTAGTCCAACTATAACATTATAACACCCATATTTATAAGATGAATATGTATTTTAAAATTGTTAGAAGACTTCCAAATGGGCTAACGAGTAGAACTTTGTTTCAAATTAAAAAATTAGATCACTAAACCAATATAATTTAATTATATTTTATTAACATTGAACACATTCCTCTCTAAAATCTACTTTTAAATTCATTTATTGTTCGCTTGTGGGACTTGAACCCGCACTAGGTCACTAGACCAACTTTTCACTTTAGTAGGGATAAATACATGGTGTCACTAGGCCAATAGTGCATTGGCATTTGATTATACTTATAAGACGTTAATGTTTCTTTTGAACGGCGGATCAGCTAGTATCCAACTTACTCTAAAGGGCGAGAACAAGCTCTTAAACCCTCCTCCCAAATTTGAATACTTCCCAGTAGTGCTCGTCCATATTTACAAAATTTGCACTGAGTAGAGATTGAACCTGAAACCTCCCACGAGAAAAACCACTTAGTGGAAAACCTCCTGACCAATTGGGCCTACACCATATTGGCAATGTTAATGTTTTAATTCAATAAAATCACTAATGTTGAGTAGTTAATGATCAAGAAATTAATCAATGTAAGAATCTTAAATAACTATTAATTGCAATGCAACTCGTGGGATTGTAGCCGAATTGGAAAAGACTAAACAAGTCATGGTAGGCCTAGCAAAAGTCGAAAAGAAACTAAAAACAGACTTGGGTTTCAGCCAAAAAAGCTGCAAATGATACTAGACTTCAGCCCAACACTTATAAAAGAAACAAACAAAATTGGGTTGTGGCCCATGCGAAAACTCAACAGCTCAACAAATTGGGTTCGACCAGATTTCAAACGCCACAAAATCAACTTTTGGAATAGATACTCGCTTCCATTTTCCCCTATATTAATGATTTTTTTTATCTTCACAAAAATACAATTTTATTACATTTTATTGTGGATTTACGGTATATTGAATCATGTGTGGTGGATTGAAACATTACTATGTTTTTGAACGAAAAATTTCTTTTAAACCCGGTCGTCTATGAGACTTGAACCCAAGACCTTCTCATTCCAAACAAAGGTGTTTAAAAGTTTTGTCTGTCAATAGACCATCACCCCATTGATATTACCAAATTATGTAATATGATAATAAAATGTAACGTTTATTGTTGATAACTATGAATTAACATTCAATGCTATGTTTTCTTTATAACTATATAATATATAGCAAAATCTATTTATTTTTAGTACTATTTGATTAATTTCTTAGGTTTGTTTTGTTATCGTTTCGATTAAAATATTTTTTTTCTACGACAATGTAATTTACGTTTCAGTTTAAAGTTGACGAGTTAACACTTCGCAACGCGCGTTGTGGTTCAACATTTTTACGTTCATCTTTGGTACAATTTGATAGTTCCGTTGTAACGCACGGGTCCTAAAAACTCATTTTAGAAAAATAAAAGATGTTTTACAATTTCAAAATAGTACATGTTGGAGAAAAATCCTTCACCAAGAGTCTATGAAAGATATTATATGGAGATTAGGTGCAAGTGCAACAGAGCTGGACCTATAGTACAAGTAATTCTGACTCGAGCCTCCAATAAATAGGCCTCCACTTAAAAGAAAATTAATATGCTAACTATTAATATTAATACAAACTTATTGTTCTATATTTGTTTGATTCTTTGTACAAGCAAACCACTCTCTGTTATAATTATGTTAGATTTTTGTTTGGTTTCAAACATGGATAAAGAAGTAGTATTTATAATAATTAAAGAAGGAAAAGGGCCTCAAAATGTCATTTCGCCTTAGGCCACCAAAGAGTTTGGAATGGCCCTGAAGTGCAACATGCAAACCTAAGACTATATGGTGTGGGATGGCATAAAAAGAGAGCATGAAGCGTCACGTGGCAGCCACCTTCAAGCCCCAAAAACCACAGGATGGTGTTCGGCGTGGAAATGACCACACCTTTTTTTTGGTGTTAAAAAAAACTCACTAATCACATACCTCCTGACACAAACCACCAATCAACTCGCGTCATATCACCCCGCCAGTGAAAAATCTCATGCCCTTGTCCCCACGCCACCCCACATGGCGGTGTCCCAGCGTGGAGGGGCTTCCACGTCATAACCACCCCCACCACACCGGGTGGTCTAATGATATAACGTGATCCCTAAAAGTAGTAAACCATTAATCTTGCTATTGTGAGAAGAGATTCCTCATTCTACCTAAGATATAGAGTTAGAATTAGTACTTTTTTACAGAGTAGAGTAAATGGAGTATATAACCTGAACTTGATCTCATGTAAATAGTGGATAATGATAATCATCTTGAGTGCGATATAATATTCAAGACAATGTTGAAGAAACCGAATAACCGTTGGGCCATATCACTGGCCTTGAGTCCAGATCGTGTGTGACACATTACACCTTTTGAGTGAACACTAATGGCATTCAAGCAAAAACCATGATAAATAAAGTGGACATAGTGGGTATAAGGTAGTAGTAATTTAGTACCAAACCGCGTTTCTTTTGCCAAAGTCGTAGCTCTAGCTCCGACGACATAATACACACGAGGATATGAGGCCGTAACTATGGAGCTTACTCAAATGGTTCAGATTCATAGCACTAGGAATATAGGGATGGATATGGGAAGGTAACCTCGGAAATCACTCGAATTGTCCCATCGTGGGTGTTGTGGTGTGATAATACTTTATAAAATCAGAACATATATTTTTCGGATTTTTATTTAAATCACTAATTTTGTACAAAAACCCATTTTATTCTACAATTACATATATTCTTTCTATAACAAAACAATTTACCAAAACTCATAAAAATTCTTATAAAAAATATCATGAAAAATAAATATTTTCTGTAATAATATTTTTAATATTTTATTTTAAAAATCTTATATTTTATATAATTCCTGTGTAATATAAACAATAAACAATTCATCATAAATCCAATTATTGTCCAAAAATCATAAAAAAAATCCACAAACTTGTTTTAACATGAATATGAATAGTCGCATAAATTTAGTTTAATCAAAACACGATCCTAAGATCAAAGGCTCCAAAATTCATAAATTAGGATCCCTAAAATATAAAAGAATATAAAATCGTATTTGAATTCCCTCTAAAATTGATAGTGGATTTTATAGAGCACGAAAAACAAACCAAGTTAGACTCAAGAACTACCTGATTTGATTAAGAAAACGAATGTTTTCTTATAAAAATCTCATGAAAAATAAATATTTTCTGTAATAATATTTTTAATATTTTATTTTAAAAATCTTGTATTTTATATAATTTCCTGTGTAATATAAACAATAAACAATTCATCATAAATCCAATTATTGTCCAAAAATCATTAAAAAATCCACAAACTTGTTTTAACATGAATATGAATAGTCGCATAAATTTAATTTAATCAAAACACGATCCTAAGATCAAAAGCTCCAAAATTCATAAATTAGGATCCCTAAAATATCAAGAAACAAAATCCGTATTTGAATTCCCTCTATCACATAAATTGATAGAGGGTTTTATAGAGCACGAAAAACAAACCAAGTTAGGCTCAAGAACTACCTGATTTGATTAAGAAACGAATGAGAATTTATTTTTTTAAACGACTACTTTCATTGAGAAACAACTAGCATGGAACTAGCGCAAAACAAAACAAACATCAAAATCAAAGTTACACCACTTATTCCAACTCAATAACCTAAGAGGATATCTATTCTTCACCCATAGGAAACCAAGAGTAAGTCCAAGCCCTAGAAATCATTTGCCTTGAATCCGCGAATTTGAGAGAATGTTTGTACACATTGAAGGTGGGGATTTGTGTGCTTAACCGTATTTGAGAGTTGGGTGGACGAATTTCGTTAAATTGGTTTTGATAATATTGCCCACTTTAATGGTGATTTTACTGGATGCAAATTAGGTAAATTTAAAAGCGTATTGGGACGTCTTATGGTGTATATTTGTCACACCCCAACCCGCAGCGGAATAAGAGTCGGGGCATAATTGGGTTATCACCAAAGCTCATGATGTTTACTAATATGTTTCATATTTATTAAATTCAAATTACATCTCAAATGTTCAAGTCAAATTCATACAACACAAGGAAAGGAAAAATTAAATAAAACAATCCAAAGTCAAAACTGGTTTATTCTTCTAGGCCGTCCTATATGTTTCTTGCTTCAACTTGATCACCTGTATCATGTGTAAAAATGGGGGATTTTTGGTCAACAAAAGTTGGCGAGTGAACCTTGTTAGAAAACATTTTATTATTGATTTCTTGTTATATTTAATATGGAAAAATTGTGCATTAATCATATGTGAGCAAACGTAAATAAACATATAATGACAAACCACCTTGCATGAGTATATGACATGAATGATAATGTATATGTTGGCAACGTCTCGTTCACGCTCATAGGTAATGGGGAACGGACGGCCTATGATGATGTATGTGCGATCAAGGCTCAATCAAACGGAGCCGATCTTATGTTGGCAACGCCTCGTTCACGCTCATAGGTAATGGGGAACGGTTCACGCTCATAGGTAATGGGGAGCGGCGGCCTATGATAATGTATGTACTGAAAATGATAAATTAAATCTAAACATTAACCACACAAGCAATTGATACATATTGGATACACATTTGATCATGAATATGATGGATGCACAAGTGTTTAAATGAAATAAATAAATAGCGACACATGATACACCCTAAAATGTGATTAAAACGGGGAATTGATAGAGATTCACTCACATCGGGTGCGTTCGTTTGATGATGATGAATACGCACGAGTTTAGAGGGTTGATCGACGAGGAATAACTAACCTAAATAATAATGAAAAGGTACGGTAAATATGTGGATTTTATTAACAATTTTAATAGGGTTTTTATATTTATTTTTGTGAGTTTAAGGTTATTTCCTAACTTTAAAAACATTATTTTTATGTATTTTTAATTGATTTTTAAATTAAATAAAAAAAATAAAAATATAAAAAAAATGTTGACTTTTTGGGTTGACCGTTGACCATTGACTTTGACTGTTGACT
>CAMTDV010000116.1:88278998-88583998 GCA_947069175.1 Scalesia atractyloides | reverse complement strand
CAACCCCAAACCCCTAACCCCTAACCCCCTAACCCCTAAACCCTAAACCCAAACCCTAAACCCAAAACCCATACCCCTACCCCTAACCCCTAACCCCTAACCCCTAACCCCTAACCCTAACCCCTAACCCCAAACCCCAAACCCCAAACCCTAAACCCTAACCCTAACCCTAAACCCCAAGCCCCAAGCCCCAAGCCCCAAGCCCCAAACCCCAAACCCCAAACCCCAAACCCATCAATGACCTAAACATCAATCTAAGCTTCTTTGTTTTCTTCTAAGGCATTTCCTATGTTTTCCTTGCTTCATCATGTTCACCTGTATCATGTGTAAAAAGGGTTTTTGGATCAACAAAAAGTTGACAAGTGAATCCTATGGAAAAACATTTGAACAAGTTTATTTAATTGATTATGAAATAAAGTGCACAACCACACATGAGTAAAAATAGATGTAAACTTATTCATAAATCAATTTAATATTAAACAATACACACATGAACAAATAATGGATCGTTTAGAGGCACGCGTTGCTCAACTCGTCTCTCACGAGGAACTGATGGGCCTAATGAATGAATTGCATAAACATGATAATATGAAAGACATAACTACAAAAAATATAAACTCAATAATACACACATGAACAATAATGGATTGGTTTTGAGGCACGCGTTGCTCAACTCGTCTCCCACGAGGAACTGATGGGCTTAATGAATGAATTTCATATAAGTTGACCAAATGAAATACATAATCACAACAATATAAACAATCTAAGTTTAGATCACGATATGGTATGGCACAAGTTTAAATAAACGAGTTAATTATTTTGTGACACATGACACACCCCAAAACGTGTAATTAAAAGGGGGAGTTGTAAGATTCACTCACAGTGGGTGCGTTCGGTTGATGATGTTGAATGCACGCGAAGTGGTTTTAACCACGAGTGAAATTAACCTAGATAAATAGCATTATGGTTTGGTAAGTAAACGGATTTTATTAATCCATTTTAGTAGGATTGTTGGGTGTATTTTTGTGAGTTTAAGGCTATTTTCTAACCTTAAAAATGTTTTTAAGTATTTTTAATTGATTTTTAATTAAAATAAATAAATAAAAATAATAAAAAAAAGTTGACTTTTTTGACCGTTGACCGTTGACCATTGACCTTGACTGTTTGACCGGTTCGTATGCGTGTATGTGTGCGTTGAGTGAGGCTCGAACCCGAGACCTCCCGTACGCGTGCACGCAGCTCTACCAACTGAGCTACGTGTCTAACCCGAAATATTTCTGTTTTTAATTATATTTATATATTAATTAGATTAATCCGAAAATCAATTTATTTCTTAAAAAGATTTTACTGAATCGGACCGGTGCGCTCCACAGGTCTCGAACCCGGGACCTGTGGTTTAGGTTAACACACAGTCCACCGCTGGACTGTGTGTTTAACTTGTTATATAAACCTATTTTTATTATACTTATATACAAACTGAACATTTCCATTTCTGTCTTAAATAAAAAGTTTAATAATTATCCGGGCCGGTGCGGTAGCCCGGACTTGAACTCGTGTCCTGTGATTTAAACATACACACAGTCCACCGCTGGACTGTGTGTCTATCTTGGTTATTATTCCGGTTATTATTATACTTAACATATACAGCGGTGACTCCGGTTCGGTTAACAAAAAGACATTTTTATTAAGGCAAGCATGCGTGGGACAAGATTCGAACTCGAGACGTTTACGTGTTTAATGTGCACACAGTCCACCGCTGGACTGTGTGTCTAACCCGAGTAATAACTTGATTTTAATTATACTTATAAACTACAGAAACTTCGTCTTCTTCTTTGATTTTAACCAGAATCAGAAGTCCGACTGGTTCGATGATTAAATCATGTTCGTTAGTGTCTGATGGTTAATTACAGATGAGATATGAATAAAAAGAAAGAAAAATTAGGCGTAAAGTATACCGATTGGACTCCTCTGTTTCTCCGGCAGAACTCCGACGACAGCAAAAGATTCCGGCGTCGTGTGTCTTGCCGCAGAGAGTCTTCAGCAAGCTTTAAAAGGATGTGGGTGACTTCGGTATAAGCTCAGGGGGTTCAGTAGGGCTCAGAAGTGAAGGGTTCGGTTTTCCGGCGATGAGCAGAAATTTTCCGGCGAGTGAAATTACGCCGGGTAAAGGTGCGGTTTTGAGCGAAAAAGCTTGCAGAGGTTTGAGGGGGTATTTATAAGGCAGGTCGTCGATGAATTTGGTCCGATTTCCGACTTGATTCGTCGGTTAAAAATTGTCCGGCGGTTATAACTTGTGTCGCGGGTTCAGGCGTCGGTCATAACCGATGTAGTGTTTAAGGTTTACGTTATAACTGAAGTAACCGTCCAATCTCGCGAGATCGCCGGGATTTCCGACGACTGAAATTTGGGCGCCGGTTTTGAATTCGGAAAACATGTTATGAATTAATTGATTCTAATAATGAACAAAAAAACACTAGTGGCGCAGTGGTTTAAGGGTTGAGTGTTAAGTTTGTTGTTTGACCCGGCTGACTGACCCGGGTTCGAAACCCGGCAGGGCCATATTATTTTTATTTTCTTATTTTTAACAGTTTTTCAAAAACTAATTATATATTCCCATATAATAATTAATTATGTATCGTTTAAAATTATTTTGGGCATTAAATTCGCAACGAAATTTTTAACTCATTGTTCGGTTAATAAACGGAGCGGGTTTGGTAAATCCGTTTTTGACGGATGTTACATCTAACCCCTAAACCCTAAGCCCTAAGCCCACAGCCCACAGCCCTCAGCCCTAAGCCCTAAGCCCTCAGCCCTAACCCCTAACCCTAACCCCTAAACCAAAACCCTAAACCCTAACACATGAACTCTAACCCTTGAACCCTAACCCCTGAACCCTCAACCCTAACCTTGAACCCTCAACCCTCAACCCTAAACCCTGAACCCTAAACCCTAAACCCTAACCCTAAACCCTAAACCCTAACCCCTAACCCCTAACCCCAACCCCTAACCCCTAACCCCAACCCCTAACCCAAACCCTAACCACTAAAACCTAAACCCTAAAACCTAACCCAAACCCTAAACCCCTAAACCCTCACCCCTAACCCCTAACCCCTAGACACTAGACCCTAGACCCTAGACTCTAGAACCCTAAAGCCCCAAGCCATAAGCCCTAAACCCTAAACCATAAGCCCTAAGTACTAACCCCTAACCCTAAACCCTAACCACTAAACCCTAAACCCTAACCCCTAACCATAACCCTAAACCCTAACCATAACTTAACCCTAACCCCTAATCCTAACCCATAACCCCTAACCCTTAACCCTAAACCCTAAACCCTAAACCCTAATTTTTAAACCATAAACCCTAAACCTAAACCTAAACCCTAAACCTTAAACAAACAGGTCGATTTGGATAAGTTGTGCACGAACAGGATGATATTGATCTATGGTTTTGGTTCAAGTTGTGTGGTCGACAATGTATTGCGGTCGATTAGGTGTTAGTGAGTTATAGAGCCCGATAAAGGTTGCTTTCTATTATCCCCTTTTTACGTTTAACTATTTTAGAGTTGATGCACGTGATTTAATGATTTGAACGATGATATGATTTCAAATGACATTAGCATAAAGATGTTTTTACATGATTTAAGTTTAGATGTTTGAAATGGA
Source organism: Scalesia atractyloides (assembly GCA_947069175.1). Taxonomy (NCBI): domain Eukaryota; kingdom Viridiplantae; phylum Streptophyta; class Magnoliopsida; order Asterales; family Asteraceae; genus Scalesia; species Scalesia atractyloides. The sequence goes on along the minus strand of CAMTDV010000116.1, from coordinate 88,580,333 downwards.
TGCCTATGTATTTGACTTTCGAAGTGGTTTTAGAGTTGTGTATGTTAGTCGTCTTTGTCTAGGGCAGGGACGAGTCTCATATGGGCAACTGTCGCGTTGAGGTGACTTGAACCCAAGATGATGGGTTGTGTTGCATTGAGGTGACAATAAGCCCAATATGAAGACGGTAGCTGTGTTGATGTGGCGAACGTTTTTTTGATGTGGGTCGTTGTTGCGTTATGTTGACATCGTAACTAAGATGATGTAGACAGATTGTTGCATTGAGGTGACGATATGCCAAGGGTGGTGAGCACCTAAATGATAAATGTTTCTTTTAAAAAGCTTATTTTAAGGTTAATGTTTTAAATTGTTTTTACGAAAATGTGTTTTGAGACTTTATCATGTCTGTAATGTTTGCAACCGATTACTTGTTTACTCGCTTAATAGAACTCGCCGCTGAAAACTCATTTTGCACGTGTGTCAGGTTAGTTAATGTCCTTGAGTGGCGGCTGTAAACATTGGCATAATCCATTGAACTGATGTTGCTTTTGAGATTGTGTTGACGTTTTATCATTTGTATGCTTTAGTTTATCTTATGACTTTCGCTATGGTTGGTTTGATTTTTTAGTCTAAAATTACGTGTGATGCCATTATACCCGCAAGTAGAGTTTTAGGGGGTTTTGGGCCTTACAAAGAATTGATTCAAATTAAGTCAAATTGATTAAAAATGCACGAACAATGAACTATTTTCAATTGAACAGCGATTTAATTCGTTTGAATTGTCAATTGTATCGAAATTTGATTTAAAAAGTTGAAATAATGTATTTGATTTGAGAGAGAGAGAATGAATTTCATTCCTTGATCTAGTGTTAAAAATGAATAGAGACAAAAATGAATAGAGGTATAGTGTTAAAAACTGGATGAAACCTGGGAGTTAGGCTGGCAATTTCAGAGAGAGAGACACGGAAGTTAGGCTAGGGGTTGGTGGTTTGTGGTTTTGGGTTTTAGGTTGGGGGTTGGGGTGTGGTTTGGGGGTTGGGTTAGGGTAGGGGGTAGGGCTTAGGGCTTTGGGCTTTGGGGGTTGGGGCTTCTGACAATAGTAGGCTTAGCAAATCAGGCTGCAACCAAGTTGTTGTCACTGAAAAAGCGTAAGTCTAATCCCTGTTTTCTATTTAGTTAGCATTTTTATGTCAGGATGGTTCATTGTGTTTCCATCTCTTATTGAGCAGGCCCTTGTATTTCCAGCACGATGGACATTCAAGAACTATTGTTGGAATTCAATTGAAAAATCTTCCAAATGGGATGCAGCAGTCCAATCTTCTAATTTTAGATCCTGCTCATATGAGTACCATACATGCGTATTATAGTCTCTGACTGTATGTGCAGTGTGGGTGTTTTAATATTGATGCACTGCATTGGATCAGTTTTTGTATGGTGTCTTGGATCTAAAAGCTACTTTTCAAGTGGGTTTTGGAGTATGGATCAGCTTTTATCTGCTTATAAAGATTGACTTGTCTGTAATTTTTGAATTAGAAAATTTGTTTTAGCCCTCTTCTTTACGATTTTGGGGGGTGGTTGTGTACAAAAGTAAATGCATGGGTGCCTGAGTCAAATTGATGTTAACATTATACTACATAAATGTTGTCAGAAAACACAAGTTTTAGAAAGTTGCCTGAGCAAGAAAGTTGGATGGCAAAGGTTTATAAAGAGAGGGGTTCAAACTTTGAAGAAGACGGGGCATTAGGTTGGTTATATGCATGCACCGATTGTATTGGTTTTGGTAAACTACCTGCTTGCTGACATAATGGTGCGGTCTCTTTTAGTTGTGTTATCTGGATCCTGGAATTGCCGCCGGACCAGAGTTGGAGAAACTAAAGACCTTGGATAGTTCAGGTTTGAATTTGAACACCTGTGAGTCATGTGGAGCTTTTTTTGTTTCTTCATTTATATTTTGCAGACATAAGGAAAATTACAATAGTAAAATGGGGTACAGTAGTGGTATGATGGTTGAAGTTATATACTAATATACTTCGAATTTCTGATTCCTGTAGATAAGGTCTATACTACTATGGTTTAAGAAATGTGTGATAGCCCCCATATGATTTACTATTTCTTCTAGTAAGTTACATTTTAACTTCTTCCCCTCCCCCACCATCTTACCCATTTAATTCAGTTAACCAATTCTAGTTATATAGTTATCATATCTAGAAGGTTTTCAGGTGCAAAATTATTCCCTATATAGAGTTCTTATGCACATTTTAACACAATCAATATATATGTGCTTACTTTTCTAGGTCATATCACAAAATACATATTTGATTTTGTTCAAGAGGACAAGCATGCTCGGCACGTATTAACTATTTGTGACCTCCTGTTGCTACTTATGACCTAGTGTGTTAGAAGAGGTTGAACACAACTATAAATCATAGTGGCTTTAGAAAGTTGCCTGAGCAAGAAAGTTGGATGGCAAAGGTTTATAAAAAGAGAGGTTCACACTCTGAAGAAGACGGAGTATCAGGTTGGTTATATGAATGCACCGATTGTATTGGTTTTGGTAAACTACCTGCTTGCTGACATAATGGCGTGGTCTCTTTTAGTTGTGTTATGTGGATCCTGGAATTGCCGTTGGGCCAGAGTTGGAGAAGCTTAAGCCCTTGGATAGTTCACGTTTTGAATTTGAACACCTGTGAGTCATGTGGAGCTTTTTTTTTGTTTCTTCATTTATATTTTGCAAACATAAGGGAATTTACAAAAGTAAAATGGGGTATAATAGTCGTATGATGGTTGAAGTATATACTAATATACTTCCAATTTCTGATTCCTGTAGATAAGGGCTATGCTATTATGGTTTTAAACAGGTGTGATATCCCCCACATGATTTACTATTTCTTCTAGTAATTTACATTTTAACTTCTTCCCCTCCCCCACCATCTTACCCATTTGATTCAGTTAACCAATTCTAGTTATATAGTTATCATATCTAGAAGGTTTTCAGGTGCAAAATTATTCCCTATATAGAGTTCTTATGCACGTTTTAACACACACAAAATATATACGCGCTTACTTTTCTGGGTCATATCACAAAATACAGATTTGATTTTGTTCAAGAGGACAAGCATGCTCGGCACGTATTAACTATTTGTAACCTCATGTTGATACTTATGACCTAGTGTGTTAGAAGAGGTTGAACTCAACTATAAACCATAGTGGCTTTAGAAAGTTGCCTGAGCAAGAAAGTTGGATGGCAAAGGTTTATAAAATGAGGGGTTCACACTCTGAAGAAGACGGAGTACCAGGTTGGTTATATGCATGCACCGATTGTATTGGTTTTGGTAAACTAGCTGCTTGCTGACATAATGGTGTGGTCTCTTTTAGTTGTGTTATGTGGATCCTGGAATTGCCGCTGGACCAGAGTTGGAGAAGCTTAAGACCTTGGATAGTTCACGTTTTGAACTTGAACACCTGTGAATCATGTGGAGCTTTTTTTTTGTTTCTTCATTTATATTTTGCAAACATAAGGAAATTTACAAAAGTAAAATGGGGTACAATAGTCGTGTGATGGTTGAAGTTATACACTAATATACTTCCAATTTCTGATTCCTGTAGATAAGGGCTATGCTACTATGGTTTTAAAGAGGTGTGATATCCCCCACATGATTTACTATTTCTTCTGGTAAGTTTACATTTTAACTTCTTCCCCTCCCCCACCATCTTACCCATTTGATTCAGTTAACCAATTCTAGTTATATAGTTATCATATCTAGAAGGTTTTCAGGTGCAAAATTATTCCCTATATAGATTTCTTATGCACGTTTTAACACACAATCAATATATATGCGCTTACATTTCTAGGTCATATCACAAAATACAGATTTGATTTTGTTCAAGAGGACAAGCATGCTCGGCACGTATTAACTATTTGTGACCTCATGTTGCTACTTATGACTAAGTGTGTTAGAAGAGGTTGAACACAACTATAAACCATAGTGGCTTTAGAAAGTTGCCTGAGCAAGAAAGTTGGATGGCTTTTAGTTTGGTTGGTTATATGTATGCACCGATTGTATTGGTTTTGGTAAACTACCTGCTTGTTGACATAATGGTGTGGTCTCTTTTAGTTGTGTTATGTGGATCCTGGAATTGCCGCTGGACCAGAGTTGGAGAAGCTTAAGACCTTGGATAGTTCACGTTTTGAATTTGAACACCTGTGAATCATGTGGAGCTTTTTTTGTTTCTTCATTTATATTTTGCAAACATAAGGAAATTTACAAAAGTAAAATGGGGTACATAGTCGTATGATGGTTGAAGTTATAACTAATATACTTCCAATTTCTGATTCCTGTAGATAAGGTCTATGCTACTATGGTTTTAAAGGGTTATATCCCCACATGATTTACTATTTCTTCTGGTAAGTTACATTTTAACTTCTTCCCCTCCCCCACCATCTTACCCATTTGATTCAGTTAACCAATTCTAGTTATATAGTTATCATATCTAAAAGGTTTTCAGGTGCAAAATTATTCCCTATATAGATTCTTATGCACTTTTAACACACAATCAATATATATGCGCTTACTTTTCTAGGTCATATCACAAAATACAGATTTGATTTTGTTCAAGAGGACAAGCATGCTCGGCACGTATTAACTATTTGTGACCTCATGTTGCTACTTATGACTTAGTGTGTTAGAAGAGGTTGAACACAACTATAAACCATAGTGGCTTTAGAAAGTTGCCTGAGCAAGAAAGTTGGATGGCTTTAGTTGGTTGGTTATATGTATGCACCGATTGTATTGGTTTTGGTAAACTACCTGCTTGTTGACATAATGGTGTGGTCTCTTTTAGTTGTGTTATGTGGATCCTGGAATTGCCGCTGGACCAGAGTTGGAGAAGCTTAAGACCTTGGATAGTTCACGTTTTGAATTTGGACACCTGTGAGTCATGTGGAGCTTTTTTTGTTTCTTCATTTATATTTTGCAAACATAAGGAAATTTACAAAAGTAAAATGGGGTACAGTAGTCGTATGATGGTTGAAGTTATATACTAATATACTTCCAATTTCTGATTCCTGTAGATAAGGTCTATGCTACTATGGTTTCAGATAGGTGTTATATCCCCCACATGATTTACTATTTCTTCTGGTAAGTTACATTTTAACTTCTTCCCCTCCCCCACCATCTTACCCATTTAATTCAGTTAACCAATTCTAGTTATATAGTTATCATATCTAAAAGGTTTTCAGGTGCAAAATTATTCCCTATATAGAGTTCTTATGCACATTTTAACACACAATCAATATATATGCGCTTACTTTTCTAGGTCATATCACAAAATACAGATTTGATTTTGTTCAAGAGGACAAGCATGCTCGGCACGTATTAACTATTTGTGACCTCATGTTGCTACTTATGACTTAGTGTGTTAGAAGATGGTTGAACACAACTATAAACCATAGTGGCTTTAGAAAGTTGCCTGAGCAAGAAAGTTGGATGGCTTTAGTTGGTTGGTTATATGTATGCACCGATTGTATTGGTTTTGGTAAACTACCTGCTTGTTGACATAATGGTGTGGTCTCTTTTAGTTGTGTTATGTGGATCCTGGAATTGCCGCTGGACCAGAGTTGGAGAAGCTTAAGACCTTGGATAGTTCACGTTTTGAATTTGGACAGCTGTGAGTCATGTGGAGCTTTTTTTGTTTCTTCATTTATATTTTGCAAACATAAGGAAATTTACAAAAGTAAAATGGGGTATAGTAGTCGTATGATGGTTGAAGTTATATACTAATATACTTCCAATTTCTGATTCCTGTAGATAAGGTCTATGCTACTATGGTTTCATATAGGTGTGATATCCCCCACATGATTTACTATTTCTTCTGGTAGGTTACATTTTAACTTCTTCCCCTCCCCCACCATCTTACCCATTTGATTCAGTTAACCAATTCTAGTTATATAGTTATCATATCTAGAAGGTTTTCAGGTGCAAAATTATTCCCTATATAGATTTCTTATGCACGTTTTAACACACAATCAATATATATGCGCTTACTTTTCTAGGTCATATCACAAAATACATATTTGATTTTGTTCAAGAGGACAAGCATGCTCGGCACGTATTAACTATTTGTGACCTCCTGTTGCTACTTATGACCTAGTGTGTTAGAAGAGGTTGAACACAACTAAAAACCATAGTGGCTTTAGAAAGTTGCCTGAGCAAGAAAGTTGAATGGCAAAGGTTTATAAAAAGAGGGGTTCACACTCTGAAGAAGACGGAGTATCAAGTTGGTTATATGCATGCACTGATTGTATTGGTTTTGGTAAACTATTTGCTTGCTGACATAATGGTGTGGTCTCTTTTAGTTGTGTTATGTGGATCCTTGAATTACCGTTGGACCAGAGTTGGAGAAGCTTAAGACCTTGGATAGTTCACGTTTTGAATTTGAAAACCTGTGAGTCATGTGGAGCTTTTTTTTTGTTTCTTCATTTTTATTTTGCAAATATAAGGAAATTTACAAAAGTGACATGGGGTACAGTAGTCGTATGATGGTTGAAGTTATATACTAATATACTTCCAATTTCTGATTCCTGTAGATAAGGGCTATGCTATTATGGTTTCAGACAGGTGTGATATCCCCCACATGATTTACTATTTCTTCTGGTAGGTTACATTTTAACTTCTTCCCCTCCCCCACCATCTTACCCATTTGATTCAGTTAACCAATTCTAGTTATATAGTTATCATATCTAGAAGGTTTTCAGGTGCAAAATTATTCCCTATATAGAGTTCTTATGCACGTTTTAACACACAATCAATATATATGCGCTTACTTTTCTAGGTCATATCACAAAATACAGATTTGGTTTTGTTCAAGAGGACAAGCATGCTCGGCACGTATTAACTATTTGTGACCTCATGTTGCTACTTATGACCTAGTGTGTTAGAAGAGGTTGAACACAACTATAAACCATAGTGGCTTGCTATTTTGGCTTTTGGAGTGTGTAAGCTAGTGGGATTCCCTCACGTGATGCGGCGGGAATTTGGTTAGTATCGAGTCGGTTTGTTACGTGGGGGGAGTTTGATTTGACTCGTCACGCTATTAGTGAAACTCGAAATACTAAGAAATTAAATAGGTTAAAAAGAGTATATAATTTACAGTATAAGTGGTGAATTTATAACTTGAAAAGAAATTAGTGTTCACCTAGAAAATGTATTTTTTTATAATAATAATAGTAATATTAATAAGTTACCCTATATTGATTTGTAACTAACTTCATTCACAGTGTTACTGTTTAATTTTGTATAACTTTGTATGCTCTATGAACACTCTTAATTGCAGAGTATGGGTAGGGGTAGGGTTAGGGTAGGGGAAAGTGTAGGGGTGGTGTTTGGGGTTGGGGGTTGTTATTGGTGGTTAGGGTGGTTTAGGTTGGTTAGGTTCGGGGTTGGGTTTAGGGTTGGGGTTGGGTTGGGTTGGGTAGGGGTTAGGGGTTCGGGGTTTGAGGGTTGGGGTTTATGGTTATTTTAGGGTTATGGTTATTTTAGGGTTTAGGGTTTTGAACCTGACAAGATGAAAAGGAGAAGAATCTGAAGAGGATCTCATGTAATTTAACACTGATACGTAATTAGACAGGTGGCCTCAAATAAAATCTTCAGGTGACACGTGTGAAGCATTACAAGTAGAACTGAGGGATGATAAAAAATTAGGGCTAGGAAGGGTCGAACCTACATGAAAGCTGGATTAAAACAGACACAAAACCAGTTGAACACACACTAATTTTCCTAAAAGTGGAAAACAATCATATACATACTATAAACACAGAGCAAAGGAGGGGAAAAGGAACAAATGACGCACCACCACGAGTTAGTAGTCACTATTCCTAACATTTGAAAATTAATAGGTATATAATTTATTTTTTAGAAATATTAAAACCCAAAAAAAAAAAAAAAAAAACTTTTATCATATATCAAGAGACAAGGAATTAATGTCGTATACGGGGTAAAATTAATTAAACAACATACAGTTGTAATCTATGCTATCATGCTTGTACTATCTACATAGGACCAATAAAAAGAAAACAAAAAATGAATAGTGATTATGTAAGGGGACTAAATTTTGATAATTAACATAAAGGTAATTAACTGATTTAGAACATGAGTATCTATTTTTCTTTTTTAAATGAGTTTTTTTCTAATAAAGTTAACATCAAAAACCAAATATTGCAATCTCAAATCTGGTGTGGGGCCGTGGGAGGATGATGATGTGTTGGCTACTTTTCAGTCTTGGGCCAACTAAAGTGGTTCACACGGAGCAGACTAAAGAAAGTAAAGAACACAGTTGAAAAAATTCACAACATGAAATGAGAAAGGGCTCTGCAATTAAGAGTGTTCATAGAGCATACAAAGTTATACAAAATTAAACAGTAAAACTGTGAATGAAGTTAGTTACAAATCAATATAGGGTAACTTATTAATATTACTATTATTATTATTAAAAAAAAACTTACATTTTCTATGTGAACACCAATTTCTTTTCAAGTTATAAATTCACCACTTATACTGTAAATTATATACTCCTTTTAACCTATTTAATTTCTTAGTATTTTGAGTTTCTCTAATAGCGTGACAAATCAAATCAAACTCCCCCAACGTAACAAACCGACCCGATACTAACCGAATTCCCGCCGCATCGCGTGAGGGAATCCCACTAGCTTACACATCCAAAAGCCAAAATATCAAGCCACTATGATTTATAGTTGTGTTCAACCTCTTATAACACACTAGGTCATAAGTAGCAACAGGAGGTCACAAATAGTTAATACGTGCCGAGCATGCTTGTCCTCTTGAACAAAACCAAATCTGTATTTTGTGATATGACCTAGAAAAGTAAGCGCATATATATTGATTGTGTGTTAAAACGTGCATAAGAACTCTATATAGGGAATAATTTTGAACTTGAAAACCTTCTAGATATGATAACTATATAACTTAAATTGGTTAACTGAATCAAATGGGTTAGATGGTGGGGGAGCGGAAGAAGTTAAAATGTAACTTACCAGAAGAAATAGTAAATCATGTGGGGGGATATCAATCATGTGGGGGATATCACACCTGTCTGAAACCATAGTAGCATAGCCCTTAAGTATATTAGTATATACTTCAACCATCATACGACCATTATACCCCATTTTACTTTTGTAAATTCCCTTATGTTTGCAAAATATAAATGAAGAAACAAAAAAAAAGCTCCACATGACTCACAGGTGTTCAAATTCAAAACGTGAACTATCCAAGGGCTTAAGCTTCTCCAACTCTGGTCCAGCGGCAATTCCAGGATCCACATAACACAACTAAAAGAGACCACGCCATTATGTCAGCAAGCAGGTAGTTTACCAAAACCAATACAATCGGTGCATTCATATAACCAACCTGATACTCCGTCTTCTTCAGAGTGTGAACCCCTCTTTTTATAAACCTTTGCCATCCAACTTTCTTGCTCATGCAACTTTCTAAAACTTGTGTTTTCTGACAACATTTATGTAGTATGATGTTAACATCAATTTGACTCAGGCACCCATGCATTTACTTTTGTACACAACCACCCCCCAAAAGAGTAAAGAAGAGGGCAAAACAAATTTTCTAATTCAAAAATTACAGACACGTCAATCTTTATAAGCAGATAAAAACTGATCCATACTCCAAAACCCACTTGAAAAGTAGCTTTTAGATCCAAGTCACCATACAAAAACTGATCCAATGCAGTGCATCAATATTAAAACACCCACACTGCACATACAGTCAGAGAGTATAATACGCATGTGTTGTACTCACATGAGCAGGATCTAAAATTAGAAGATTGGACTGCTGCATCCCATTTGGAAGATTTTTCAATTGAATTCCAACAATAGTTCTTGAATGTCCATCGTGCTGGAAATACAAAGGCCTGCTCAATAAGAGATGGAAACACAATGAACCATCCTGGCATATAAATGCTAACTAAATAGAAAACAGGGATTAGACTTACGTTTTTTCAGTGACAACAACTTGGTTGCAGCCTGATTTGCTGAGCCTACTATTGTCAGAAGCCCCAACCCCCAACCCCCAAAGCCCTAAGCCTTACCCCCTACCCTAACCCAACCCCCAAAACCACACCCCAACCCAAAACCCGAAACCACAAACCACCAACCCCTATCCTAACTTCCATGTCTGTCTCTCTGAAATTGCCAGCCTAACTCCCAGGTTTCATCCAGTTTGTTAACACTACGCCTCTATTCATTTTTGTCTCAATTCATTTTTAACACTAGATCAAGGAATGAAATTCATTCTCTCTCTCTCTCTCTCAAATCAAATACATTATTTCAACTTTTTAAATCAAATTTTCGATACAGTTGACAATTCAAACGACTTAAATCACTGTTCATTTGAAAACAGTTCATTGTTCGTGCATTTTTAATCAATTTGACTTAATTTGAATCAATTGTTTGTAAGGCCCAAAACCCCCTAAAACTCTACTTGTGGGTATAATGGCATCACACGTAATTTTAGACTAAAAATTCAAACCAACCATAGCGAAAGTCATAAAATAAACTAAAGTGTACAAATGATAAAACGTCAACACAATCTCAAAAGCAACATCAGTTCAATGGATTATGTCAATGTCTACTAAAAGAAAGTCGGATGACCAATTCATCACATGTTGGGGAGCCGCCACTCAAGGACATTAACTAACCTGACACACGTGCAAAATGAGTTGTCAGCGGTAAGTTCTATTAAGCGAGTAAACAAGTAATCGGTTGCAAACATTACAGACATGATAAAGTCTCAAAACACATTTTCGTAAAAACAATTTAAAACATTAACCTCAAAATAAGCTTTTTAAAAGAAACATTTATCATTTAGGTGCTCACCACCCTTGGCATATCGTCACCTCAATGCAACAATCTGTCTACATCATCTTAGACGCGATGTCACCATAACGCAACAACGGCCCACATCAAAAAATGATCGCCACTTCAACACAGCTACCATCTTCATATTGGGCTTATTGTCACCTCAATGCAACACAACCCATCATCTTGGGTTCAAGTCACCTCAACGCGACAATTGCCCATATGAGACTCGTCCCTGCCCTAGACAAAGACTACTAACATACAAAACTCTAAAACCACTTCTAAAGTCAAATACATAGGCATCCATTTCAAACATCTAAACTTAAATCATGTAAAAACATCTTTATGCTAATGTCTTTTGAAATCATATCATCGTTCAAAACATTAAATCACGTGCATCAACTCTAAAATAGTTAAACGTAAAAAGGGGATAATAGAAAGCAACCGTTATCGGACTCTATAACTCACTAACACCTAATCGACCGCAATACATTGTCGAGCACACAACTTGAACCAAAACGATAGATCAATATCATCCTGTTCGTGCGCAACTTATCCAAATCGACCTGTTTCCCAAAACGCATCGTAAAACCCAATCCGAATCCCCACCCAGGTTCGGTATACCACCGAGCCAATCCTGCGGTGACCCAGTAGCCTAGACGAGACCCCCTTACGGGTCTAGCTCCCCTCCGTAACCAACAACCACCATGAGGACAACCTACCATCATCATCGAACCTACCAAGGGTTCGGCTCACACCCAACTAAGTGAAGCCCAACACCTGCCAGCCACACCCAACCGCCGCCAGCATCACCATTCACCACCATAGCAACCGGCCACCACCCTTAGGATGGCCGGCTCACTCGACACCTCGACCCAATTGGGGTTTGGTTTACGCAATCTTCCCCAAATCCGATTCCTCCACGTTCAACTAATTAAACTCCATTAAAGTAATCAACAAAGACACCTGATAAATTTCTGAGTGTTATATTATTTCATAAATTCATTGTTCAAATTCAACATTTTAAAAATTATTTATTAGTCATGAATTTAACTATTAATAGAAATAAAAGTAGCTCCAAAATAAGCTAACCCAAACACCCTCCAAATGCAGGAAAAATTGATGAACCTGACAAGATGAAAAGGAGAAGAATCTGAAGAGGATCTCATGTAACTTAACCCTGATACGCAATTAGACAGGTGGCCTCAAATAAAATCTTCAGGTGACACGTGTGAAGCATTACAAGTAGAACTGAGGGATGATAAAAAATTAGGGCTAGGAAGGGTCGAACCTACATGAAAGCTGGATTAAAACAGACACAAAACCAGTTGAACACACACTAATTTTCCTAAAAGTGGAAAACAATCATATACATACTATAAACACAGAGCAAAGGAGGGGAAAAGGAACCAATGACGAACCACCGCGAGTTAGTAGTCACTATTCCTAACATTTGAAAATTAGTAGGTATATAATTTAATTTTTTAGAAAGATTAAAAACCCAAAATAAAAAATAAAAAATAAAAAATAAAAAACTTTTATCATATATCAAGAGACAAGGGATTAATGTCGTATACGGGGTAAAATTAATTAAACAACATACAGTTGTAATCTATGCTATCATGCTTGTACTATCTACATAGGACCAATAAAAAGAAAGCAAAAAATGAATAGTGGTTATGTAAGGGGACTAAATTTTGATAATTAACATAAAGGTAATTAACTGATTAAGAACTTGAGTATCTATTTTTCTTTTTAAATGAGTTTTTTTCTAATAAAGTTAACATCAAGAACCAAATATTGCAATCTCAAATCTGGTGTGGGGCCGTGGGAGGATGATGATGTGTTGGCTACTTTTCAGTCTTGGGCCAACTAAAGTGGTTCACACGGAGCAGACTAAAGAAAGTAAAGAACACAGTTGAAAAAATTCACAACATGAAATGAGAAAGGGCTCTGCAATTAAGAGTGTTCATAGAGCATACAAAGTTATACAAAATTAAACAGTAAAACTGTGAATGAAGTTAGTTATAAATCAATATAGGGTAACTTATTAATATTACTATTATTATTATTATAAAAAAAAATACATTTTCTATGTGAACACTAATTTCTTTTCAAGTTATAAATTCACCACTTATACTGTAAATTATATACTCCTTTTAACCTATTTAATTTCTTAGTATTCCGAGTTTCTCTAATAGCGTGACAAATCAAATCAAACTCCCCCACGTAACAAACCGACCCCATACTAACCAAATTCCCGCCGCATCGCGTGAGGGAATCCCACTAGCTTACACACTCCAAAAGCCAAAATAGCAAGCCACTATGGTATATAGTTGTGTTCAACCTCTTCTAACACACTAGGTCATAAGTAGCAACAGGAGGTCACAAATAGTTAATACGTGCCGAGCATGCTTGTCCTCTTGAACAAAATCAAATATGTATTTTGTGATATGACCTAGAAAAGTAAGCGCATATATATTGATTATGTGTTAAAACGTGCATAAGAACTCTATATAGGGAATAATTTTGCACCTGAAAACCTTCTAGATATGATAACTATATAACTAGAATAAGTTAACTGAATCAAATGGGTAAGATGGTGGGGGAGGGGAAGAAGTTAAAATGTGACTTACCAGAAGAAATAGTAAATCATGTGGGGGATATCACACCTGTCTGAAACCATAGTAGCATAGCCCTTATCTACAGGATTCAGAAATTGGAAGTATATTAGTATATACTTCAACCATCATACGACTACTGTACCCCATTTTACTTTTGTAAATTTCCTTATGTTTGCAAAATATAAATGAAGAAACAAAAAAAAGCTCCACATGACTCACAGGTGTTCAAATTCAAAACGTGAACTATCCAAGGTCTTAAGCTTCTCCAACTCTGGTCCAGCGGCAATTCCAGGATCCACATAACACAACTAAAAGAGACCACGCCATTATGTCAGCAAGCAGGTAGTTTACCAAAACCAATACAATCGGTGCATGCATATAACCAACCTGATACTCCGTCTTCTTCAGAGTGTGAACCCCTCTTTTTATAAACCTTTGCCATCCAACTTTCTTGCTCAGGCAACTTTCTAAAACTTGTGTTTTCTGACAACATTTATGTAGTATAATGTTAACATCAATTTGACTCAGGCACCCATGCATTTACTTTTGTACACAACCACCCCCCAAAAGAGTAAAGAAGAGGGTTAAAACAAATTTTCTAATTCAAAAATTACAGACACGTCAATCTTTATAAGCAGATAAAAACTGATCCATACTCCAAAACCCATTTGAAAAGTAGCTTTTAGATCCAAGTCACCATACAAAAACTGATCCAATGCAGTGCATCAATATTAAAACACCCACACTGCACATACAGTCAGAGAGTATAATACGCATGTGTGGTACTCACATGAGCAGGATCTAAAATTAGAAGATTGGACTGCTGCATCCCATTTGGAAGATTTTTCAATTGAATTCCAACAATAGTTCTTGAATGTCCATCGTGCTGGAAATACAAGGGCCTGCTCAATAAGAGATGGAAACACAATGAACCATCCTGACATATAAATGCTAACTAAATAGAAAACAGGGATTAGACTTACGCTTTTTCAGTGACAACAACTTGGTTGCAGCCTGATTTGCTGAGCCTACTATTGTCAGAAAAGTAAGACCACACCCAGTTGACAAGAAGCTGCTGGCCATTGACCGATTCAGAGTAACATTTAGCATTACTACTAGAGCCTGGATCAGAGGGATCTGACCGATTCAGATATTTATCCATCGGCCCAGTAACTTGTGGGGGTTTTACAACATCATCTGGGGGAGTAGAAAAACAGAAATCCGCAATGCGAGCACGAAGCCCAAAAGAACAGAAAAGTGCAGCACACTCGGTGGTGCCAATCCAAGTTCGTTTCCTGTATATCTTTTGATCAAAATCATTTGATCCTGCTGCATCAAATCCCTTCCCCCATGCAATTTCAAGCCATCGTTGGAGTGAAGGGATATCAGGCACAAACCCAACTCCTCCGAATAGAACCTCCCTTGCTTCATGCCTTTGCACAAGCAAATGAGAGGCAAGCATTTGGATGTTTCGCCACCCACAGCCCCACCCAATATCTTCAAACTTTAAGCTCTGGAAATGATCAGTGTAACCTGACAATATATTTATAGAATTCCCAGGCTCCGACTCTAAACAGTTCTTCAACAAGGTCATAAAACCATGTTTCACCTCACGCTTAAGGTTGCCATCCCTCACCTGTGAACGACGAATATCTTCTTCAGAACTAACACTTGCTGCTGGTTGCATGGGATTGTCAGCCTGCCATATCCAAAGATTAAAATTTGTCTAAGTGCCTGAGCTTTTTGGAGACTGTCTGCACACGTAGTTGTATATAAGCCCTAAAAAAAGTGTCATCTATCTATCTATCTAGAACATGCAATATGACTCCATGAGATTGTAAGTAAATAAGAGCTATTGCATTCTATAAAAGCTGCTACTTTCTTCTGTTGAAGCAACAATCTTAAAATCTTATAAGCAATAAAAGATATTCAGCCGGCGTCCATTTGTTTAGCCCTAGATTTTAAGCGAAAACAATAAATAAAAGATGCACAAACCGAGATATTATTATTATTCGGCAATCGGACATCCTGATCCTCATCCTCGAAGTGATTGTTGGCGTGCCTGCATCACAAACATGAATATGAAGAGGCGAAAACACAAATCGATGATGCTGATAGATACCTCTGGAGTTCTGTTGAAAGAACTTGAAGCGTGCAAAAAGGGCAATATGACCACATCAATTCAATTCTTTGCCGATGCCGACGAGTAGGTAGGTAGTATTCAAATTCATTCCGTTTCTCCAGGATATATATACCAACACTTTAATCGCTTCACATTCTGATTTTATTCTGAATTAAAAAATTCAAAACAATAAACATAATAGAATGTTTGTTTTTATGCAATAGCTTCTAAATTTAAGGTAACTCGTATTTCTACAGTAAAGACCTAAATTGATTCAAAACAAAAGTTAGGTTAAAACGTTGATAAACTGAGGATATAGATAAACACGGAAACTGGCCCCGCATATTTGCGAAAGAAACTGAACTTATACCGACACGTACAAAAAAATAAGAAAAAATTATGTTTCTTTAAGTTAAAAATGGTATCGCGCGTTGCGGTGGTGCCAAAAAATAAAGTAAGTCGAATGTATAAAGTCTAACTCAAACATATTATATTTGACCCAACCTGTTGTAAAACAAAATTTATGCCAAAACGTAGATCAATTGACAACGTAAAAAAAACCCTGAACTTATACCGTCACGTACATAATAAAAGAAAATAAATTATGTTTGTAAGTTAAAAATAATATTGCGTGTTGCGGTGGTGCCAAAAACGTAAGTAAGTCGGATTATAAGTATGAAATATATTTATTAACCCAACTTGTTGTAAAAACAAACTTTATGACAAAACGTAGATTAATTGAAAACGTAAAAATAAAGAAGCAAAAATCATATTATGTCTGAGCCTACTCACACATATTATATTTTGACACTACTTATTGTAAAACAAAACTTATGCCAAAACATAAGTTTTGTTTTACAATAAGTAGGGGGTCTCGATTAGGCTACTGGGTCACCGCAGGATTGGCTCGGTGGTATACCGAACTGGGTGGGGATTCGGATTGGGTTTTAGGATGCGTTTTGGGAAACAGGTCGATTTGGATAAGTTGTGCACGAACAGGATGATATTGATCTATCGTTTTGGTTCAAGTTGTGTGCTCGACAATGTATTGCGGTCGATTAGGTGTTAGTGAGTTATAGAGTCCGATAACGGTTGCTTTCTATTATCCCCTTTTTACGTTTAACTATTTTAGAGTTGATGCACGTGATTTAATGTTTTGAACGATGATATGATTTCAAAAGACATTAGCATAAAGATGTTTTTACATGATTTAAGTTTAGATGTTTGAAATGGATGCCTATGTATTTGACTTTAGACGTGGTTTTAGAGTTGTGTATGTTAGTAGTCTTTGTCTAGGGCAGGGACGAGTCTTGTATGGGTAATTGTCGCGTTGAGGTGACTTGAAACCAAGATGATGGGTTGTGTTGCATTGAGGTGACAATATGTCCAATATGAAGACGGTAGCTGTGTTGAGGTGGCGAACGTCTTTTGATGTGGGTCGTTGTTGCGTTAAGGTGACATCGTGTCTAAGATGATGTAGACAGATTGTTGCATTGAGGTGACGATATGCCAAGGGTGGTGAGCACCCAAATGATAAATGTTTCTTTTAAAAAGTTTATTTTGAGGTTAATGTTCTAAATTGTTTTTACGAAAATGTGTTTTGAGACTTTATCATGTCTGTAATGTTTGCAACCGATTACTTGTTTACTCGTTTAATAGAACTCACCGCTAACAACTCATTTTGCACGTGTGTCAGGTTAGTGATCAATGTCCTTTAATGGCGGCTCCCCAACATGTGATGAATTGGTCATCTAACTTTCTTTTAGTAGACATTGGCATTATCCATTGAACTGATCTTGCCTTTGAGATTGTGTTGACGTTTTATCATTTGTATACTTTAGTTTATTTTATGACTTTCACTATGGTTGGTTTGAATTTTTAGTCTAAAAGTACGTGTGATGCCATTGTACCCACAAGTAGAGTTTTCAGGGATTTTGGGCCTTACAAACAATTGATTCAAATTCAGTCAAATAGATTAAAATGCACGAACAATGAACTATTTCAATTGAACAGTGATTTAATTCGTTTGAATAGTCAATTGATTCGAAAATTTGATTTAAAAAGTTGAAATAATGTATTTGATTTGAGAGAGAGAGTGAATTTCATTCCTTGATCTAGTGTTAAAAATGAATTCAGACAAAAAATGAATAGAGGCATAGTGTTAACAAATTGGATGAAACCTGGGAGCTAGGCTGGCAATTTCAGAGAGATAGACACGGAAGCATGTTATGAAACCACACGATCT
Organism: Scalesia atractyloides; assembly: GCA_947069175.1. Lineage (NCBI taxonomy): Eukaryota > Viridiplantae > Streptophyta > Magnoliopsida > Asterales > Asteraceae > Scalesia > Scalesia atractyloides. Next base: position 88,562,481 of record CAMTDV010000116.1, on the reverse strand, counting down.
TAACAGGTTAGTGTTTGTCCCTTAACATGTTTCGTGTCTTAAATAGGTTGACACAATAGGACTGGTTAATTTTGTGTCTAAGTAGTTTAACTTGTTAACATGTTAAGCACTCGTTAAGCCATGTTAATAATTTTTATTTTAAAAAAATAGGAAATAGGGTGGGTTTTGATTTATACAACTAAGGAAAAACATAACCCTAATTTTGAAACATCAAACATCATAGCTATGTTTTTTTAAACATCATAGCTCGCAACTGTAACATCTGTCGTTAAACGGGTTCCAAAACTCGCTTTGTTTAAGATTAAATATTTATTAAATGCTTCATTACTCATTTAATTATTTTATAATTGGTGTTAAATAATTTATATAATAAAAATATTAAATAAATAACAAAGATAATAAATAATAGTAATAAATGGATTTTTATAAAGAATAAAAAAATTGAGTTGACCGCAGGACTCGAACCCGGGTCACGCACATAAGTGTCAACCAACAAAACCACTCCATCACACTCTTTAATATATTCCAAACTAAATAACTTTTATATCAAAATAACTCTTGGATCCAAAATTCAAAAGACCCGCTCTGTAAAATGGTTGTAACCTCCAATCTCCATCAATTACCGTTTCTCTTTCGAATTAAGTCAAAGAAACTGATTTCTAATCAATGCATTAAGATTCAATCATGGCAAACTTCGGTTATAAAAATCAATTCGGTAATAAATCTTTTGACCAAAGTCTGTTGAAACCGAAAACTAAAATCAGACATACGCCTATAAGTAGCAACCCAAACCTTTTCTGAAACTCACCCATACTCGCAAAACCATTCTAAATTCTCAGAAGATCCGCTATACACTTCATCGGAGCTCGCTTGAATCACCGGAATTCACCGCCGGAAAAACGAAACTTTGTTTCTAGTTGGTATAACCCCCTAAACCCTTTTTATATCTTTGTTTAATGTGTTTCAAACTTCAATCAATTACCCAAAACCTGTTTAAACAGATTTCAGTCGAAATTGAATTCTGGGTTTAAGTTTTTATAAAGAAGATGAAGTTGTTATGAGTGTATAAATATAATTAAAAATGGGTTTAAAATCGGGTTAGACATACAATCCAGTGGTGGACTGTGTGCAACTTTAAATCAGAGGTCCCAAGTTCGAATCACGCACATGGTCCCGATTTCATATATTATACCAACCCTTTTTAATACTTACATATATTAAGATTTTGTAAGTGTATATATTTAATAAAAATCACTTATATTTCGGATTAGACACCCAGCCCAGTTGGTTGGGCTGGGTGCAAAATATCACTAAGGTCGCGAGTTCGAGGCGGGTGGTAGACACCGGTTAGTTGATTTGAAAATCTTTTTAATTAAATGATAAGTATAATAAAAATCAAGTATCTAACGAGTTAGACATGTAGCTCAGTTGGAAGAGCTGTGTGCACGTGAACGGAGGGTCTAGAGTTCGAATCCCACCACACGCATCTAATTCCACCAAAGAACCGGTTAGGTCCCTCCTGTCAGACCTGACAATATTTTTTTAAATATTATTTTATTTTTATTTAATTATTTATATTACTTATATATTTATATTTTAGTTAAAAAACTAATTAAAAATACTTAAAAATACAATTTCGAAGGTTTTAAAATATCAATAAGAACCACAAAAATAACCTAAATATCTAACAAAAAGTACTAAATTAAAATATTAATTGGTTTATATTTATCGATTTATCGCGTTATTATTTTAGGTTAGTATTCGTTTGTCGATCAACTCCTCAATTCGTGCGCATTCATTATCAAATAAGGAATGCACCCACTGTGAGTGAATTCTTATAAATTTCCCTTTTTATTCATGTTTTGGGGTGTATCATGTGTCGTTTATACATTTTGTTTATTCAAACACTTGTGATATTACCATTATATGATCTAACGTGTGATGTAAATGTTGTTTGTTGTATTGCGTGTTTACATTTTTTATCAAGTTGCGTGCAAATCATTCATTAGGCTCATCAGTTCCTCGTTGGAGACGAGTTGAGCATCAGGTGCCTCATTAGATCGGCTCCGTTTGATTGAGCATTGATCTCATTGTTCATCATTTGATATGTGTGTGTGCATTAATTGATATTATGTGTTTTGTGGTTAAATTTACATACACGTATACTCATATTTGGTTATGCACATTTTTATTCAAATAACCAATATAACAAATTCGTTCAAATGCTTATATAAGATTCACTCGCCAACTTTTGTTGACCCAAAAACCATTTTTTTACACATGATACAGGTGAACAGGTTGAAGCAAGTAACACATAGGAATTTGCCTTAGAAGAAAAATAAAGAGTTCATGAATGTGGTGTTTAGAACATGTGGTGCTTGTATGTTTGATGTAATTTCTCTTTTAAATTGGAAATAAAGATATGAAACTCTATAGTAAATGTCATGAGCTTTGATGAAAACCCAATCATGCCCCGACTACCATTTCCGCTGCGGGTCAGGGTGTGACAGCAACCACATCTCTTTCTCAACTCCACGTCTCGCGTCTTCACTCCATCTCTCTAGGGCGTTTTCGTGTCTTAACACGTTGTGTTCATGTGTTAACAAGTCGTATGATACGCTGGCAAGTTTTTTCGTGTTTTAACATCTCGTGTTCATGTAACCTACCCCACCTTACCCTTTTCCTCTTCTCCCTCCTCGCATAATAGTCCATTACACCGGAGCTTCACATGAAAGCTATCCCATCATATATCGTCAAATTCACCCTAAACAAAAACACTCCTGACAAAAGCCACTACAATAACCATCATCCTATTCATGCCTCATCAAATTAAACCAATCCCCCACCCAATCATTTCGATGAGAACTGTTACACCACCACCACCCTAAGCAAATTGAGCTACTGGTGGTCGATTGAGCAATAAAATCGTACAGATTGAAGCTTCTATCGATGAACCTTTATCTTGATACAGATCAGAGAAAAAAGTAGATGGTGGTTGTAGGCGGGTGATGGCACGATTGTGGGAGGTTAAAGTTGAGGGAGTGGTGGGGTGAACGACGATGTTGGAAGGTGGTTAAGGTGACGGGGTAGCTGTCACACCCCAAACCGATGGCGGAAACATCAGAGTGAGACGAAAACAAGATTGTAAGAGACTTCGTAACACTATTTATGACAATATTTAATATTTCAAAATTTCCTTGATACTAGAATGACAATACATTGTTTTGAAAGGAAATACAACAAGTAGCAAATAACAGAATGACATAAAACAAAGTACATAAATTTAAATCTAGGCGTGTTTCTAATCCACCCTAAATAATGTTCTTCATCGGCATCAATGTTTACTGCAACATGTATTAAAGTAATGATCCACAAAAGTTGGCGAGTATACAAGTTTTATTACATAGCATAATAGTAAAAAAGTTTTCTCATATCCAACATGGTAATTTGCATATATTGTTACTATCATATGTTAACTATATGTCAAACCCGAGTTTAACGCAATCGTGCATACCATTGTTGCTAAAATGACAAGGTTTTAAAAGAGTTTACTTAACAATACCACATGAATACGGGCGATGCATTAATCCTATAGCGCTATAATTGCTAAGGTAGGCTAGAAAAGTTAATGAGCATATAGACACAAGTATACATAGCATGCAATAACAACAATAATACAAGTACCATGTCTTAGTGGATAGAGTGTAGTTATAACAAGTTTAACATGATTTGTGATTTTTGTATAAGTGTACATGTTGCACCCAACGTGAATAAAACGGAAAAAGGGATCAAGTATACTCACGGTTTTGCGTTTAAATCCCGTGTACTTAAGTTGAAGCGTTGAGAGTCGAGAACACCGAAGTTACCCTAATTAGGGAAATGGAGGTATGTCAGTATTCGGATTTGGTAGAGAGCTTGGATTCGGAATTAAAAATGTATTAAAGTATGTATATGAAAATAATTATGTAGCCTTAAATACTCGTTCTTGACACTAATATTTTATGTGATTTCATGGGTATAAATTGCCCATTAGAATCGTGACGAGAGATTTAAAACATATATAATATAACCTATTTTCGTGACATGTGACCATAAGTTGGTTAACATCAAGATTTCGGTTAAGTTATATAATTATATATCATAGTATATTTTATATTTGTCCATCATAGATTATCATAGAATTCATATAAGTCATGTATGGAGGTAGGATGATAAACATCCATTAAACCTCATTGTGTGGATTCACCAAAGCACGACGCTTACCATCTTAGTTGGTAAACCCGGTTGGTCATGAATAACAAGAATATAAACTAAACTACTAAGCTGACTAAAACTACAAACAACCAAGTGAGCAAGCTAGGTGCGTGCACCCCGAACATGGCAACGTTTGGGGACGTTTCATAGCTTTGTCACTCTAATGAAAGTTGAACGAGTTTTAGTGGTATGAATATAGAAAACATCAAGTGAGGCAGTGGAACAAGGTTGGAAAGCCCAAGCTTTCAAAGTTCACACATTTAGACACATTCAAGATTCCCCATATGAACAATCGTATCCTTGGATGGTTACACGCTTGAAGGTTGCTTGGAACCTTATCAAAACAGAAAGTTTAGAGGGTGTTTGCACCTCTAAACTTGTAAGAATCAAGCTCTAACAAGTCCATAACCATAGATGGGTTTAGGAAGATGCTAGGCATGAGATTAATGAAGAAAAATGAAGTTTCATAAAAGTTTATAACATATTCTTCAAAAACATAAAGTTTGGACCTTAAAATGGTGATGTTCCACCTTGTTTTACCATGGTAAACTTGTGGAAACACTCCTAGAGGTGTTCCAAGCTTTGTAGTGAAAAAAAGATGAAGGAAGTGAGGTAGAAGCTCACGTTTAGCACTTGGAGTAATATGCCAAGAACTTGTATTTACAGCAGATTAGAGAGTTATTTGAGAGTGTGAGTGAGTTGAGAAAGTGAAAATGGGTGATATGAAGCTTGTTTATATAGTGGTTGATTAGGTTTAGAGTTTTAATGGAGTTTAAAAGTGACTGGGAAAAATAGGTGGAAAAAAGTGGCTAACCCGTAGCTGGGAAACCACTTTCTACGGATTAAGGGGGCTCGCGCCACGCCACAGTGAATTGGGTTTGTCGTCTCATAGCGTCACGCCTCATTTTAGCCAAAATTTTGAGTTTATTGCAAATTAGCCCTTGAACTTTGGTTTGTTACTCATTTTAAGATTAAAGTTGGTGTTTTGGCATGTTTTTAAGTATTTAACACGTATGTAAGTATAATTCAAGTATCGTGATTGTATATGTGAGTATGTGCATGTATAACAAGTGTCGGTTTGTATGTAAACATGTATTTAACGATTGAATGCATGTAAGACAAGTATGTATAAAGTATGAATTTCATTACGACCAAAGTCTCGGATAAAAAGTTGGAAATGAAATACGAATATGATACGAATACAAGTTTCCATTAATAGAAATAAAATTACACTTTCTAAATAAGGAAAGTATAAATGCGAAGTGTTAAAGTAGCGCTGGTGTTGGATGGTTAAGGTGATGGGGTGGCGATGGTTATAGGTTTGGACGAAGGTGGGTGTTGGGGTGAATGGAGGTGTTGGATAGCGGTGATACGTTGGTGATAGGAGGATGTTGGGTGGTGAAATGGGTGGTGATGCGTGACGGAATGGGTGGTGAAGGTGTGAGAAGAAGAAGACGGGGTTGGATAGTAAGGCGGTGTGGTGGTGTGTGGTCGCCGGCAACGTTGCCGGAAAAACGAAAGTGGCCGATGTGGAGCTGCTCTTTTGTTGGAGAAGATAAAAAAAAAGTGGGTAAGGGGTTGATTTATTATATATATTTTTATAATAGGTGTGCCTCACACATATATATAATAAATAATTATTTAATTTAATTTATTTCATTAAGGGTAATTTAGTCATCTGATATGGACATAACTAAGTAAACTAACGTCTATCCGGTTAGGGACTGCCCGAGTAATAAGTGAGCAAACCACATGGAACAAATATACTATTTTGAAAATTAGGGACTACAAGTGAAAAAATGATAAACTACGTAATTAACGCTTTATTATTTATTTATTATGTGATTAATTTATATTTAATTGTCAATGGTATAATTTGGTTAATCTTGACTTTATTGGAGATTTAAGATAAAAACGTGTCGTGCGATTGTCTCCGCGTGAAGGTGAAGAAGGTGAAGGATTTGATAGAGAGAGACAAAGAGTGTGTCCGCTCCGGCGAGTTTTGCCAATCGACTACTAACATTATTAATTATTATTATTATTTCAGATAATTAATAATAATCTCCAGATATGAAATTTCCCCCAATTTGAATGTGAGCCCTAACCCTAGCCTAGACAATGTGGAGGTTGAACTTGGTTTAGTAACTGAATCAGCTAGAAAAAGAGATGATGGAAGCAGAAACGGGGGGCATGGTAGATGCCGGTGTTGGGACCATCGTGTGGGTTCGGAGGCGTAACGGGTCGTGGTGGCCGGGTAAGATACTGGGCTCTGACGAGCTCTCTGCTTCGCATCTCATGTCTCCCAGATCTGGAACCCCTGTCAAACTCCTTGGCAGGGAAGATGCCAGTGTGTAAGTCCAGTCCTCCTTTCCTTTCTTTTCTTTACAATGCTTGCTTAGTTTTTTTTTTTTTTTTGTTTCTTTTCTGATTTGTTACTTATCTGTGTCCTTGAGGGAGGGAAATACTTGTTTTGTTCATCTAAGCTTTCTTTGACTATGGGCAGAGACTGGTACAATCTGGAGAAGTCGAAGCGAGTTAAACCCTTTCGCTGTGGTGAGTTTGATGACTGCATCGAGAGGGCTGAAGCTTCCCAGGGAATGCCTCCGAAGAAAAGAGAGAAGTATGCACGCAGGGAAGATGCTATCCTTCATGCTCTTGAGCTTGAGAAACAACTAATGGAAAAGAAATATGGTAACAACTTACTAATGCTAAATTCAACATGTGACAATCTGTCTTTTGAGGAGAAGAAAAGAAGACAAACGGTCTTTCTTTCCCTGCAGCAGCACCAGCAGCAGATGATAACAGCCCCGAAGTACGTCCTAGATTGAGAGGTTTGCAAGAACTTGGCGTGGGTGCTCCTCATCCTCTCAACTATAAACTTTCTCCCTTGACGGCTGATTCAAATGGTTCCCATAACCATGTTGCTGCTGCTGCTGTTGATGATAATGAGGTTCTTCATGGAGTCATCAGTAAAAATTTGCTGGACAAAAGGAAAAGGTCCCAACAAGAGGGGCTTAGTTATATTGAAGAAACATTGAATAAGAGGCGTGATAGGCGTCGCCCTCTTGTTCAGGTACTCAAGAGTAGTGCTAAATACTCCCCCCACATTCAACCCTTGCAATCAGGGGAGGAGCAGAGAGACACTGCCACAATGGTTGGCAATGATATAGGTGACAGCTTTGACTATACACATACTCTCCCTGACCAGGTGGAACCCAAGTTTGAAAAAAGCCCCATTGGGTTGAGTGAAGAGAACAACACTACTGGATCTAATGAAGACACTGAAACTGACTCTTCTGGCACTGAATCTCTGATGTCAGACACTTATGATGCCTCTGCTGCACTTTCAGGTTCTCTTTCTTCATTATTTTTCTATGCCTTTGGTGTGCCTTCCGCATTCATACCTAGTTAACAATAATACATATTACATACACTTGCTTGTGCAGTATTAACTTATATGTATATTTGTTCAAAGTCCAAAATTAAAAAAAGATGTTTTTTTCCAATGTGAGATGGTTCAGTTAAGATTGCAAGAAGGCGTAAGGATGGTTCAGTGTTTGGACACACAAACATAGGCCAGAGTTAACCTGGTCCAGTTTTCTTTAGTTAACCATACTATCATAAAAAAAACATAACACAGAGAGTCTGAAAAACCAGGTTTATGATGTCTAGCAGTGTGGCAAGGGGATTTGAAGGACCTGTAATGAATTCTGAAGGCTGTTATCCATGTAGATAAATAATTAAAAGTTGGATTAAACATAACTAAATGAAGGAATCACCATCATCATCATACAAACATTCTGTATTGGGATGTTATTCTTATTATTTGTTAAAATGTGTAAAGTTTACAGTTTCCACACTAATAAAAAATTAATGGTTGCTTGGAGGATCTTTATTTTTTCTGGTCTCACGATGTGTCTTATTGCTTCTTGTGAATTGACATTTAGAAGTCTAATTTTGATTTTTTTATAAATATGGATCTGTGGTTAGATGAAGGTGAAGAAGACATTGAGTTTATACCAAAGTCATTTGGAAGATCTGAAGGTGCAATGGAGCATGAGAGCATGAGCGATGATGACTCGGAAGACAGTGGGGATTCTCTACAGCTACAGACTGTCTCGAAATGGCAACTGAAAGGGAAAAGAAATAGTCGCAAGAACACAGAGAGAAAGGTAATGAGTTCAGGTGCATGGATGAAAGAGAATACTTACGGCATCATCAATTGGGAGGACCTAGAGCCTGAGTCTTGTTTCAAAGGAGGAGGATACTACCACCATGATCCTGTATATGTCAGCAGCAGCAGGATCAAGTCCATGTTGATTGATGTGGATGTAGGGGTCCAATCAGGTTATCAGAGAGAACTTGTGCCCATGATTTCCCTCATGAGCAAGTTGAATGACAAGGCAATTGTAGGCCACCCTATCCCTGTGGAGACCCTACAAGACACTTCGTCTGATTTCATCCTGCTTTCTGCCGCTGATGATGAATCATTAGCTGCTGCTGCTGCTTACGACTCAACACTTCAACCCTGGAGGACCGCCAGAAGGACTGCCAAGTGTCGCGTACCCCGACCACCCCATTTATCAACTTTGGAGGAAGATCAAGACGAGTATCTGGTAGATGAAGACAGCAAAGGGAACCGTAAATCAAGAAAACTTCTGAAAAAGGTGCATCATAGGAAGACCAGCACTTCATCTAGCAACCAAAAAACAAGAACTCTATCTTCTATAGGTGGGACCCAGCAGCAGCCGATTATGGATTTGGTGTGTTATGAAGATGAAGGGATGATGAAGCCGGAACCATTGCCCACAGCAGTTGCGTGCATCCCTGTTAAGTTAGTGTTCAGTAGGTTACATGAGGAGTTGGTTGCCCGCCATCAATAAGAAAAAAAATCTGTCAGTAGCTACTTGTAAATTGTATGCCATAAATAATCGATTATAAATCTGCGATTGGTCTTCTTGTTTTGGTTGATGTAGTGGTCCGTTTGTCTAAATTACATGAAAACTGTAAAGACATTATGCAGTGTAGACTCTAGAGTAGATCGACTCTCATTTGTACATTGTATTTCAGAAACTACATCCAACTTCAACTTATTTGCAGTTACCTTTTCTGTCACCGCTTTCATCTGTTTGATTTCATAACACTAAAATGTTTAGCCTAGAAACCAGATAATGTACTGTTTATAAAACTGGCTTAATGTTTAGGTTTGAGGTGGTGACCTAGAAAGTTAAATGTGGATGAAAGAGAAGGAAATCCAGCTGACAATTTTATCTAAGTTTAGTAGGCGAAAATCCCTAAGCTCAGCCCTAGAAGGTTTGGTTCCCGGTTCAAGTTTTCGGTTCTCATGCCTTTGGTCCGGGTTTTGGTTCCGACCCGTTGCTCAGCCCTACAAGTAGGTTTAATTCCAGGCAAGTTTAAAGGAGATTCAAGTCATGCAAGAAGCATGAAAATAGCTGGTAGTTAAAGCATCAAGAACGTGTGTTGAAGCCGAATAACCTTAACCTACAATTATTTCAGGATGGATTCAGCAGCTAGCTTTTGTAACAATGGCCACTTATGCCAAGATCTTTGGCTTTGCTTTTATGATGATCTCGTCAGTGGTTATTTCCAGTCCTAATTCTGGAAAGAGTGACATTGACGTAGCCATAGACGAGATGGAGAGAGCAAATTACTTCACCTTTGTCATGCTTATGAACATGGTTCCACCTAATCTATTCCAAGGCAATATCACTTTCTTGATGCCCAGTGATAGATCACTGTCCAGAAGTATGATACTTCAAAACAGCGTTGAAGCGCTCTTGCTCCGCCATTCAATTCCATCCCCTTTGATTTTTGATCACCTTCTTCATTTCCCCACAAATAGCATCCTTCCTACATCAGACCCCGACTTGATGCTTAAGGTTTCTAACAGTGGCAGAAGGGGTTTATTCCTCGGGAATGTTAGAATTGTTACTCCTAATATATGCACACATGGGTACTCAGTGCGGTGCCACGGCGTAGATGGTGTACTTAGCATAGACGTTCAGAAACCCGGACTTCCCTCTCCAATTGCTTGCTCTTCATCAGCTGCCCCATCGTTGGCACCCCCTAATCTGGCTCCTCCACCGCATTATGAAACATCAGGTGGTGGAAGGCCACAGCTGAGGTTATCATTGACATGTATAAGTACATTTGTGTGGGTAGCAGCCTTGGGACTGGCTTAACTGATGAGTTTCTCGGATTTCAAACATCTTAGCTAATATTTTCCATAAATTTGTAATACTAATCAAATAAAGCAGATCACAGTTTGACCACTCAGATGTTGATGGTTGCAGCATGAGTTACTGTGCATTGGGTAATATGTTCATCACAGGTAAGGGAGAAAGATCATCGGGGGAGAAACAAATCATTGTTGATTGTTTGCAAATTGCAATAACGGCCAATAGTTAGGGTGTGAATCAGCCACGAACCTAACACAAAGTCATGAGTTTTGGCTTGGTCTAGAGTGTTTATGTTCACTAGAGGGTTTGCGGGTCGACCAATTTAATTTCATAGCTATCTTTTATGTTTTAACCTGTATTAATTAGGTGTTTTATGTCGAAACTTAGAAGATTAAACAAGAAATCGATATCAAATTTTATAGTAATTAGTTATATACATTTGTATTGTTTTTTTTGTAAATAGTTATTTTAGAATATTAATACGGAAAACAAATTAAAAAAGAGGTTCAGGTTAAATGCGTGTGTTTGTCAGACCATGAAGTAAGATTTGTTGTAATTTAGGCCTACTTTTTAACGAAAGAAAAGAGTTATCTTTAAAGTTGTCTGCCATTGTCATGGGCGCAGCTTAAGTAGGGCGGGAGGGACCCCCGAACTTTTCGCTCAATAGTGGAGAGTATGTAGTTTTTGTATAGAAATTTTTGAGTATATACGTTTTCGACCCCCGGTTTTATAGAAATTTTTAGGTCTTGTGACTTCCGCCCAACGGTCGGAAATTTCAAGCTTCGCCACTGGCCGTTGTACCGATAGAAGCGTATCGGTTGTTGAATACTCATCATTTCTAGACTTCCAAATCTCCCACAACGTCGACAAAATAATCATCTCAATAGAGACATGCAAGTTTTTGACCGACTCCAATAGACAGATGCAATTCATCCCATGGCTAGGAACAAAAGCTTAATCCAAGCAAAAACGATCCACCAAATAGATTTGGCTGGAGATGATAAGTAGATTCTACCTCCACACCACATCTGCCATAAATGGGTTTATGAATACAGGCTCCCAGAGTAGTCAAAGCCGACTTTGAAGGATTTTTGTTTCGCACTGGTTTCCACACGAAGTAATTGACTTTTGCAGGAGCCCATTTATTCCACCATCTCCAAGCGAATTTCTAACTGCCGCCAATGAAAATGTCTCATGAATAGATGCTTTCCAAAGCCATCTTCCCTCCCCTGTACCAGCTATGAGTCCATGCAACAGATTCATACGAGAATCGAGTTGGACCCATTCATCAGGACTCCAAGGATTACACTCTCATTTCCAACTGCAAACAGAACCCAATACCCACCACCCCAACCAAACTATATTTAAGGGACAAATTATTCCACACGATTTGCCCCAAATTAAATGAAATTTCTTCTCACACTTTCAAGCATGTTGATTAATTTAGTAGGAGCTTTAAATAGATACAAATAATATGAAGAAGAGCCCCCAAAGCTGCTTTGGCAAGTGTTGATCTCCCCGTGAAAGTGACTTCTAGCTTTCCAACCCGACAACTTTATAGAAATTTGTCAACTCCAATGTTTTATTCTTTCCATGTTATAGCACCTATGGGAACTCCACGATATGAAAAAGGTCAATCTCCAACTTTGAATCTAATCAATCTCAAAGCTGCTTTACCGTTCCCAAAAAATAAAAAAAAACAACAATCAATCCCGCCACATGTCTCTCCTCCTCATCTTTCACATCCACTCCACACACTCTTTATCAAGCTGACTTTTAAATCCGAGCTAAAAGAGAAACACCTAAGAATACGATTAAAATGTTCTATATTCGTCTCCAACCATTCGTGTAGAAAAGTGACATTGTCCGCATAACAAGGGTGTGAGATAGTCAGACCATTATTGAGGAGACAGACTCCATTAAAAACACCCGAGTTAACCGTTTTGTTCATAACCACGTCCAATGCCTCCATAACTAACAAAAAAAAGGGTGGTGAGCATTTTGGGGCCCACTCTTCATTTGATTTTATTCGAAAATTGACCATGGGGCGTGCTTCGGAGGCATGATGCGTGGTGAGCGTTTTGGGTCCCACTCTTCATTACAATCTGAGAAAAAATAGGGAAAAGAGGGAAAAAGGGTAGAAGCTTATTGTACTGATGTGGTATTCGGTGAAGTTAAGGAAAAATGGGACGACTCACGCCACCCTTATACACGACCCACAACTATATGTTTGATATGTTTGCTAGTTCATTGGTTTTTTGATTAACATACATTTTCCTATATCACAATAGTTTTGTTTAGATTAATATTTTTTGTTGGAAAACACCAAAGATGTGTTACTAAGAAGTATGGATACTTGCCTGCCTAAGTATTCAGATCTTAAGCAACACACTTTTCGGCTCCACAAATCTTCATCGTTATCGGTTCTACCAAGGAGCAATGTGTTGTCTGCCATGTCATAACTTTATTTTCTAGGTTTAATGTTTTGGTTACATGGACGCTGCCCACGTACATAATTAAATTTAGTAGCGTTGTATATAATGTTTCCGTCTTTTTGTTTTTTAAATATACCATTAGAATCCGCCAATATATTTGGTGATATTCATTCTCAATCACCCTCTTGCACTTCCCCTTCTACTTTCACAAATTTATAACATATATTTTACAAGACAATTCCGAAGAAAAACAAATCACAAAGCATCAAGAAACCCATATCGATCATCATGCTGTCCGTGAAAGCTCAGAAACCAGAAACACACCCACCCTTGATTTCTTCTTCTTCTTCTTGCATTAATAACAACCATGATGATTCTAGTAGGCATGTCGTTGTCTTCAGATCCAAGTTACCAGACTTGCCCTGCATCCCAAACCACATGCCTCTTCACTCCTACTGCTTCCAGAATCTTTCCCAATTCTCAGACCGACCCTGTCTTGTTGTCGGATCCACCGGTACCACCTACTCTTATTCCCAGACACACCTTCTCTCTCGCAGAATTGCCGCCGGGTTATCCAGCCTCGGTGTTTCCAAGGGTGATGTCATCATGCTCCTCCTACAAAACTGCCCCGAATTCGCCTTAGCCTTCATTGCAGCTTCCATGATTGGCGCTGTCACCACCGCTGCCAATCCCTTCTGCACCGCTGGGGAGATCTTCAAGCAGTTGAGCTCCTCAAAGGCCAAGATCATAATCACGCAGGCTCAGTACGTGGAGAAGCTTAATTCTCTGTGCGTCCCAGTCATCACCGTGGATGACCCACCGCAGAAGTGCATGCATTTCTCTGTGCTTTGTGATACTCCAAATACAATTAGTATTCCCTCGGTCACAATAGACCCGGACGACGCGGTGGCGTTGCCATTCTCGTCGGGAATCGACAGGACTGCCAAAAGGCGTGATTCTAACGCACAAGAGCTTGATTACCAGCGTGGCACAACAAGTAGACGGGGAGAACCCAAACCTATATCTGAAACAAGACGACGTGGTTCTATGCGTGCTCCCTTTGTTCCATATATACTCCCTTAACTCGGTGCTACTGTGTTCGCTCAGAGCTGGAGCCGCGGTGGTGCTGATGCCCAAGTTTGAGATACGATCACTGCTGGAGCATATACAGAGGTATAGGGTGACGGTGGCGGCGGTGGTGCCGCCCTTGGTGCTGGCTTTAGCCAAGAATCCGATGGTGGGGAGCTACGACTTGAGTTCGATAAGGGTGGTGTTGTCCGGGGCGGCACCGCTTGGGAAGGAGCTGGAAGATGGTCTCAGAAGTAGAGTCCCCCAGGCAATTTTCGGTCAGGTAATTATTTTATTTCAATTCATTTGGTTGGTTGGAAAGTAGTTTGAGATTAGTTGCTTATTATATTTATTTATTTATTTTTTTCAACACTCCCCTTCATTCCATTCGCATTTCTCTATCAGTAATATATCTAATTTACTCGCAACTGTTTTGTGCTGCAGGGATATGGGATGACCGAAGCAGGGCCTGTGTTGTCAATGAGTGCAGCCTTTGCTAAACAGCCTTTGCCCACCAAGTCGGGATCCTGTGGGAGTGTGGTAAGGAATGCTGAGCTCAAGGTCATCGACCCCGACACCCATCACTCTCTTGGATATAATCAACCTGGTGAGATATGTATCCGTGGGCCTCAGATTATGAAAGGATACTTGAATGACGCCGTGTCCACAGCTGCGACTATAGATGAACTAGGCTGGCTTCACACCGGTGATATTGGTTACGTAGACCATGACGATGAGGTTTTCATTGTGGATCGAGTCAAGGAGCTCATCAAATTCAAAGGTTTTCAGGTACACCCTAATAATAATAATAAATAATAATAATAATAATAATAATAATAATAATAATAAATAATAATAATAAATAATAATCAACTTGCAATCAACTGAGCATATATATATATATATATCGATCAGGTGCCACCGGCTGAGCTGGAGGCCCTTCTGGTGAGCCATCCTTGTATCACGGACGCTGCTGTTGTCCCGTAAGCATAATAAATAATACATATATGAATGAACCAAAAAACAAGCTATATAGTACTAATTATTAATTTGGTAACAGGCAAAAAGATATTGCTGCTGGGGAGGTTCCGGTTGCATTCGTAGTGTTAGCGACTAGGATGGAGCTCACTGAAGAAGAAGTCAAAGATTACATTGCCAAACAGGTACATAAATAGTTGATTAGTTAATCTTGTGCATAATAATGTATCTAAAAATGAAGATGCAGGTGGTTTTCTACAAGAAACTGCACAAGGTCTACTTTGTGAGCTCCGTTCCGAAATCTCCATCAGGGAAGATCCTAAGAAAAGACCTGAGAGCCAAACTCCCATCTACATGATCATTGTTCCTGGTTTATAATATATATATATATTATATATATATATATATATATATTCCGTTTACTTATAATTGTATTAACATTAATTATAGAGCTACTGTAACATTTGTCAAAAACGGGTTTTCCAAACCCGTTTCGTTTGTAATCGAATATCAAGTTATAAATGTTTAGTTGCGTATTTATGGTTATTTTAATTTTAAACGATGCAAAATTTATAAACAAATTAGAATTTAAAAACTTCAATTAATAAAAGGTGAAAATAAAATAAATAAAAAAGAAAACCGACTGCCGGGATTCGAACCCGGGTCAGCCGGGTGAGTCAACAACTTAACTCGCGCAATTATAACCACCCCGCCACTTGTTGCTTTTGTGACATGTAGGAAGCAAATAAAACATAACTTCACTCAGGAATCAACCTGTTTACGGCAACTGAAAACCGTAATCGGCTACCAAACGTCCAAGACGTTTGAGTGATCGCGGAATTCTGTTTATAACCGATAAACCGACACTTTCAATCAATTCAGGCTTGAATGGACTTGAATTTATGTGATGATCGGTTTTAATAACCGAAAATCTTCATTTCCTGAATTACTCTAACAATAACATCCTCTCGCGACTCAAGATCACCCACAGAACCTCCAATCTCACTTTCGCTCTACTTTCAGTTCGTCGGAAAAGCTTTTTGAACTCGCCGGACTTTCGCCGGAAAACCGTGTCTTCCATCAAAACAGTAAGTTTCTCGATTCTTCCATCTTCTATCAGTTGTTAAGCTTTTGCTAACTCAAACCTTTCAATCAGAATCAGTTTCAGACGACGATATCGGATAATTAACTCTCGCCGGAAAACTTCTGAAAATTCCCAATTTTCGCTGTGAAACGGTATAGCCTTTTAAACCTTCTGGTAACTCTTGTTCAGTACTTCAATTCTACATCTAGCTAATCAAAACTGTTAATTGGTCCGTTCAGACGAAGCCCATAAAAACAGAGCCGACGACTTCGCCGGAATTCTGAGAAAGACCATTTTTCCGGTATGTCTACTCCCAAAATCTTTCCTGTCCATTTCGTTTTAATCACTTAAAAGATTGTCAATCGAATTAAACAGAATCAATAGGGTAATCGTTGTCTGTGATATTGTAACGAAGAAGATGAAGTTAGTTTTTATATAAGTTTAATATAAATTGGATATTATCTCGGGTTAGACACACACTCCAGCGGTGGACTGTGTGCGCACATATATCACACGCCGCGAGTTCGATCCTTGACACAATTGTATGCTCTGTAATAAAGATGTTTTCCTTTTTAACTGAACCGGATTAAGTCAAGGAAGATGTTAAGTATAATAAAAATCGGTATATTAACCAGGTTAGACACACAGTCCAGCGGTGGACTGTGTGCAACACTAACCCACAGGTCCCGGGTTCGAGACCTGTTACACACGCTGGTTCGATGATTAAAATCCTTTTTGAAAAATAAAAAGAATTTAGAATAAACTAAAACAGTATATAAATATAATTAAAAACAGAATTATTTCGGGTTAGACACGTAGCTCAGTTGGTAGAGCTGCGTGCACGCATACGGGAGGTCTCGGGTTCGAGCCTTACCCGGCGCACACATGAACCGGTCAAACAGTCAACAGTCACGGTCAATGGTCAATGGTCAACGCAAAAGTCAACATTTTTTTATTTTTATTTATTTATCTAATTTAAAAATCAATTAAAAATACTTAAAAATAATGTTTTTAAAGATAGAAAATAGCCTTAAACTCACAAAAATACATCTAAAAATCCTATTAAAATTATTAATAAAATCCACTCATTTACCATACCTTTCGTTATTATTTAGGTTAGTAAAGTTCTCGTCGATCAGTCCTCTAAACTCGTACGCATTTCATCATCTTCAACTGAACGCACCCAATGTGAGTGAATCTCTACAAATTCCCCGTTTTAATCACGGTTTTTGGGGTGTATCATGTGTCATATTATTTATCACATTTAAACTATTGTGCATCTATCATATCCATGAACAAATGTGTATTCAACATGTATCAACTGTTTGTGTGGTTATTGTTTAGATTATATTTATCATTTTTCAGTACATACATTATCATAGGCCGCCGCTCCCCATTACATTATGAGCGTTGAGCTGTTCCCCATTACATTATGAGCGTGAACCAGGCGTTGCCAACATACGGTCGGCTCCGTTTGATCGAGCCTTGATCGCACAGACATTCATCATAGGCCGTCCGTTCCCCATTACATTATGAGCGTGAACGTGACGTTGCCAACATATACAGTTTCATTCATGTGTTATATTCATGCAAGTTGGTTTGTTATTGTATGTTATTGTAAGTTATTGTTTGTTGTTGTTATTGTTATTGTATGATTTAATTACGTTTGCTCACATTTCCTGATAAAGATAACAAGAGATCAATAATAAATGTTTTTCTAACAAGGTTCACTCGCCAACTTATGTTGACCCCAAAACCCCCATTTTTACACATGATACAGGTGATCCAGCTGCAGCAAGAAACACATAGGATGGCTTAGAAGAATAAACTGGTTTAGACTTTGGATTGTTTAGTTGATTATCTTTCTTTGTATTTGTATGAACATGTTTGGAATATTGAGAATGTAATTTTGAATTTAATAAATATGAAACATATTAGTAAATATCATGAGCTTTGGTGATAACCCAATTATGCCCCGACTCTTATTCCGCTGCGGGTCGGGGTGTGACAGATTGGTATCAGAGCCATGACTATAGGGATATATGATAGGTTATTAGACCCTTAGAGCCTATACTATAGTTGATTAGAATTTTTAATTTTTGTGTGTTACATGCAAAATTCATGATGTTTATATGTTTTATGTTTAATGTTACACTCAATGTTATGCAAGCATGTTCATAAGTACATATTATTATATAATGCTTATCATGAATCATATTCTCATAACATATCATATCCATGAGAGCACACACCACATCATTTCCATGATTGTTTTTGCAATGATTTTTGTATTTTCAAATCACATCAAAGTGAGTTCTCGTGACGGGCATGTAGTAACTGGAAGGGTACAAGTACCGGTAGTCGGAACGTCCTGTCTAGGCTTGGCATTCGTATAAATCCAAAATAAAGGACCAGTTTGCCTACCTAGGGACTAACGATGAGAGTACGAAGTACCTATTAGGCCAAAGCATGCTATACCAAACGTCGTGTGAGCTAACCCCACTTTGAGTTGTCATTGTGTCTACACCTGGACACCTTCCGACCATACATCTCGTAAACATATTTCATGGTTTTCATTCGGGTGATGCGAGTGTTAAACCGCCAATACCAATGTGAATCCTACCAAGCCAATAGTCATGGGGGCCCACATGACTATACAGGTGAAGGTATGGGGGACATTTGAGGCCCAACATGAGCAAACCCAAGACATCCTATGGATGTAGTTGCATTATTGATATTTATGTTGTTTTTATTTTCTTTAAGACACATGACACCTAAAAAGACTCCATAAACTCACAAACTTCTTATGTATGTTCCTGTAGATGTCGGCTAGGCAACAACGAGGGGGTAGAAGATCAGGAAGGTCACACGAACGCTTGGCCACTCAAATCGCAAAACAAATGGCCGCGGTGCTTCCTGACATTGTGGTTCAAGTACAACAAGCTCTCGCCACAAATCCCATCAATCCTCCCAAGCAAGAAGACCAGAACATCGGCAACCCTCCTACCAAAAAGTGCTCATATAAACATTTCAAGTCTTGCGATCCTCCGAAATTTGAAGGGACCGAAGGTGTCACTGCTCTCCTCCACTGGTTTGAGGAAATGAAAAACACTTTCCTCAACTGCGATTGTCCCGAGGATCGCAAGGTACGATACGCAACCGGGAGACTATTTGGGGTAGCTCTTACCTGGTGGAATACTGAAAAGGGTAAGAGAGGAATCGATGATGCAATGGCCTTAGCGTGGGAGGAGTTAAGGGAAATCATGACAAGACGATTCTGTCCTAGAAGTGAGATTAAAAAGTTAGAGGATGAATTTCATTCGTTGAAGCAAAAGGAGGGAGATCATACTTCCTACAACAAGAGGTTTTTAGAGTTGAACCAAATGGTCCCTAACTTGTTCACCCCAGTTTACCGCTTAGTCGAACATTATATTCGAGGGCTTCCCTCGAAAATTCAAGACTCAATTCTCAGCACTTCGCCAGCAACACTTGAAGCTGCTATGGAACTAGCTACTGAGCTTACTGAGAATCGAATTCGCAACGGTAAATTTAAAGAGGAGAAAAAGAAAGCCCCCGTTGAGGGCCAAACTTCAAACCATTCCTCCTCTAAGTTTGCTAACAAGAGGAAACGTAACACCAGAAACTTTACTGTCACACAAACAAATTTCCCTATCCTTGCTGCACCTATTACCCAAGTTGCCCCCTCACCTGCACCATATAAAAGGCCATACTCTGGCCCATTCCCAAAATGCAACCGTTGCCAATACCATCACTTTCCTGATCATCCCTGCCAACATTGCACCGGCTGTGGTCGCGCAGGTCACACTGTTCAAACCTGTCGCATACCTCAGCGGACGAATAGCCACCAGCCCTCAACCCAAACCCACCATCAAATAATGGGTCAAGCCCAACAACCTCTACTACTACCACCTACCCAACATTTCGCCCAATCCTACTACCAACCCAACTATCCCATTGTCACACCCCGAGGAAAAGGTGATCGGGGCATGATTGGGTTATCATCAAAGCTCATGACATTTATTATGCGTTTCATATTCATTAATACAATTTAATGGAAATTTACAATAAGAATTACAACATGTTCTAACTATCAATCTAAGCTTCTTTGTTCTCTTCTAAGGCATTTCCTATGTTTTCCTTGCTTCAACCTGTTCACCTGTATCATGTGTAAAGGGTTTTTGGATCAACATAATGTTGGCGAGTGAATCCTATGGAAAACATATGAACAAGTTTATTTGATTGATTATGAAATGAGTGCACAACCAAACATGAGTAAAAATAGATGTAAACTTATTCAACAATCATAAGATATTAAATAAAGCACACATGAACAATAATGGAACATTTAGAGGCACCGTTGCTCAACTCGTCTCTCACGAGGAACTGATGGGCCTAATGAATGAATTTGCATAAACATGATAATATGAATGACACAACTACAAACAATATAAACTCAATGATACACACATGAACATTAATGAATTTGGTTTTGAGGCACGCGTTGT
The DNA here is from genome assembly GCA_947069175.1 of Scalesia atractyloides. Taxonomy (NCBI): domain Eukaryota; kingdom Viridiplantae; phylum Streptophyta; class Magnoliopsida; order Asterales; family Asteraceae; genus Scalesia; species Scalesia atractyloides. The sequence continues at coordinate 88,541,936 of CAMTDV010000116.1, read as the reverse complement.
TCAACTCGTCTCCCACGAGGAACTGATGGGCTTAATGAATGAATTCCATATAATTTGACAAAATGAAATAAGTAATCACAACAATATAAACAATCTAAATTTAGATCACGATATGGTATGGCACAAGTTTAAATAAGCGAGTTAATTATTTTTATGACACCTGACACACCCCAAAACGTGTAATTTAAAAGGGGAAGTTGTAAGATTCACTCACAGTGGGTGCGTTCGGTTGATGATGTTGAATGCACGCGAAGTGGTTTTAACCACGAGTGAAATTAACCTAGATAAATATCATTATGGTTCGGTAAGTAAACGGATTTTATTAATCTATTTTAGTAGGATTGTTGGGTGTATTTTTGTGAGTTTAAGGCTATTTTCTAACCTTAAAAATGTTATTTTTAAGTATTTTTAATTGATTTTTAAATAAAATAATTAAATAAAAATAATAAAAAATTTTGATTTTTTTTGACCGTTGACTTTGACTTTGACCGTTGACTTGACCGTTGACCGGTTCGTATGCGTATTGTTGTGCGCTGAGTGAGGCTCGAACCCGAGACCTCCCGTACGCGTGCACGCAGCTCTACCAACTGAGCTACGTGTCTAACCCGTCATATATCTGTTTTTAATTATATTTATATATTAATTAAGTTAAACAGAAAATCCTTTTATTTTAAAAACGATTTAATTGAATACTCGGTGCGCTCCACAGGTCTCGAACCCGGGACCTGTCGGTTATGATAACACACAGTCCACCGCTGGACTGTGTGTACAACTTGTTAACTTAACTGATTTTTATTATACTTAAACACAAATTAATTATTTTCATTTCTGACTTATATAAAAAGGTAAATAATTGTCCGGGTCGATGCAGAAGACTGGACTCGAACTCGTGCGCTTTGATTAAACATACACACAGTCCACCACTGGACTGTGTGTCTAACTTGGTTATTTTTCCGGTTATTAATATACTTAACATATATCAGTATGACTCCGGTTCGGTTAATCAAAAAAATCATTTTTATTAAGGCAGCGTGTGCGGAAACAAGATTCGAACTCGAGACCTATGTGTGTTTAATGTGCACACAGTCCACCGCTGGACTGTTGTCTAACCCGAGTAATATCTTGCTTTTAATTAAACTTAAACACTACCGAACATCGTCTTCTTCACTGGTTTTAACCAGAATCGGAAATCGACTGGTTCGATGATTAAAACATGTTCTTTAGTGACTGAGGGTTAAATACAAGTGAGATTAAATAGAAAGAATGAAGAAATTAAGCGTGAGGTATACCGACTGTATTCCTCTGTTTCTCCGGCGAAACTCCGGCGACAGCAATCCTTTCCGGCGACGTGTGTCTTGCAGCAGAGAGTCTTCAGAAAGCTTACAAAGGATGTGGGTGACTTCGGTATAAGCTCAGGGGGTTTAGTAAAACTTAGAGGTGAAGAACCCGGTTTTCCGGTGATGAGCAGAAATATTCCGGCGAGTGAGTTTTCGCTGAGAAAGGGTGCGGTTTGAGCGAAAATGTTTGCAGAGGTTCGAGGTGGTTTTTATAGGGCAAATCGTCGATGTATTTGGCCCGATTTCCAACTGGATTCATTGGTTTGAATTTCTCCGGCGGTTATAACTTTGGTCGCGGACTCAAACATCGGTTATAACCGATATAGGTTTAAAGTTTTACGTTATAACGGAAGGATTCGTTAAAAACTCGCGAGATTGCCGGGATTTCCGACGACTGGACTTTGGGCGCCAGTTTTGAATTCGGAAAGAAACTTTATGAATTAAATGATCTTAATAATTAACAGATAATACAAGTGGCGCAGTGGTTTGTGTGTTGAGTGCTAAGTTGTTTGATGACCGGTACTGACCCGGTTCGAAACCCGGCAGAACCAAAGTATTTTTATTTTGCGATTTTTAACTGTTTTTCAAAAACTAATTATATATTCCCGTATAATAATTGATTATGTATCGTTTAAAATTATTTTGGGCATTTAATTCGCAACGAAAATTTTAACTGACTGTTCGGTTGATAAACGGAGCGGGTTTGGTAAATCCGTTTTTGAGGGATGTTACACCCATGGTGCAACCTATGCGGGCTTGCTACAATTGTGGAGACCCAAGCCACTTTAGAAACACTTGTCCACGTTTGGTAAACATTATACATGCTCAAGCCCAAGCAAATCCGGTGAATCAGGCTAACCAAGCTCCTCCACCTGCAAGTGGAAGAGCTTTCAACATCAACGCTAATCAGGCTAGAGCTGACAGCAATGTGGTTAACGGTACGTTTCTTATCAATGGTAGTTATGCATCCATGTTGTTTGATACTGGCGCGGATAAAAGTTTTGTGTCCTTAGAATTTGAACCCATCCTCAACCAAACTCGTGATAAGCTCATGGAATCCATAACAGTAGAAGTTGCTGACGGAAAACCGGTCTCATTAAACTCTATTATACGCAATTGTACTCTCACCTTAAACGATCACGATTTTCCAGTTGACCTCATTCCTATGAAGTTGGGAAGCTTTGACATTATAATTGGTATGGACTGGCTCAGCCAACATCAGGCTGAAGTTGTATACCGCGAAAAGTTTATACGTATTCCTCTTACAAACGGTCAGACTCTACGAATCTTTGGAGAAACCCCATCGAAAGGACTCAGATTAATGTCCTGTCTTCAAGCTCGAAAATATCTCCGCAAGAATTATGTCGCATTTCTAACTCATGTCGTCAAAAAGGGAACCATGGAGAAGAAACTTGAAGACATCCCAGTAGTAAAAGATTTTCCGCAAGTTTTTCCTGACGACATCTCAGGACTTCCTCCCGTGAGAGACGTCCAATTCCGCATTGATCTTATACCTGGTGCTACACCAGTTGCAAAGTCTCCTTATAGGTTAGCCCCCTCCGAAATGCAAGAGCTAGCCAGTCAATTGCAAGAGTTGACTGACAAAGGATTCATACGTCCTAGCTCCTCACCTTGGGGTGCACCTGTCCTTTTTGTGAAGAAGAAAGATGGAACGTTTCGCATGTGCATCGACTACAGAGAACTCAACAAGTTAACGGTCAAGAACCGCTATCCATTACCTCGCATTGATGATCTTCTTGACCAACTTCAAGGCGCCAGCTGTTTTTCAAAAATCGACCTTCGTTCTGGTTATCATCAACTCAGAGTACATGAAGAAGACGTCCCAAAGACCGCCTTCCGAACTTGTTATGGTCATTATGAATTCATGGTCATGCCATTTGGTTTAACCAACGCTCCAGTTGTCTTCATGGATCTAATGAACAGAGTCTGCAAACCCTATCTCGATCGCTTTGTTATAGTCTTCATCGACGACATCCTCATTTACTCAAAGTCTAAGTCTGATCATGAACGGCACCTTCGACTCATCCTTACACTCTTAGAGAATGAAAAGCTCTACGCCAAATTCTCCAAATGCGAATTCTGGTTAAAAGAGGTACAATTCCTTGGACATGTCGTCAATGACAAGGGAATACATGTCGACCCCTCAAAGATCAAAGCAGTACAAGAATGGCAAGCGCCACGTACACCAACCGAAGTAAGATCATTCCTTGGTTTGGCTGGTTATTATCACCGTTTCATTTCAAATTTCTCCCGCATTGCTGTACCACTCACGGCTTTAACTCATAAAGGGAAACCCTTCATTTGGGGACCCAAACAAGAAGAGGCCTTCCAGACCCTTAAACAAAAACTCTGTGATGCACCTATCCTCACTCTTCCTGAAGGTTGTGATGACTTCGTGGTTTATTGCGACGCGTCAGGGCAAGGACTAGGTTGTGTTCTAATGCAAAGAGGAAAGGTGATAGCTTATGCTTCTAGACAACTCAAAACTCATGAGAAGAACTACACCACCCATGACCTAGAACTTGGAGCCGTTGTGTTCGCTCTTAAGATATGGAGACATTATCTCTACGGTACTAAGTGTGAAATATACACTGACCACAAGAGTCTTCAACATATCTTCAACCAAAAGGAGTTAAACATGAGGCAACGAAGATGGGTAGAACTTCTTAATGACTATGACTGTGAAATTCGGTATCACCCTGGCAAGGCAAATGTGGTGGCCGATGCACTCAGTCTAAAGGGTTATGCGAACTCCATTCGTCTTCTATGTTCGCAAATCATAACCGACATCAAAGATCAAATTCGAGAAGCCCAACATGTTTCAGTAACGGAAGACGACGTACGAAAGGAGCTGTTCTGTGGAGCTGAACTTAAAATTGAAACTAAATTTGACGGTATTCTGTACTATCTAGATCGCATATGGATTCCTGACCACAACAACTTTCGTGAATTCCTTATGAATGAGGCACACAAAACACGATACTCTATACACCCAGGAGCCGACAAGATGTATCAAGACCTTCGATACACCTACTGGTGGCCTGGAATGAAAAAGGATATTGTTGTTTTTGTTTCCAAGTGCCTTACATGTTCCAAGGTGAAAGCTAAACATCAAAGACCCTCAGGACTTCTGGTCCAACCTGAAATACCTGTATGGAAGTGGGAAAACATAACCATGGATTTTATTATCGGGTTACCTCGCACTTCTGGTGGGTATGAAACTATATGGGTAATCATTGATCGTCTTACAAAATCAGCTCACTTTATCCCAATCCGCGAAGATTTCAAGAACGAGAAGCTAGCTCGTATCTACATCAGCGAAATCGTAAGCCGTCATGGTGTACCGTTAAGCATTATTTCAGATCGTGATGGTCGTTTCACTTCACGAACATGGCAAGCCGTACAAGCCGCTTTGGGTACACGATTAGATCTCAGTACCGCTTATCATCCTCAAACTGATGGACAATCTGAACGCACCATTCAAACTCTTGAAGAATTGCTTCGAGCATGTGTCATAGACTTCAAGGGAAATTGGGACGCTCATCTACCATTAGTTGAATTTTCGTACAACAACAGCTATCATTCAAGTATCGGCATGGCACCTTTTGAAGCTTTATATGGTCGTAAGTGCCGATCTCCAGTATGTTGGCACGAAATTGGGGAAGCTCAAATCACCGGTCCAGAATTGATTCAAGAAACCACAGACAAGATCCATCAAATTCGAAACAATCTTCTAGCGGCTCAAAGTCGTCAAAAGAGTTATGCTGATAAACGACGAAAGCCTTTGGAGTTTAACATTGGTGATTATGTATTTTAAAAGTATCACCGTGGAAGGGAGTAGTTCGTTTTGGCCAGAAAGGCAAGCTAGCACCACGCTACGTAGGACCTTTCAAGATACTCGAAAGAGTAGGACCTGTAGCATACAGGCTTGATCTACCAGAAGAACTCAACAGAATTCACCCCACATTCCACGTATCAAACTTGAAGAAGTGCCTCGCTGATGAGAACCTCCATATTCCTCTGGAAGATATTCAGATTGATGAATCTATGCATTTCATTGAAAGACCAGTAGAGATCATGGACTTCGGAGAAAAACGTTTAAGACGGAGTCGTATTCCAATTGTTAGGGTACGCTGGGAGTCGAAACGGGGACCTGAGTTTACTTGGGAACGTGAAGACTCAATGCGCGAAAAATACCCGCATCTTTTTCCTATTACTACTACTACTTAAATTTCGGGACGAAATTTCCAAAAGTAGGGGATACTGTAACATTTGTCAAAAACGGGTTTTTCAAACCCGCTTCGTTTGTAATCGAATATCAAGTTATAAATGTTTCGTTGCGTATTTATGGTTATTTTAATTTTAAACGATGCAAAATTTATAAACAAATTAGAATTTAAAAACTTCAATTAATAAAAGGTGAAAATAAAATAAATAAAAAAGAAAACCAGCTGCCGGGATTCGAACCCGGGTCAGCCGGGTGAGTCAACAACTTAACTCGCGCAATTATAACCACCCCGCCACTTGTTGCTTTTGTGACATGTAGGAAGCAAATAAAACATAACTTCACTCAGGAATCAACCTGTTTACGGCAACTGAAAACCGTAATCGGCTCCCAAACGTCCAAGACGTTTGAGTGATCGCGGAATTCTGTTTATAACCGATAAACCGACACTTTCAATCAATTCAGGCTTGAATGGACTTGAATTTATGTGATGATCGGTTTTAATAACCGAAAATCTTCATTTCCTGAATTACTCTAACAATAACATCCTCTCGCGACTCAAGATCACCCACAGAACCTCCAATCTCACTTTCGCTCTACTTTCAGTTCGTCGGAAAAGCTTTTTGAACTCGCCGGACTTTCGCCGGAAAACCGTGTCTTCCATCAAAACAGTAAGTTTCTCGATTCTTCCATCTTCTATCAGTTGTTAAGCTTTTGCTAACTCAAACCTTTCAATCAGAATCAGTTTCAGACGACGATATCGGATAATTAACTCTCGCCGGAAAACTTCTGAAAATTCCCAATTTTCGCTGTGAAACGGTATAGCCTTTTAAACCTTCTGGTAACTCTTGTTCAGTACTTCAATTCTACATCTAGCTAATCAAAACTGTTAATTGGTCCGTTCAGACGAAGCCCATAAAAACAGAGCCGACGACTTCGCCGGAATTCTGAGAAAGACCATTTTTCCGGTATGTCTACTCCCAAAATCTTTCCTGTCCATTTCGTTTTAATCACTTAAAAGATTGTCAATCGAATTAAACAGAATCAATAGGGTAATCGTTGTCTGTGATATTGTAACGAAGAAGATGAAGTTAGTTTTTATATAAGTTTAATATAAATTGGATATTATCTCGGGTTAGACACACAGTCCAGCGGTGGACTGTGTGCGCACATATATCACACGCCGCGAGTTCGATCCTTGACACAATTGTATGCTCTGTAATAAAGATGTTTTCCTTTTTAACTGAACCGGATTAAGTCAAGGAAGATCTTAAGTATAATAAAAATCGGTATATTAACCAGGTTAGACACACAGTCCAGCGGTGGACTGTGTGCAACACTAACCCACAGGTCCCGGGTTCGAGACCTGTTACACACGCCGGTTCGATGATTAAATCCTTTTTGAAAAATAAAAAGAATTTAGAATAAACTAAAACAGTATATAAATATAATTAAAAACAAGATTAATTCGGGTTAGACACGTAGCTCAGTTGATAGAGCTGCGTGCACGCGTACGGGAGGTCTCGGGTTCGAGCCTTACCCGGCGCACACATGAACCGGTCAAACAGTCAACAGTCACGGTCAATGGTCAACGCAAAAGTCAACATTTTTTTATTTTTATTTATTTATCTAATTTAAAAATCAATTAAAATATTTAAAAATAATGTTTTTAAAGATAGAAAATAGCCTTAAACTCACAAAAATACATCTAAAAATCCTATTAAAATTATTAATAAAATCCACTCATTTACCATACCTTTCGTTATTATTTAGGTTAGTAAAGTTCTCGTCGATCAGTCCTCTAAACTCGTGCGCATTTCATCATCTTCAACTGAACGCACCCAATGTGAGTGAATCTCTACAAATTCCCCGTTTTAATCACGTTTTTGGGGTGTATCATGTGTCTTATTATTTATCACATTTAAACTATTGTGCATCTATCATATCCATGAACAAATGTGTATTCAACATGTATCAACTGTTTATGTGGTTATTGTTTAGATTATATTTATCATTTTTCAGTACATACATTATCATAGGCCGCCGCTCCCCATTACATTATGAGCGTTGAGCTGTTCCCCATTACATTATGAGCGTGAACCAGGCGTTGCCAACATACGGTCGGCTCCGTTTGATTGAGCCTTGATCGCACAGACATTCATCATAGGCCGTCCGTTCCCCATTACATTATGAGCGTGAACGTGACGTTGCCAACATATACAGTTTCATTCATGTGTTATATTCATGCAAGTTGGTTTGTTATTGTATGTTATTGTAAGTTATTGTTTGTTGTTGTTATTGTTATTGTATGATTTAATTACGTTTGCTCACATTTCCTGATAAAGATAACAAGAGATCAATAATAAATGTTTTTCTAACAAGGTTCACTCGCCAACTTATGTTGACTCAAAAACCCCCATTTTTACACATGATACAGGTGATCCAGCTGCAGCAAGAAACACATAGGATGGCTTAGACGAATAAACTGGTTTAGACTTTGGATTGTTTAGTTGATTATCTTTCTTTGTATTTGTATGAACATGTTTGGAATATTGAGAATGTAATTTTGAATTTAATAAATATGAAACATATTAGTAAATATCATGAGCTTTGGTGATAACCCAATTATGCCCCGACTCTTATTCCGCTACGGGTCAGAATGTGACAGCTACAGCTTATTCTACACCCCCGGAGTAATACAAAATCAAAATAGCACGTTTTCTAATCAGTTACTATCTTATCTTCTTCATTTGTGTAATGTCTACCAATATATATAGATGCATGTTTTCATTTATATTATTATTATTATTATTATTATTATTATTATTATTTTATTATTATTATTACACAACACTAGAATCTTATAACGTTTGGTAGGTATGGCCGGTCACATATGGTAAACTATTGTTACTAACTAGTGTTATGCCCCCCCATTTTGCGAGGTGATAAGCAAAATATATCTCAGTTTGATTAATCTCGTCTATAAATCTTTTACATCAAAATTCAAACAATTTAATAGATTGGTATGAATTTTGTAAAGATGCAGTTTTTTCAGTCAGTATAGCCTGTTTCGGAATATATATAGCATTTTTTTTATACAAACCTGTTTATTCATCTTTTCAAAATTTGGACTTAATTAATTCATTTGTTAAAATGGGTCCTAAGAGAATTTTTCTTACAAAATAAAAAATGCTATATATGATTGGTCATATAATCAGGGTTACATAGATGCCTTTTATGGAACATTCTTAACTGCGGGGGTGCGAAAATTGGCCGAATTTACTCATTTTTTTTGATAGACGAATAATTGATGGAATTCCAAATGGAGTTGGTTTTATGAGTTTCTTTGTAGCAGAGGTTATTAAATCGGTAGGGGGTGGACGTATTTCTTCTTATTTGTTCTTTTATTTTTCTTATGTATCAATCTTTTTATTAATTTATTACTTTTTAATTTAAGTCTTCTTCAATCTTTAAATCTTTATTAAATAGTTCGACCTATCCAGAAAAATTGTCGGCCTACGAATGTGGTTTCGATCCTTTCGGTGATGCTAGAAGTCGTTTTGATATACGATTTTATCTTGTTTCTATTTTATTTATTATCCCTGATCCGGAAGTCACCTTTTCCTTTCCTTGATGCTGTGTATGAATCACTCACATATTCTTCTGAATTATATGTATCCGCGAGACTCATTTGGAAAAACGATAGGCGTAGGTATATCCAAGAACAAACAATTTTGATAGGAAAGATCCCTATAATGACTTCTTGGGAGCTTTTATAGTAAATGGAATCTATAGAATTGTGATCAATCAAATATTGCAAAGTCCCGGTATTTATTACCAGTCAGAATTAAACGATAACGGAATTTCGGTCTATACCGGCACCATAATATCAGATTGGGGAGGAAGATTAGAATTAGAAATTCAAGATTGATCCCTTTGGATCTTGGTCCATGATGGCCTTTTTATTGATTTTGACGATTGGATCTACCTATGAATGGAAAAGGGGTGCTTCGGATCGGGAGTAACCACTAGCGATAGGGCAAAAATCGGGGGGAAGGACAAAAGTCAAGAGCGCGATGCCTACATTAAATCAATTGATTCGTCATGGTAGAGAAGAAAAACGGCGCACAGACAGTACTCGAGCTTCAAACAATGTCCCCAGAACCGCGTGTACCAACGAGCATGTATGTTAGTATTTCGGTTACTTGAACATACTACATATAACACAATCTTAATAAAAATTAAATCGAGAGACATGTAAAATTACGCTTGTCATAAAGTAACTTTATTAAATGACAACATGGACTCTATACTTATATTATTTCAAAGAACAACATTGACTCAATGTATAGGGAACATTTTATAACTAGTATTTTGACCTATTTCATTTTGAACAAATTTTACGTCAAATATAGAAAAAATAAGCATGAAAACGTATTATTATTTGACCTGACGCATTCAAAGAAAAAAAAATACGTCGAAACGTAAACCAACTTGAATTTTATATTTAAACGTACTTTAAAATAAGCACGTAAGAAAAATAGTGTTTCCTTAGTTAAAAATGGTACCGCGCCTTGCGCAGGCGTTAAAACGTGAAGTAACTCGAATTTATACCGCCTAGTGAAAATATTTATATTTGACACAACTCATTTCCCAACAAAATGTATGTCAAAAAACAGACTAACTAAAAACGCACATAAACTCAACAAGGAAATGTATTATATTTGACCTGACTTATTACTGACAAAAAATTTTTACTTCATAAACCAACTTGGATTTATACCAAAACATATTTAATTATAAGCATGTAAGAAAATAATGTTATTAAGTTAAAGAATGGTATCGCACGTTGCAACGCTGTCGAAACGTAAATTAACTTGAATGTATACCACCTAGTAAAAATGTATTATATTTGACCAAACTCTTTTCCAAACAAAACTTATGTTAAAACGTAGCCCAACCGAATACGTACATAAAAATAAGCACGGAAACATATTTTATTTGACCCACGTACATAAAATAAGCACCTAAACTCGAGAGAATCAAAATAGGGATCAACTTTTTTCCCAAATACCCGTACTCGTACCCGTACCGATTTTAGGTATTCGGTACATGAAATGGTACCCAATTTTATTGATTTCGGGATTCGGTACTTCGGTATCGATACGGGTAAAAACGGGTACTGGTACCGAATTTTATATAACATTTTAAAAAGGTTTTATATTCTTTTTTATCTCGTATTATTGTATTTATAGTACTCGTATCGATTCAACATATTTGGTAACCGTATCGTATGGATACCCGTACCAATTTTACCTATTTGGTAGGGTTGTTCACGAGTCGAACCAATATTAACATGCCAAAAAGTTATGACCGTTTAAAAATCGTAACCAAGTAAAAGTCAAGGGGTAAAAAGCGCATAAGTTACTAATTAATATTAACCTACCAAATAGTTACGACCGTTTAAAAATCGTAGGGGAGTTAGTTTTTTATAAGTGGATAAAGCGTGACTACTAACTAATTATTTATAATAATGTTAAAGATAAGTGATTAAAGTTTAATGTAGATGAGAGTACTAAATTGACCGTATTTAATCACTTTGACATTTTGTAGTTATTAAACATTCTAGGATAATGACTAAATACGTTGAGCTTTAATCACTTGTACACTAAGGCAACATCTACTTGTACCTTTTAATCAACACGTCAATACTGACCAAGATAATCGAAACGTCCACAAAAATGAGTAGGTCGTCACAGTACTTTTGGGATTTTTTTAAATATTAAAATTTATAAGATATGACAAGAATATGTAAAAGAATTATCAGTTTGTTGTGAAGGGGAAAAAGTGTAATCAATTATCTATAATTATGTTGATTTAAGTATAATGAGATGAGGGTTAAAATATAATTATTGTTTAAAAGAGTAATTTAGTATAGATAAGGGGCCGAAACGCCTATGGTGTAAACGTTGAGGGGGTTGGTCGACAAGGAATGGGAATGGGTGTGTAAACTAATCTAGGGCTAAAAACTAGTCCACACAAAGAAAGAAACTTGAAGAATCGAAATCCGATCCGTAAGGAGCGGAGGGTGTTCTGATTTGATGTATTCATGCGAGACTAGTAGGATGTTGTTGGGTTGCAGAAGCTCTTTAGTCCTTGTGAGAAACTCAAAGAAGATTCATCCTATCCGTTGTTGTATGCTGGACCAAATTGCTGTTTACTCGCCCTTAACTACGATACTGACATCCGGAAATGTAATTGCTGCCGCTGCTGCCGGCTCCGGGTCCCTTCATGGGGCAGTAACGTCGGCGATTACACAAGTCGCTGTCACCGCCGTTGCAATTGCATCCGGAGCTTGTCTATCCACCAAGGTTGATTGTTTATGGCCTAAAGTCGATGAACAGCCTGGTAATTGTATTATTGTTTCTTTATATACTGCTTTTGCTTGTTTGTTTGCTTTTGTAAGTAAGATGATGTTATTTTGCAGGTTCTTTAATACTGGATGGGGTGGATGTTACCGGATACCCTGTCTTTAATGACCCAAAGGTTTACCATCCCTTCCTGCTTCTTGTAACCATCTTGTGTTCTCATGCTACTTCCTAAAAGATGCTAAATCTGTGAAGGCAGGTGCACAAGGCAATTGGATTTGCAAGGAATGCTCATCGTGGCCAGCTTCGCAAAACTGGAGACCCCTATATAACCCACTGTATCAATACAGCTAAAATCTTAGCTGCGCTAGTGCCTTCAACCGGGAAAAAGGCAACCACTTAATTCAAAATCTCTCAACTTATTAATACAAAACAAACTTGTTTCTTATTATCAATGCTGCAGGCTATTGATACAGTCATTTCTGGCATACTACATGATGTAGTCGATGATACATGTGAAAGCCTGCATACCATTGAGACAGAGTTTGGTGAAGATATAGCAAAGCTGGTAGCTGGTGTGTCCAGGCTGAGTTATATCAATCAGGTATCAACACTAGTAGCTTATTCGTGTCATTGTAGCCACTAATTATGTTGTATAACCTGCAGTTGCTACGAAGACACCGCAGGATAAATGTCAAGGATCAGGCTACCCTTGGCTATGAAGAGGTATGCCATTATGCTTAGTAAAAAGGTTTTGCCAAAACATAAAACCAACAACATGTGTAGTATACTAGATAGAGTGACATTCACTACAACTGGCATGTGAAGGCAAACAATTTACGAGTGATGCTCTTGGGCATGGTTGATGATCCACGTGTGGTGCTTATCAAGCTTGCAGACCGTCTACACAACATGAGAACCATGTATGACTTGTTTCAATATTTGTCATCTGTGATTTTTTATTTCCATCACTAAACAGGCACTGTTTTACTCTCCTGGTTCATTGGTTTCTGAAGTAGAGAAAAGTTGCTGTTGTGTATGAAATTTCATCATTGTGTTCCATTAGCATGCTCTATGTATACAAGGGGTTTAACGAATGACTTCAATACCATATCCTCTCTCTTGCTTGCTTGCAGTTATGCTCTACCCTCGGCCAAGGCTAAAGCTGTAGCACAGGAGACTTTGGTTATTTGGTGTTCTCTTGCTTCCAGATTGGGCCTTTGGGCTTTAAAAGCAGAACTTGAAGACCTTTGCTTTGCTGTTCTTCAAGTCCGTAATATTTTTACACGACGTTTGATGAATATTGTCTAATGATTGAATCATATGTGTGCAGCCTCAGATCTTCCGCCAGATGCGATCTGACCTGGCCTCCATGTGGACACCCAGCAGCAGCAGCAGCAGGGTTGGCAACCATAGACGCCTATATGCCAAGAGCAGTGAACCAAACCTGACTCCTGAGCGTGAAGCATCAATAGATGATGGTGTAGTCAGCATCAAGGTAAGTTTTAAAGGGGCAAATAGTGACAGACAGGGGATGGACCTAACTCCCAAATAAGACCATGAAATAAAGAAAAACTTATCTGGAATAATATTAATATGACAGTGGTGACTGCAGGACCTTTTGCAAGCTGTTGTTCCCTTTGATCTTCTACTTGATCGAAGAAAACGAATTCAATATATTCAAGATCTTGGGTCATGCACAGAGGTCCAAACAAGACCAAAAGTTGTGAGGGATGCTGGAATTGCACTAGCATCTCTAGTCGTTTGTGAGGAAGAACTGGAACGCGAGTTGTTTATTTCAACCTCGTAAGATCATGTGAGATATATCTGTAGTCTTCAGTCACCTTTTCTCAGTCTTGACTCTTACATTTGCAGCTATGTTCCTGGAATGGAAGTGACATTATCTAGCCGCCTTAAAAGTTTATACAGCATCTACAGTAAGGTATGTGTTGAATGAATATAAGAATTAGGTAAGCGTGATTCCTTAAGGTTTCGTTTCACTTCTCTGCAACTTCATCCAATCTAGAATGGATCTAAATTGCCATCTCTAGTGAACAGCCTTAGAAGCTCAGAATACATGATTTCATTCATCTTAGGTTTGATTTTTATATGCAGTATCAAGTTTTTATGGCTAACTCCCAAAGTTTGCTGACACTCCTTTTCTTCACACAGATGAATCGTAAAGATGTTAGCATTGATAAAGTATATGATGCACGTGCACTAAGAGTAATTGTTGGAGATAAAAGTGGAACTTTACATGGACAAGCTGTTCGGTGTTGTTACAGTCTTCTAAATATCATACACAGGTAGCATGCCTTAATATAGTATGGATGTTGTAATATAAATGAAATCTTTTCCTCGGCTTCTGCAGGCTTTGGACACCAATTGATGGGGAGTTTGATGATTACATTGTCAATCCAAAGCCAAGTGGATATCAGGTTAAATCGTCTCTCAGCATATTAGTTGTGTGTCTCACCCTGTTATCTTTACAGTAACTGTAATATTTTGTGAAAAGTAATAAACTCTTGCTTTAAAGAATTTAATATAAATTATTGGGCACCAAAATTTTTCTTTACATAATTTACACATGTTGCGTGTTCTAACCCACACTAATAGACATATCAGTTATCAATATGAAAAATGCTCTCATTGGTGAAGTTAGAATGTTTCTCATATCACTTGATGGAAGAGACCTGAACCACATCCTTGGTTTCTTACCAAGGATTGATCCCATTTATACTATTTAAAAAAATAATTCATTTTGGTTGGAAAAATATGGAGTTAATATCTTCTGATTACCACGATAAACCCACATTTGAATTTGTTTATGTTGTGGTGTACATAAGTTTAGTATTTTAATCAGTGTAAAGAGCCTCTCTGTAACCCAATTATACATGACAATCAATAAGTACTCTTCATCATAGCGAACTTGCTACTAAACCCTAGCTGCTGCCCCAAGCTGTGTCTCACCAACACTGATGGTACACGATCTGCACTTCTAAACCCTAGTCGCTAACAAGCCACTGGGGTTCCTAGTAGGGGCTCTCGTAGGGTTTAGTAGCTGAAACAACCTGTTTTCCAAACCCTAGCAGAAACAACCTGCGCTCCTAAACCTTAGTAACCACCACATGTCGCTTAAAAAACTGCTCGCAATAGTCGCTAGAAACCCAGTCTCACTAACAACAGTTGTCGTTGAAAACCTGGCCACCGCAGGCCGCATTTTGCCACATAGGTACCACCATCGGTTTCGCACTTAACCGGCGAACTTGCGCCCACAGATCGGCACTGTCTCACTGCCGGTATGCCACCATGTGTTGAACCTGTTCTTGTTTGGTTCACATGTGAAGTGTGGAATTGGGTCATGGGTCAGTCGAATGGGTCAAAGTTTTATTTGGGTCAGATTATTACTTTAGTTAAGTATTTTTGTTTGGTGTGGTCTAGTATTTTTGGTATGTTTATTTAATCTTGGAGGCTAAGGTGGGGTTGAGTCCTAGGTTATAAGGCTGATGGGTGTGGTTCACTAGTGAACACTCATCACCGTCCTCCACCTCAGCGCCACGTCAGCTCCCCTTCCACCATCTCTCTCATCTACTATCCGGGGGGTGTGGTCACTATCCCCTCTTTTTTTAATTATCCGATTCATTAGATTATCACTACCTTGGAGATTTCGACTATCTTCATGAACATCGTGTAGATTTTGACTACCTTCATGCTTCACCAATGAAGGGGGGCGGAGTTCACTAGTGGCCATGATGCCACATCACCTCCATGAGCCCCCCTCCACTGCCTTCGTGAGCATCGTGTAGATTTCCCTATGTGACCCAATTTAACACAACACGCAGTATACAATTACTCTTCCTGGTTTAATCCATTTGTACAAATTCCCTTTATCTCTTGTCAAATTATGACTTTTGATCTCATAATGGCAGTCTCTGCACACTGCAGTGCATGGTCCAGAAAACTCACCCATGGAAGTTCAAATAAGGACACAGGTACACACGATCAACATGATATCATAGAATGAGTAGCAGCTGACAGTAACTTGTCATTTTAGAGCATGCATGAATACGCTGAGCATGGAGTTGCTGCACATTGGCTTTATAAAGAAGCTGGTAATAACAAGAGCAGTGTAATAGGTTCAGAAATAACATCTTCCTCGTATCTCTCAAATGACATGGAAGATAAAAGTTCACACATATTTCAGAAATACAGTTCCCTGAAAGTAGGACATCCAGTCCTTAGAGTTGAAGGAAGTCATTTGCTTGCTGCAGTTATTGTCAGGTATCTCTCTCTTTTTGATCTGCTAGGGTTTACGCGTAGGACACTGTTTGATGAATATGAGAAAATATTCAGAGTGGATGAGGATGGAAGACATGTGCTTGTGGCTTCCAGCTTTGTACTCTCTGCTTCTGAAGCGGTTGCTGACAGAAGGTCATCTTCTCAAAGAAAGCGGTGGGAGGCTTATGCAAGATTGTACAAAAAGGTTAATAATAATAATAATAATTGCTCCAAGAACTCAAGGGCCAACTTAGGTAGATTATCTGTCTGTTTCAGGTATCAGATGAATGGTGGTGTGAACCAGGGCATGGGGATTGGTGTACCTGCTTGGAGAAATATACACTTTGTCGAGATGGTATTTACCATAAGGTAGGTATATCTGGGTAAGTAATGCAATGTTGTTTACTGCCAATGTGACACCATGGCCTTGCTTGTGCAGCAAGATCAGTTTCAGCGCCTGCTGCCAACATTCATTCAAGTAATCGATCTATCAGAAGCAGAGGAGATTGAATACTGGAATGTTGTGTCTGCCGTTTCTGAGGGGAAACAGCTTGATTCTGTTTTGAACTCATCTTCAAGCTCAAGTTCTAGCTCTGGTTGGACTAACTTTACCCCCATGGAAGCTGGTATCAACAACAAGGTAATGTTTCATCCAACTCTCTAGTCTTAAACAAGTATGTTAAAAAGGTAGATTATATATTTCAGGTGCTCCTGTTGAGGACAATGCTCCAATGGGAGGAACAATTACGATCCGAGGCAGGTTTTCAACAATCAAAGTTTGCTAATACTGTGAACCAATTTGGGGAAATAGCAGTTGTGTGTTGGCCAGATGGTGAGATAGTGAGGTTAAGAAGTGGGAGTACTGCTGCAGATGCTGCTACCAGGGTTGGCCTCGAAGGCAAACTGGTTTCTGTAAATGGTCAGATTGTGTTGCCTAACACACAGCTTAAAGATGGGGATGTTATTCAAGTCAGAGTTCGGTAATTGATGCCTTGTCTTTGAGAATAGCTCGAGTTTGAGGGATTGTGAGTTTTGTAAGTGGGGTCGTTGGTTTTATCCATGTAAATAACGAGGAATCATTTTACTGCCCATGGAAGCAAAATTTATTTCAACTTATTATTTACTTCTCCCGTTGCATAAAAATGGTATATATGACGTTTAGAACTTTCTATACCTGTTTAACGTGGTGGTCGAGCAAGAAATCTACACATTTTCATGTTGGTGAAGTGGAGTTATAGGGCGGCAAAGTGGATATTTGTCTTGCCGTTGACTTTTACAACTTTCCATAGCATCACGGAACTTGCATAACTGCTGAAGAGCATCCCACTGATTACACATTTGACTATAATACTCCATCAAATTGATAAACCTCCTTGACTTTTGGCATAGTCCCTCAAACAATCAGTTTTGATCAACTCCACAGCATCGACTTTTATCCGACAATTGGCTACCATAATAGGGCAATACAGTGATACACCCAGCTTGATTTCCATAGTAACCCCATTAACCAAATCCTTATAATCTGCCTTCAACTTAAAATTGATAATCTTAACATTAGCTTTCACTTTACAAACATCATAATCAGTAGTTAATAAAACAAATTTTATTCCTTAAAATATTTTGATATTATCCCAAAAAGGTTAACAAAACAGATTATATATGTTCTTTATATATTAATATCAACCCAAAAATTAAAAGTTATGTTGTCAAAGTGGTGCATCTGTAATTATTATGTCAATTACTTGCAAACATATATTTATATATCACAATCTTATATCAATATCATATATTTCATATGATTTAGAATATCTTGTATATCTTATTTAATTAATGATAAGATGTTTTTCTCATTAACTTTACGATAACCAATAGCATCATTATAAGCGGACTTTAGAAAATATGATTTGTCAATATTTAAATTTTAGGTTGGTAAATATTGTTTCAGAAACATTTTTTTAAATTAATATTTTTATAAGTTGGTATTTTAAGAGAGAGGGTATGACAAGTAACAAAGGAGGTATATTTAGTCTACCCCTGATAAATATGCATTTAAAGTATTATTTCTGTCAAACGAATCATAAACTAAAATTACGTGTAAATAACTAATAGGGTACCATAGTTAATATAAAGTCTATTTGTTCTCTCTGTTTACGGATTTATCCGGGTTTATAACCCAGGTTCAAACTCTAAATATATAATAAAACTAATTAAGTTATATCTTCATCAAATAAAAAAAAATATTTCAAACTTTATGGTTTTACATTATTTTCAAAAGTTATTTCCATAACTACACTACATTATAAAAAAACAGAACTTGACCCTATTAGTTATTACTAAGGGTGTTCATAATTCGATTTAAAACCGTGAAACCAATCAAACAGGTCATCAGTCTGGTTTCACGGTAAGGTTTGTTATTAAATTTCGGTTTATGTATTAAGCTTGTTAATATTTAATGTTATATAAATTATTCAACCAGTACAATACATAGGGTTCTTATAGATATAATTATTATTATTTTTAATATACAAAATTATATTTATTCAACCCGTGTAATACTTACTTATATACTAATAATATAAAATTTTTTTTTGGACACATGTCACTTTCTGATGCTTTCTTATCTTATTTTCCTATTTATCTCTTATATTAAATAATAATAATAATTTTAAACTTAGATAAGAATAAATATTTATTTTTCTATAAATAATTTTAAACAAATTTTTAAATAAGGATAAACATTTATTTTTTTTATATAATTATAAAGTTATATCCCAAGTATTATAAGTGATATATATACTTTGGAGTTCGATGATTGAAATTATGGTAAATTAGGAACCCGTTTGAAACTAAAATGTTATAATAAGTGAACAGTAAACCAGTAACATTCAATTTTATTTAATACGTATAATACACGAGTTTTTTTTTTTATTTAAACATATCTTTTTATTATTTATTATATGATATTAGATTTATGCAGGTCGAGAGAATATTCTCCAGACTGGCTTCGTAATGTGGAGGTTTGGATTTACGATATTGAAATTGGAGTTCACTACTACTACGCATCGGTTGTAATTTTGAAATCTGTTGGCAGGCACCACCGACAACATCAATTTGGGCACTGTCCTCTTCTTCTGAATCCGGTGCTGCTGCTGCTGCTGCAAGTGGAGATGACGACGACGATGATGATCAACTTCCCATAAGCTCTGTCGTCAGGAAGTCCCCAAAAGTATCACTATTCTTATTCATTTCAAAGCTTTGTTACTACTCTTAGTTTCTAATTCTCAGTATGTGAACCCAAAGGTGGAAGAAGAAGAAGAAGCTTCTAAGAAGCAGCCAGAACAAGGTAAATACTAAGATTAAAAAAGCCCTCGTTGCAGTTGACTTGACTTGACTTGTTTTGCTACAGAGAATGATGACCACAAGGTTTTTAGATGAGAAGCAGCAAACCGGACCACCTTATGTAATTAAAATTGCTACTTGTCTACTCTAGAACGGTTTTCTTTTTCAGTTGATTTTTCATTACACTAGTACTAGTATATGCTTGCTTGATTGCAGATTTCATCTTCAAGGTTGCCTTTGCTGCTTGCTGATAAAGTCCAACGTTCAAAGGCAAGTCTCTGTCTGTCTGTCTGGTTATTACATTAGGCAGTGAATGTTTTGAGGGATTGATTTCATGCATCAGTATCAACAATCGTTGTGCTTGCAGGTGCTCGTGGAGTGCGAAGGTGAATCTATCGATCTAAGTGGTGATTTGGGTTCTGTTGGGAGGGTGGTTATTTCAGATTCCCCATCTGGCAATCAAGATATGCTTTTGGATTTGAAAGGTATGCATTGCACCGAGTGGTTTCAATAAATAAACGATACTATTCTTATCTGTTTATTTTGATTGTCTTAGGAACTATCTAGAAAACGACAATACTGCCTTCAAGAACTTTTTGTGTTGTAAGTACCTGCATGATCTTGGAAATAGTCATGACATGACAACATCTCTCTTGTCTATTCATGCTTCTTCTTCTTCTTCCAGGTTAGCTTTGGCCAGTCAGAAGCAAAGGTCTGATTTTCAGTATATGTTTTATCCATGTTCATGTTTCAAAGGTTAAATCTCTGCATAACAGATAGAAGCAATAATGAATGATTTCATTCAGCTGAAGCCACAATCAAGTGTTTATGAAGCTGAAACCATGGTTGAAGGTCAGCAGGGTTTTCTTTTGATGTTCTGACCTAAACTTCTATTTCCTTGCTTACTTCTTTTCTTTTTGAGTAGGAACTCTGGAGGGTTTCTCATTTGATTCTGAAGATGAAGGTGATAAGCATGCTGCGCAGCGTCAAACGGATGAGAACGAGGGTGGTGAGCCGCAAAGCAATGGGAAAAGCAAAGGAAAATCTGTATGTCTTTTTTGCCTTTACTTTGACTAGCAATGGCTGTAGCATAAACATGTGTGGATGATTTCAGGAAGCGACAAAAAAGAAGGCTAAAACAGCCGTGAAAAAGCCGGTAGCAAAGAAGGTTACTAAAAAGAAAGCTCCGGTGGCAAAGAAAACCAAGGCAAAGAAATAATGTAACCGCTGCCAGATTGTTTTTTAAGAGAAGAAAAAAGGGAAAGGCTAGGCATTAGATTGATTCGTTAGTGTTTATTTGTTTGATTATAGGATTCTTTTATACGCACATAAAACATCATATCTTGTTGTGGTTTTTCATTCATCTAGAAGGTGAGGTATGAGTTGAATACTTGATCACTCTATTATCCCTGTTTAGCTTGGAGATACCAGGTCAATACCACAAATCACTCTCTACTTAAAATGATGATATACAAATCATCATTTTAATTAACACTCAACTTGAAGAATAACTGAAACAAGTTGGGATAAGATCCCTGATTCTCTCTGCAGTTGGAATACCTGTAATGTGAAGCATATCATAGTATACGATGTGTTATTTGTTCTGAAGATTTGCATAGTTCCTTATTTATCTTTAAAGAAATACAAACAACATTTTCAAATCTCAGCTCTGATATGAGTACCTAGTCTGCACCACCCTAACCCTGTGCAACATTTTCTTGTTTCATGGGCCGGACTATTATAAGCACACCAGGAATCCCAGTTAGTTGATTGCTGTTTGACCCATATTCACCTTGATTTCGTACATGACGATTGATGAAGTTTATCACTCCACAGCAACCAATTCCTTTATTTGTTACCATTAGGCCAATACCACATCGTATACTATGATATGCTTCCCATTACAGGTATTCCAACTGCAGAGAATCAGGGATCTTATCCCAACTTCTTGTTTCAGTTAGTCTTCAAGTTGAGTGTTAATTAAAATGATGATTTGTATATCATCATTTTAAGTAGAGAGTGATTTGTGGTATTGACCTATATTTTTTATTTTTTTCAGTTATATTTTTATTTTTTAGGATTTTTTTAGGTTATGTAATGTGTGGTTTTTAATACTAATGATTTTATTTTATATTAGTAAATGTTAAAAACTAGTTTAATTTAAAAAAAAAGAAAAATAAATTAACTAGGTGGGGTCGGGTCGTCAGCCATTTCCTTGGTTCCATCCTTGGAGGGGCGTCCTCCAAGGACTCTGACGTGGATGCTGACGTGACGGGTCATCCTCCAGGAAGGCCCGTCGCCCACACCGAGTAGCCTAATAAACCGCCCCCAAGGGGCGTTAGCCCCTCTTGGCTTACCACCCTTTTCACTTCTTTTATTTTTCACATTACTACTTATTTATAAATTCTACTTGGTTTATATGAATATGTAAATACATATATATATATATATTATGTATATTTTTATCATCAATCCACTTCCTCTATTGTAGGGAATGCATTTGTTGTGTTTAGGATATTTATGCTAAACATGGATCTTGGTCTTGGCTGGCTCTGGAAACTCACCAGCCAGCAAACAATAACATAAGAAGAATATCAATTTAACCACTAATCCGGTTTTAGATAAACAAGCATTATATTTCAAAGCAAGGTGAGGCATTTTTAATGAACAGAACAATTTTAGGCAACGGATTTTAGTAATCCACTCTTTGAAGATGATGTAATCAACTTGTTCATTTATTAAAAGAAAATGTCTTCCAATCCAATTGACCAACTATATGCAAAATCAAGTAACCACCTTAGGCAAGAGTACAAATAGCTCACTAGAGTAAAGTAAATTGGTCAGTTCTTCCTTTTGTCTTGAAGGGAAAAAACAGTGCTGGAGTAGGTCTCCTTGGTATCTGATGGGATTGAGGCTGAGGCTGGGGCTGGGGGTATGGAGTCGGGGAGGGGGGTTTTTGCGGGATCCTGACCAATTAAGCTTTTGTATATGTTGAGAGCCTGGGCCATCATGCTAGCAGGGTTTGAAGCACTCATAGGGAGTAACAGCGTTGTGCTCTACAACAAAAAATTTAAAGAAAACTTGATGTATGTATTAAGAAGGCCAAATTATTTAAAGATGGAACTTTCATTCTCAACCATTCACCTCCTTCGCCACGTTTCCAAAAGCATTGATGTATTGTTCTGCGACACGCAAGCTTGCTGCCTGCAAACACAATTCATCCTTCAGCTTCAATATATGTTCAAGATACTGACAAGTGCTTTTACTTTACTTTAGATGACAAAAGCAAAAACCGGTGCTTCAATCAGTGATATTATATATTATGCAACAACTCCAGATGGGAAAATTCACTTCTGGGCTAAACCCCAGGATACAGTTTCTGAGAGAAAACAAGTTAAGTCACACCGACGCCAGTATTCAAATACCAGACAGACAAGACAGACTAGCAAAGTGCTTTACTTACAACCTCGTTTCCTTTTTAAAGGGCAGATACTAGTAATGATCTGAGCTTACCTCAACTCCTCCATTTTCTTTGAGAGCTTGAGAAACCAACGCAATTCCTTTGTTTGTTGCTTGAGCTCTAGCCAATATAGCCTCTGCTTCTCCTGAATTCATACAAAAGCAAGAAAAAGTTCCATATTAAGGAGTTTTCTTGCTTCTTAAAACAGTTTTGTGTCTCTCTCATAACCTTCAACGCAGTGGTTGGTGATTTTTTTTGGAAAGATCAGTTTTTTACATGACAACTTACCCTGAGCTTCCAACATCATCGAGCTCTTCTTTCCATCAGCAATGTTAATGTGCGCTTGTCTTTCTCCTGAATATTACAACAGAAAAACTTTTATGCTCATATGGAAAATGACAAACTACCTCCATTTCCGTATCAATTGGATTGAAAAAGTCATGTATCCGGTTTTCTCTATTAGTGATAAGGTATGCAATATATAGACTATTCAGGTAAAAATGATGGTTTCTAAACATGCTCCTCAAGAGAAATATGCAGATGAGACCTTATTGAAGTGTTACCTTCCGACTCAAGAATCTGGGCTCTCTTTTTACGCTCTGCTTCAGCCTGCATCTCCATAGCAGCTTTCACACCACGTGGAGGAGATATGTCCCCTACATACAAAACAAAACATTACTGTGAGTTCCAACTACCAGTAACAAAGTTTTATCTTAAACTATAAAGTCAGCACTCATCAGCATGTTTGACTAATTGATGAATAAATTTACTTATTTCATAACGAAGACATTGCAGTCCCCAGTCTTTTGCAGCTTCATTGATTGCTATCTGCAAAAAAAGCACATTGCTAAAGCCATACATTTTGCCCACATTGACAGCAAAACCCCAACTCTTTTTACGATAATTATAATAAGAAGAAACACCACAAACTTTCCTGAAATGAAAATGGTGGACCATACAGTTAAGAGAAAATACAGGTGTATAGCATGCAACAAAAGTCTCTTCAAATGTTAAGTTGACATGATTTGTAGTGTGAAGGTATTAACAATGTTCAGTGATTCAGAATCCTATAAACTGCTGCATAAGCATAGCACCATGAGCACCAGTGTATTTGTTTTGGAAAATCATCCATAACATTTGTGACCATGACATCATATCTTTAACACTACAAATGACCCTACAATGGCCCTAACATCTACATGTAATAACTGATAAAGGGTTTACAACTTTGGGAATAAGAAACGTTAGATATAGAAACATGCCTAATCCACTTCTGCGTAGAAAAAAAAAACTAGGGCCGACTTCCCATATTCTTGATCTTCTCAATTGATGAACGAACATATAAGTTACAAGGGATAGCAACGAAGATGCCTTCGGCTACTTTCCGGCAGCTCCTGTGCTACCAAACGCATCGCTACAACTAACAACGGGATGCCACGGCGACCTACCCCATCCATTGGTGGGGTCACCATACATGGTTTTTGATACCAGTCCGCAGAACTCCCCTCGAGACGTTTGGATTCGACTTGAGAGGCAGGTAGTATTGATAGGAACCAAGAGCTGGATCAAACGGGTCAGGGAAAACCAAGTTAATGCCGGGTGTCGGGAAGTGATTTAAAAATTCAGGAGGTGGGGAAGTGGGAGCCAAACGGCTGATTAGATTTAGAGTTTATATATCCAAGTCTTGTTTAGGTATAAGTGTCTTGGTTATTATTAATATTTGTATTGTGGTCTGAATTCGGATACTAAGCCCTCTCGACTATCTTGTTTTAATTTAATTAGAATTCCGGTTTCTATCACAAGCCTTCCTGACTGGCTTTTCTAAACCTCTCTATACTATTCATTCTTTCTTAGTCTGTAAACTAGCTCTGGGTATTTCCTTGGTAAAAGTAACCCTCTTCTACAGAGCCGGACTTCTCTTTCTTCAGAACTGGATCAACTCCTTCTGACGGTATCCTGACCATATACAAAGAACCCCTCTTTTTCCCACGAGCAATTACCATGACTACCTTCCACTGTCCATCACCAAACACGACTTAATATCCCTGATCATCCAACTGCCCGACAGTGACAAGCATCCACTTCAGACTTGGAATCTCCTTTAGAGTCCAGACGTTCCAACAAAATTTTCAATTTAAAATCCCCATGCTTGTAACATCTCGGATTTCATCATTTGCCAGATGTAAATTTCCAACGTCCCCAATCTCAAGATTCTTCATCATCTCCATGTTGTGTGTGGCATCAAAGAATCCCCTGAAATTCTGCATCTGATATCCTGTCCAAGAATCAAGTCCCGAATACCTTCAAAAGTAAACTATAGAAGCATCGCCTGAAGTTCACCATCAAATTTAATCCAGGGTGATCTTAACCGAGTTATGATCGAATTAAAATCTTTGATGTGAACAGCAACTAAGCCACCCTCTCTCATTTTGGTGTTGACTAACTGTCAAATCATAAACACCTTATCCAACGTTAAGAGCTTTTCATACATTTTTGACAAAGCCTTCATCAAATCACACGTAGTCGTTTCGTTCACAATGTTGAACGCAACACTCTTGGCCAGCAAAAGCCTGACTACTCCTAAGGCCTGTCTATCTAGTAACTTCAAATCTACACCGGATGTCTTTTCTGGAATTTCTCCCAATAATGGTTCACGTAGATTATTCTGATAGAAAAGATCTTCAACCTGCATCTTCCAAAAACGAACGTCTTGCCCATCGAACTTATCAATCTTTAATCCTACCGCCCTCTACCATAACAAAAAAAAAACAGAATGCGGCTGATCGAATTGAGATCGAAAACAGTGCACAAACACAGAGGAACCATGTTAGATTAACAAGTTTCCCCACTTCATATGTTTTTTTCTCCTGTTTTCTAAGCTCCCCTCCTACTTAACTTAAACCATTATACGTTAGCCCTCACAACAATGTAAGATAGAGGAACCACGTTACATCCTAATTAAGTTTGAGCACACATAAGTTAGAGAGATGCTAGCACAAAAAGAGACACATATAGAAGCTCTGAGACTGATTTATATATAAACAATTAGAGGATATGAAAATAACCTCATTGCAGTAAGAAGCCTACTTTTAGGTGGTTTACATGATTGTTGATTTTACAAACATGAAGTGTTAGGAAATGTGTAAAACCTTCCAGAACATAATCATGGGGTTCCAACTAGATATGATATGATCCCATTGGTTGTAGTATGCTTTTCCAACATAGCTATATTGTTAGGACAATTACAATTGAGATGACTAACAAGAAAGAGAAACGAACCACTATCTTTTCATTCAAAGTGTCCCTTTCTTCAAAGGTTTTATCAAGAGTGATCTTGCCAAGCTCACTGCGCATGGTGGTCTGGGCAAGCTGAATGACGGCGTAAAGGGGATTCTCAACGCCATATGAAGCGAGCTTAGGGTCAACGATCTGCAGCAGGGAAAGAAGAGATAGGAAGTGTAAATGTGGAATAGTTGGAGGTTAGTAGCTAGGTACCTACCTTAACATAGAGGACTCCGTCTATCAAGATGCTGACATTGTCCTTGGTAATGGCGGATTGATCAGGGACAGGAATGGCCTCCTCTTTGAGAGAATGGACGTAGGCAATTTTGTCAACGAGAGGAATCAAGAGGTGAATCCCAGGTTCCAGAGTCTTAGCGTACTTTCCAAACCTTTCAATCACAAAAGCCTTCTTCTCGGGTACTATCCGGATCCCCCAATTAACAGGCGGTGGAGCATCGTAACTTCTTGTCAATAATAGTAACAAAGCTAAAATTAAACAAACTAAATACATACAGCATCATAACCACCAACCTATTGTAATTAACAGGAGTCACCTACCTGTTGCTGGGATCGCGAGAGGCGCGGAAATGGCGGACCAAGGAGGGGGGGCGATGTTTGACAAGGGAAGATGATGTTGAGACGGAGATTGCTGCTCGAATCGGTGTTCGGTTGAGTGATCTGAGTGCGTTCATCGATCTCAACAGCCGACTCATCGTCAAAGTTGCAGTTTGGTTGAGAGAAACCCTACCTAGCTATTATTCTTAAACCCAAATACGTCTTGCTCTCCAAGAGAAACTTTATGTATAAGATTACCACACTCTTTAAATTGGAGAGCACCGTATTGCCCACTTTAGCTAGGCTATTCTGTTGTAACTGGGCCCACGCTGGTTTCAAAGTTTGACTTTTTTGGACGTTCATCCGAGAAATCATACCGTCGGCTGCCACTTGACAGTCGTTGTGCCACCACAAGAGCAAACTCTCTGGCGTAACACAGAGTGGGACGAAAACCCGGTTGGGCTCGGAAATCGAACTGACAACCTCACACAAGGCCTAATCAAAATCTTTCATTGCCTATATTCACCATAATATAACACAAATAAAAATTGAACTTGAGTCTCCATTGATAATTAATTAAACATGTTTTCTTTCTTTTTCTTTTAAATCACCATCCCGATTATCATCTCAGCATCATAGAATATCAATCAATCAATATTTATGTTTGCAATCCATCAACATTGGCATAAGGGGTAAGATATTAAAATGTGATACTTTAGAAAATCCAAAATGGTTATCCTTACAAAAGAGATATAAAATCATAAGAGAGATTAACCTCAAATACTACGGGCAGTTGTTACCCCCTTCCGATTATGTTATGTGGTTGATTCATACTGAATCGTTGTCTTGCTTCATTTAATTTATCATCATTGAATTCCTATTGTATCAGTTCATTTATATGTATGATATCTTTTGATATTATATATATTAAGCCACATTGGCTAACCAACTTTCAAATCAACCTCCTCCACCTTTCGATCGATCTTGCTAAGAAGAAATCACATCCACTTAAACTCAAAAAAATAAGTGTTGTTGTGATGGTAGTTCTGAGCAGTTGTTTACGGTTTCCTCAGCAGGGTTGCCACCACCCCCATGTTCTGTTTCCCATCCCCCTCATTTCCTAAGAAACCAACTAAATAACATAGATGCCCAATTTTCCCTCTATTGTCTCCCCACCATAAACCATCTTCCACCACAATTCGATTATTTTTTTTTATTTTTATTATTATTATTATTATTATTATTATTATTATTATTTATTATTAATTATTATTATTATTATATTATTTATTATTATTATTATTATTATTATTGTATCGTTTGTTATCACATGGGCAGCTGCCCAATTCTTCTTTTAATGTTCAAGACTGTTAGATGTTTCCTCAAATTGTAAATTTCTGATTTAAGGAAAACTCATAGAATGTTTTTGGATTCGATTTGATTCTGACGGATGAGGATTGTTCAGGGACATCAACTGGCACAAGTAATGATTATTTGAATGTTATGATTTATATTGCCATGTTGCTGAAGAAATCGAAGAGGGAGGGGGTTGTATGGCTGGCTAAAGAAGGCATCAATAAAATGCCTCCCTGTGTTACCGGAAAAACACTTCTATTCACCATGACCTTACTAGGTATATGATAACGCATTCATTTCCGTATTTGTACAATGAAAGTTAACATTGCAGGGTTGTTTGAATTTTATTTATTTTTTAATATTTAAACATTGAGTTTTGTTCAAATATCTTGTTCATACAACTTAAGTTGGTTTTTTTGCAATATCACATAGGCTGCAACTTGAGTTGGTTTTTGCGTGCAGAAGGCGTATACTTCCAAGCCACCCTTCTCGTATTGGTTAGGATTTGGTTGGAGGTGCATATGGTGCAGGCTATGTATGCCAACTTATTCTTGTATTTTTCTTTTTCTTTTTTGTTATAAATTGATGATTTTGGACTTAACATATGGCATTACACCTTTTGTTGATTTATCTGTTTTAAATTCTATTTTTCCTATGGAAGGGGACCTAGGACAGCGGGCATGGCTTTGAGGCGAATGCTTTTGACAGTGGAGGCCGATGATGTAGCCGCTACAACCCTTATTAGCTTTGTTGCAAAAGTGCTTGTGGGCTGACCAATCCGACCCAA
Organism: Scalesia atractyloides; assembly: GCA_947069175.1. NCBI lineage: Eukaryota > Viridiplantae > Streptophyta > Magnoliopsida > Asterales > Asteraceae > Scalesia > Scalesia atractyloides. Next base: position 88,512,928 of record CAMTDV010000116.1, on the reverse strand, counting down.
CCTACTTTAGGTAGCACAACTTGAGGGAAGTTGAGATTGAGATTGATGGTCGAATCGACGTTTGGTTCAGTGATCTGACTGCGTTCATCGATTTCAACAGCCGACTCATCATGAAAGTTGCAGTTTGAGTTTGAGAGAAACCGTAGCTAAACCCAAATATGTCTTGCTCTCATAGATAACAGGCCACGCCTATCCTTCATGCCCAACGAATAGATAATTAATTGAACTTTCTTTTTCTTTTTCTTTTTCTTTTCTTTTCTTTTCTTTTCCTTTTATTTCCTTTTTCTTTTAAATCACCATCCCGATTATCATCTTATTTGGACATCTTAGAAATACTTGTTTTTATTATATCAATATTTAGAAATACTCCTTTTTATTATATCAATCCATATTTATATTTATGTTTGTCCATAGGTATCTATGCGTATTTTGACATCATAACTCTAGTAACACACTTTAGATCCATAGGTATCTATGCGTATGTACATGTAAACATGCATGACATCATATGTTATGTTATGTTTTGAAACAACTTTAAAACCCTGCATATATAAATTTATATTTGTAAAACTAGCTTCCAATATACTAAAATCTTGAATGTTTATATTGACAATCAATTTTACAGAATAAGTTAAATGTAAAGTCTTGTATTAAGTTCAAAACCATGTGTATACACACACATATATACGAAAATTGTAGGTATGGATAAACAAGTTTCAAGTATTGATTTGTTAAGAAAACAAAATACAGACTACTGTAGAATACTATATGAATGTATTGGGTGACTAACTTGATTCAAATAATTTAAAAGACTAAAATATCATAGTTCGAACAAAGTTTTAGAGATCATACCCAAAAGCAACAAAAATGCGATAACAAATGTGGGTGGACTTGAAAACTTGTAAATAGTCTAGAAGTATTGGAGGGAGGTGGTTTGATTTTGACCCGAATTTCCTGTTATCAATACTAACATAGTTTTAAAAATGATTCATGGATTCCATTTGTTTGTACGGATATTGACTCGAATTTCCGGTTTTCACAACATCTCAGCTAACACAAATTTTCATAGTTCTAGGATAGAAAAGTCTATAGGCTTTTGATCCGGGTTCACTATCTAAGTAAACAATTTCAATACTTTTGTCATCTAGCTTCTTATGGTGAGGTGGTAACACCTTTGTGTATGCCTTGCAACCAAAGACTTTAAGAAATTGTAGATACAGTTTCTCTCCCTTGAGTGCTTCAAAAGGTGTACTATCAACTAAAGCTCTGGTTGGCATTTGATTTAGGATGTAGATAGTATGTCTTACTACTTCTTCACAAAAATTCTGAAACATGTTGCTTGCCTTTAGCATACCCCTTGTGGCTGATAGAATTGCTCTATTCCTTCTCTATACCATGCCATTTTGATGTGGAGAGTAAGGTGCAATAAGTTACCTTGTTATTCCATTTTCTTTGCAGAACTTGGAGAAATCATTTGAAGTATATTCTCCACGTCTGTCAGTTTTAAACATTTTCAACTTGGTTCCTACTTTTGTTTCTACCATCAATTAAAATTCCTTAAACGTATCAAATGTTTAATACTTTCATTCAAGAGAGTAAACCCACATGTATCTTGTCTAGTCGTCGACTAATAGAAATATGTACTTCTTTTCTAAGGACATAAATTGAGTGGAACCTTCTCGGGGTGATGATATTAATCTTCCACGACCTCGACCACGTGGATTAAAGCTTCTATTACCTCGTCTTGCATTCGATTGTCCACGACTGAAATTATTATCGTGTCGTGTGAACAATTACTTATCTTGATTCTTGACTATTTCTATAGCTTGACTCATTCCTCGAAAGTCTTAAGTCTCCCGATAGCTTCATCTAACATCATGAGATCTAAATCGGGGTATTGTTTTATAGATCTGTCACAACCCCGACCCTGGACCGGAGCTATGAACAGCACAAGTGGTACCGGTGTTTAATTAAATTATCGCAGCGAAAATTTTATCAGGACCGGGTGCCAGGAAAAATAACAGAGTTTTCAAACACCAAAATTTTCAATTCATATAGTTGTGGAATAAAACCCATATTTACATAAAAGGCTTTCATAGGGATAAACCTTAAATTACAAAACATAGCCACTTATTTAAGCTTTAGTGCCTCGTAGCACTTTTTCCTCCCCTTCTCAATAAATCACCTGAAACGCGTTTAAAGACATTTGATTAGCGAAAAATATTGGTGAGTTCATTCATTTGTATGAAAAGGAGATTCCTTATAATTACAGCATTAAGGGTTTTTACATTTGTTTATATCTTACAATATCACTATTGGTTATCTCATTGTCCAATAGCAAAGAATTACTCAATGATATTTGTCACTCGATAGTTCCTGTGATTATGGTCGTATCACTATTTGGCTTACTCATTGTCTAAATAGCAAAGTATAACAAGTAATGTATACAAAACCCCACATACCAACAATAATTTTCCTATAAGAATACAAAGACTTAATCATTGTAATATAAGTAACAACTGGAAAACATTTAGGGTTTTGAAAGCATTTTGATAAAAGAGAATGACTCACAACATTGTGAGAAAAAGAAAATGACTCAAATTGCAAAATTTAGGGTTTGTAAGCCTCCTAGGTTTAAGTTGTAACATCCGTCAAAAAACCGGATGTTACCAAACCCGTTTCGTTTATTAACCGAACAATCAGTTAAAAATTTCGTTGCGTATTTAATGCCCAAATTAAATTTAAACGATACATAATTAGTAAATATATTAGAATACAAAAGTTACATTTGAAAAAGTATTAAAATTAATGAAATAAAAATAAAACAAGGCTGCCGGGTTTCGAACCCGGGTCAGCCGGGTTAAGCTCAAGCCTTAACTCTCATCCTTCCAACCGCTCCGCCACTTGTGACTTTTGTTTACTTATTGAAACATTTAATACATATAATAAAACTGGAAAATCAAACCCAGTCAACAGCGCGCCCAAATCCGCTGACGCCGGAAAATCCGACGATTTCGTCAATCATCGTCGGTTCTCTATGACTTAACGTAAGCATTAACCTCAACATCGGTTATAACCGATGTCCAGTCCGCGACTTTGGTCATAACCGCCGGAAAATTATTGACCGACGAATCAAGACGGTAAACGGACCAAATTCGTCGATGTTCTGCCCTATAAATACACCCTCTAACTTCTGTTAACCTTTTTGCTCACAATCACACCCATTCTCGACGAAATTTCACTCGCCGGAAACTTTCTGCAACTCGCCGGAAAACCGAACCCCTTCACCTCTGTGCCTTACTCTAAAAACAGAACATCTAGAGCTCATTCCGAAGCCACCCACACTCACCTCAAGCTTCCTGAAGACACTCTGCCGCAAGATACACGTCGCCGGAATAACCTGCTGTAATCGGAAACTCACCGACGAAACAGGGGATCTCTGTCGGTATATCTCATACCTAATCTCTCTCATTCTTTTTATTAATCTCATATGTAATTAATCACAACACACTAAGGAACTTGATTAAATCGTCGAACCAGTCGGACATTGGTTCTGGATTAAGCTTAACGAAGAAGATGAAGTTTTCAGTAATATATATATATATAATTTAAATCAAGTTATATCTCGGGTTAGACACACAGTCCAGCGGTGGACTGTGTGCAAATAAACACGCATACATCCCGAGTTCGATTCTTGTCCCACGCACACTCGCCTTAATAAAAATGTTCTTTTTTTAAACTGAACCGGATTCACTTGCAAATAGATGTTAAGTTTAATAAAAACCGGAATAATAACAAAGATAGACACACAGTCCAGTGGTGGACTGTGTGAGCGTTAAATCACACGTCGCGAGTTCGAGTCCAGGCTACCACACCGGTTCTGGCAATTATCAAACTTTTTATATAAGGACAGAAATGAATTTATCTAGTTTGTATATAAGTATAATAAAAACCAGATTATTTACCAAGTTAGACACACAGTCCAGCGGTGGACTGTGTGTCAAACTAAACCACAGGTCCCGGGTTCGAGACCTGTGGCGAGCACCGAGTCATGCAATTAAATCGTTTTTAAATAAATGATTTTCGGATTAATCTAATTAGTATATAAATATAATTAAAAACAGAAATATTTCGGGTTAGACACGTAGCTCGGTTGGTAGAGCTGCGTGCACGCGTACGTGAGGTCTCGGGTTCGAGCCTCACCCAGAGCATACATATACACGTTCGAACCGGTCAAACAGTCAACAGTTACAGTCAACGGTCAACAAGTCAATGGTCAACAGTCAAAAATCAACATTTTTTTATTACTTTTATTTAAATTAAAAATACTTAAAAATAACATTTTTAAAGTTAGAAAATAGCCTTAAACTCACAAAAATATATCCAATAATCCTACTAAAATTGATTTATAAAATCCGCTTATTTACCGAACCATTATGTTATTATCTAGGTTAGTTTCACTCATGGTTAAATCCAACTTCGTGCGTATTCAACATCATCAACCGAACGCACCCAATGTGAGCGAATCTTACAACTCCTCTTTTTAATTATACGTTTTGGGGTGTGTCATGTGTCACTAAAATTAACTCGTTTATTTAAACTCGTGCCATACCATATTGTGATCTAAACTTAGAATGTAAATATTGTTTGTAGTTATGTATTTCATATTGTCAAGTTGTATGCAAATCATTCATTAGCCCCATCAGTTCGTAGAACAACGCGTGCCTCAAAACTCATTCATTAGGCCCATCAGTTCCTCGTGGGAGACGAGTTGAGCAACGCGTGCCTCAAAACAATCTATTATTGTATGTGTGTGCATTATTTAATAATTAAGTGTTTTGTGAATAAGTTTACATCTATATTTACTCATATATGGTTGTGCACTTTATTTTATAATCAATTCAATAAACTTGTTCAAATGTTTTTCATAGGATTCACTCGCCAACTTTTTGTTGATCCAAAAACCATTTTTTACACATGATACAGGTGAACAGGATGAAGCAAGGAAAACATAGGAAATGCCTTAGAAGAAAATAATGAAGTCTAGAATGATGTGTAGGACATGATGTAATTATGATTGTATGTTTCCCTTTAAATTGTAATAATAAATATGAAACGCTATAATAAATGTCATGAGCTTTGATGATAACCCAATCATGCCCCGATCACCTTTTCCGCTGCGGGTCGGGGTGTGACAGATTGGTATCAGAGCCATGACTATAGGGATATATGATAGGTTATTAGACCCTTAGAGCCTATACTATAGTTGACTAGATTTTAATTGTTTATGTGGTTGCATGCAAACTTATGATATTTATTTGTTTCATATTTATTACATACACAAATGCATGCAAACATTTCCAATATTACACTTTGTGATACATAGTGAATTATACTTACAGTCAAACATACATACTTACATACACATTCATCATACATATTTCAATGTTCACAAATTCAAATCATCTTCATACTTTCGTTATTCAAAGATTTTGTCGCATTCTTCATTTTTCAAATCTCATCGAAGTGAGTTCTGCGACGGGCATGTAGTAACTGTAAGGGTACAAGTACCGGTAGTCGGAACGTCCTGTCTAGGTTGGCATTCGTATAAATCCAATATAACGGACCAGTTTGCCTACCTGGGGACTAACGATGAGAGTACGAAGGACCTATTAGGCCAAAGCATGCCACACCAAACTTCGTTCGAACTAACCCCACTTTGAGGTGTCACCGTGTCCACACCTGGACACATTCCGAATATCATACGTTACATATTTCTCGATTTTCTCCGGGTTTTAGTGTAGTAACCAGGCTAACACATGCGATGTAACATTTGTCAAAAACGGGTTTCCAAAACCCGCTCCGTTTTGTAATCGAATACCAAGTTAGAAATGTCACATTGTGTATTTATGGTTATTTTGATTTTTAATGATACATAATTAATAAACAAACTAAACTATAAAAATTATATTTGATAAAAAGTGAAAACAAAATAAATAAAAATAAAATGTTGCTGCCGGGGCTCGAACCCGGGTCAGCTGGCATTGAAATCCAAAGACTTAACACACACCCACATCACCACTCCGCCACTTGTTGTTTTCTGTCATCTCTAGGAAACAAATAACTCTTATACACAAACATAGTTAAAACGGTTGCGCCAACTGAGAAACCGAAATCGGCAATTCAACCGTCTAATCGTTTGATTAATCGCACATTCAGGTTTATAACCGATGCACCGACGATTTTAATGAATTCGGATTTGAATGAACTTCAATTTTTATCATCATCGGTTTTTATAACCGAAAATAATCAAAATCCAAATTACTTCAATCAAGACCCCTCTCGCGACTCAGAAACATCATACAAACCTTCCATTTCACTTTCGTCATACATTCAGTCCATCAAAACGCTTAAATCAACTCGCCGGAAAATTTTGCAAGTTCGCCGGAAAACCGAGACTCACATCCACACGGTAATTCTTTCAACTCTTTCTGTTTCGATCATGTGATTAATCGGTCACTAACACAACTCCACCATCAGAATCAATCCTAGTCAACGTTTGTCGAAAATCCTACCTTCGCCGGAAAATTTCTGAAACTTCCGGAAACACGCCGAGAACTGGTATGACCTTTCAAACTTCTGTTAAACTTTGATTAAGTGCCTCAACTTCACAAATAATCGAACAAAACTGTTAATTGATTTTAACAGCCAGAGTTCACTTCCAGAACCGACGGACCTCTGCCGGAATTCTGTGAACCACACTGATCGGTACATCCTTTTCCCCAAACTCTCTCCATTCTTTACCTTTAAATTACTTATAATGTTTGAAAATCGAAAATGACATGAATCGGTCAAACAGTCGGAATATGTTTTTCTGGGTAAAGTCTAACGAAGAAGACGAAGATGGGGTATATTATAAGACTAATAAAAATCAGTTTAATGAACGAGTTAGACACACAGTCCAGCGGTGGACTGTGTGCAACAATCACACATAGACGCGAGTTCGAATCCTGTCCCAACCTTACCCTCTCTATTATAAAAATGTTTTATTTTTCTAACCGAACCGGGTTAACTCCGTTAGTTGTTAAGTATAATAAAAACCTAGATATTAACCAGGTTAGACACACAGTCCAGCGGTGGACTGTGTGCAACACTAAGTCGCACGTCACGCGTTCGAGTCTGGTTAACGGCACCGGTTCGATGATTTAAAATCTTTTTAAAAACAAATGAATTTTGAATAAATCGAATTAGCATATAAATATAATTAAAAACAAGATTATTTCGGGTTAGACACGTAGCTCAGTTGGTAGAGCTGCGTGCACGCGTACGGGAGGCCTCGGGTTCGAGTCTCACCCAGCGCATACATGCACACTGACCGAACCGGTCAACAGGTCAACGAGTCAACGGTCAACGGTCAACGCAAAAATAAACAATTTTTTTATATTTTTATTTATTTAATTTAATTTAAAAATCAATTAAAAATACTTAAAAATAATATTTTTTGAAAGATAGAAAATAGCCTTAAACTCACAAAAATATATCTAAAAATTCCATTAAAATCCTTAATAAAATCCACTCATTTATTATATTTTTCCGTTATTATTTAGGTTAGTAATTCTCGTTGTTCAACTCTCCCGACTCGTGCGCATCTCATCATCTCCATTCAAACGCACCCAATGTGAGTGAATCTTTACAAATTCCCCGTTTTAATCATGTTTTGGGGTGTATCATGTGTCTTGCTATATATTATATTTAAACCATTGTGCATACATCATATCATGAACTAGTGTATTCAGCTTGTTACAACTGTTTGTGTGGTTATTGTTAGATTCAATTTATTATTTCAGTACATGCAATTTCATAGGCCGCCGCTCCCCATTACATTATGAGCGTTGAGCATGTTCCCCATTACATTATGAGCGTGAACCTGGCGTGCCCACATACGATCGGCTCCGTTTGATTGAGCCTTGATCGCACAGACATTTATCATTTTCAGTACATGCAATACGATCGGCTCCGTTTGATTGAGCCTTGATCGCACAGTTTTCATTCATGTTATTTATCGTATGATGTTGGTATGTTAATGTATACTATCATATGTTATTGTATGTTGTCGTTGTGATTGCTATTGCTACTGCCTGATTATTTACATTTGCTCATTTATGATTATGCACAATTTTTCATTGATAAACTAACAAGTAAATTAATAATAAATGTTTAACTAACAAGGTTCACTCGCCAACTTATGTTGACCCAAAAAACCCCATTTTTACACATGATACAGGTGAACCAGCTGCAGCAAGAAACACTTAGGATTGGACTAGAAGAATAAAATGATTTAGAGTTTGGGATTGTTTTGCTTGGTTTATTTTCTTTGTATTTAATGGACATGTTTGGATATTTGGGAATGTAATTTTGACTTTAATAAATATGAAACATATTAGTAAATATCATGAGCTTTGGTGATAACCCAATTATGCCCCGACTCTTATTCCGCTGCGGGTCGGGGTGTGAGATGCGAACCATATGAAAAACCCGGTATTCATGGGGGCCCACATGATTACGAAGGTGAAGTATGGCGGCATGCAAGGCCCAATTACGAGCAAAGCCCAAGACATCCTATGGATGTAGTAGATTTATTATGTTATATTTATTTTATGAATGTTCATTCCTAAATACGACCCATGATCTCAAAAACATCCAACTCATACTCTTGATATGTATTCCTTGTAGATGTCTTCTAGCCTCGCCCGTAGGAAGATGAGAGCAGGAAAAGCCCGCAAGCGCATGGCGGCCCTAATCGCTCAACAAATGGCTGTCATAATACCCAACATTGTAGTTCAAATCCAACAAGCCCTTACCGCTAATCCTGTCAACCAAGAAGATCAAAATGTTATCAACCCTCCCCCAAATACCACTAAATGCACCTACAAGCATTTCAAATCTTGCGACCCTCCAAAATACGAAGGGACTGAAGGTGTCACCGCTCTCCTTCATTGGTTTGAAGAAATGGAGAACACTTTTCTAAATTGCGATTGCCCCGATGATCGCAAAGTGCGATATGCTACTGGTCGTTTAATTGGAATAGCACTTACTTGGTGGAATACAGAGAAGGCCAAACGAGGTGTTAAAGACGCTATGACTTTGACTTGGGAAGAGTTGAAGGAAATCATGACAAGACGGTTTTGCCCAAGGAGTGAAATCAAGAAATTAGAAGATGAGTTTTATTCGTTGAAGCAAAAGGAAGGAGACCACACCACATACAACAAAAGATTCCTCGAGTTAAATCAAATGGTTCCCAACTTGTTCACTCCTCTTTACCGTTTGATCGAGCACTACATTCGAGGTCTTTCGTCAAAGATTCAGGACTCTGTAATAAGTACCACGCCTGCAACTTTGGAAGCAGCAATGGAGTTAGCTACAGAGCTTACCGAGAACCGCATCCGGAATAAAGACTTCAAGGAGGAGAAGAAGAAGGATAAAGCATCAACTGAAACTTCAAACTCCACCCAAACCGAATCCCCTTCTCAACCCATTTTTAAGAGAAAACGAGATGGGCAACTTTTCGCTGTCACCCAACGTAATCAACCAATTTCACAAGCCATACCCATCCAAGCTATCCCAATCACTCAAGTAGCACCCAACTCAACTTACCCAAATAAGAAACCATACCTTGGACCTCACCCTCGATGTAACACCTGTTTTTATCACCATCCATCTACCTTACCTTGTCGACTATGTGCGAATTGTGGACGCTATGGTCATTTGAGCAAGGCTTGCCGCACCTCTCAAAACCAAATCTCTCCCCCTACTCAAAACATGATCCAAACCTATCAACAACCCCAATACCCCATGTTACCTTATGTTCGAGCTTGTTTTAATTGTGGCGACCCTACCCACTTTAGAAACACGTGCCCTCGATTGGTTAACATCATAAACGCTCAAGCTCAATCAAACCCAGTTAACCAAGCAAATCAAGAAAACCCAATCACTAGGCCACTAGCAAGAGGAAGAGTTTTCAACATCAACGCCAATCCTGTTGAAGATAATGACAGCCCAAACGAAACCACCCAACTAGTCCCCTTCACCAAAAATCAAGATTTAACTCCAACCGCTTAGTTTTTACGTCTTCTTTATGTTATCTCAATTTTCCCGTATCCCAGTTATAAATTGGAATCTTATCCAAGGATCTTAATGCGAATTACTATTTCAGTTTGTTTATGTTTTAAAGTCACATAGAACCAATCATAACTTACGGATAAAGCCAATGAAAATTTGACAAGAATATGGTGGATACGCCGCTGGTACTTCCTATATATAAGTATTCTTGTCAAAGGATCAGAGGCATTATCTGGCGGTTATGAGAAGTTCCGTGTAGAATTTAGTATTGTCTTGATTGAAGTTTGTTTTGTACTCACTGATTTAGCATTTATAGCATCTCATCATTTAAAGAAATTGGATTGAGTTCCATTTCTACATAGACTAACCTCTCCATCATAACAAACGAGAGAGGTATTGTCATCATTCAAACATGTATACTATCAGAATTAAGACTCAAGTTTTGGTTGATTGTGTTTATTTATGTACTAGAGTCACATATAACTAATCATAACTTGCGGATAAAGCCAATGAAAATTTGACAAGAATATGGTGGATACGCCGCTGGTACTTCCTAGATATAAGTATTCTTGCCAAAGGATCAGAGGCATTATCAGGCGGTTATGAGAAGTTCCATGTAGGATTTAGTATTGTTTTGGTTGAAGTTTGTGTTATACTCACTGATTTAGCATTCATATCATCTCATTATTTAAAGAAATTGGATTGAGTTCCATTTCTACATAGACTAACCTCTCCATCATAACAAACGAGAGAGGTATTGTCAGCATTCAAACATGTATACTATCAGAATTAAGACTCAAGTTTTGGTTGATTGTGTTTATTTATGTATTAGAGTCACATAGAACTAATCATAACTTGCGGATAAAACCAATGAAAATTTGATGAGAATATGGTGGATACGCCGCTGGTACTTCCTATATATAAGTATTTTTGTCAAAGGATCAGAGGCATTATCAGGCGGTTATGAGAAGTTCCATGTAGGATTTAGTATTGTCTTAATTGAAATTTGTGTTACATTCACTGATTTAACATTCATATCACATCATCATCTAAAGGAATTGGATTGTGTTCCATTTCTACATAGACTAACCTCTCCATCACCACAAACGAGAGAGGTACTGTCATCATTCAAACATGTATACTATCAGAATTAAGACCCAAGCTTTGGTTGTTGTGTTTGTTTATGTTTTAGAGTCACATAGGACTAATCATAACTTACTGATAAAACCAATGAAAATTTGACGAGAATATGGTGGATACGCCGTTGGTACTTCCTATATATAAGTATTCTTGCCAAAGGATCAGAGGCATTATCAGGCGGTTATGAGAAGTTCCATGTAGGATTTAGTATTGTTTTGGTTGAAGTTTGTGTTATACTCACTGATTTAGCATTAATATCATCTCATTATTTAAAGAAATTGGATTGAGTTCCATTTCTACATAGACTAACCTCTCCATCATAACAAACGAGAGAGGTATCGTCATCATTCAAACATGTATACTATCAGAATTAAGACTCAAGCTTTGGTTGTTGTGTTTGTTTATGTTTTAGAGTCATATAGGACTAATCATAACTTACTGATAAAACCAATGAAAATTTGACGAGAATATGGTGGATACGCCGCTGGTACTTCCTATATATAAGTATTCTTGCCAAAGGATCAGAGGCATTGTCAGGCGGTTATGAGAAGTTCCATGTAGGATTTAGTAATTTCTTGGTTAAAGTCTGTTTTATACTCACTGATCTAGCACTTATATCATCTCATCATTTAAAGAAATGGGATTATGTCACCAATCAAACATGTATACTATCAGAATTGGGACTCAGATATTGGTTGTTGTGTTTATTTATGTTCTAGAGTAACATTCATAGAACCAATCATAACTTACTGATAAAACCAATGAAAATTTGACAAGAATATGGTGGATACACCGCTGGTACTTCCTATATATAAGTATTCTTGCCAAAGGATCAGAGGCATTGTCAGGCGGTTATGAGAAGTTCCATGTAGGTTGTAGTATTAGAAGTTTTGTTTTAGGATATAACCTTATCTTTCCAAACGTATTAAAACTCTTGTGCATAAAATCATACTTAGTCAATCAACTCTGTTTCTAAATACTCTTTACCGTAGGCAACAAAAAGCGATTCCTGTAGCAGGGTATTCAACCATTACAAGGAACGTTACCGCCTCAAACAAAATTTAAACTCTTACCCCTTTCTAAGTATGTAACTGCCAAATTTTAACACCATCCTTTTTAGACAAACATGCCATTACTTAAATTTCGGGACGAAATTTCTAAAAAAGTAGGGGATACTGTAACATCCGTCAAAAAACCGGATGTTACCAAACCCGCTTCGTTTATTAACCGAACAATCAGTTAAAAATTTCGTTGCGTATTTAAGGCCCAAATTAATTTTAAACTATACATAATTAGTAAATATATTAGAATATAAAAGTTATATTTGAAAAAGTATTAGAATTAATGAAATAAAAATAAAACAAGGCTGCCGGGTTTCGAACCCGGGTCAGCGGGTTAAGCTCAAGCCTTAACTCTCATCCTTCCAACCGCTCCGCCACTTGTGACTTTTGTTTACTTATTGAAACATTTAATACATATAATAAAACTGGAAAATCAAACCCAGTCAACAGCGCGCCCAAATCCGCTGACGCCGGAAAATCCGACGATTTCGTCAATCATCGTCGGTTATCTATGACTTAACGTAAGCATTAACCTCAACATCGGTTATAACCGATGTCCAGTCCGCGACTTTGGTCATAACCGCCGGAAAATTATTGACCGACGAATCAAGACGGTAAACGGACCAAATTCGTCGATGTTCTGCCCTATAAATACACCCTCTAACTTCTGTTAACCTTTTCGCTCACAATCACACCCATTCTCGACGAAATTTCACTCATCGGAAACTTTCTGCAACTCGCCGGAAAACCGAACCCCTTCACCTCTGTGCCTTACTCTAAAAACAGAACATCTAGAGCTCATTCCGAAGCCACCCACACTCACCTCAAGCTTCCTGAAGACACTCTGCCGCAAGATACACGTCGCCGGAATAACCTGCTGTAATCGGAAACTCGCCGACGAAACAGGGGATCTCTGTCGGTATATCTCATACCTAATCTCTCTCATTCTTTTTATTAATCTCATATGTAATTAATCACAACACACTAAGGAACTTGATTAAATCGTCGAACCAGTCGGACATTGGTTCTGGATTAAGCTTAACGAAGAAGATGAAGTTTTCAGTAATATATATATATATAATTTAAATCAAGTTATATCTCGGGTTAGACACACAGTCCAGCGGTGGACTGTGTGCAAATAAACACGCATACATCCCGAGTTCGATTCTTGTCCCACGCACACTCGCCTTAATAAAAATGTTCTTTTTTTAAACTGAACCGGATTCACTTGCAAATAGATGTTAAGTTTAATAAAAACCGGAATAATAACAAAGATAGACACACAGTCCAGTGGTGGACTGTGTGAGCGTTAAATCACACGTCGCGAGTTCGAGTCCAGGCTACCACACCGGTTCTGGCAATTATCAAACTTTTTATATAAGGACAGAAATGAATTTATCTAGTTTGTATATAAGTATAATAAAAACCAGATTATTTACCAAGTTAGACACACAGTCCAGCGGTGGACTGTGTGTCAAACTAAACCACAGGTCCCGGGTTCGAGACCTGTGGCGAGCACCGAGTCATGCAATTAAATCGTTTTTAAATAAATGATTTTCGGATTAATCTAATTAGTATATAAATATAATTAAAAACAGAAATATTTCGGGTTAGACACGTAGCTCGGTTGGTAGAGCTGCGTGCACGCGTACGTGAGGTCTCGGGTTCGAGCCTCACCTAGCGCATACATATACACGTTCGAACCGGTCAAACAGTCAACAGTTACAGTCAACGGTCAACAAGTCAATGGTCAACAGTCAAAAATCAACATTTTTTTTTATTACTTTTATTTATTTATTTAAATTAAAAATACTTAAAAATAACATTTTTAAAGTTAGAAAATAGCCTTAAACTCACAAAAATATATCCAATAATCCTACTAAAATTGATTTATAAAATCCGCTTATTTACCGAACCATTATGTTATTATCTAGGTTAGTTTCACTCATGGTTAAATCCAACTTCGTGCGTATTCAACATCATCAACCGAACGCACCCAATGTGAGCGAATCTTACAACTCCTCTTTTTAATTATACGTTTTGGGGTGTGTCATGTGTCACTAAAATTAACTCGTTTATTTAAACTCGTGCCATACCATATTGTGATCTAAACTTAGAATGTAAATATTGTTTGTAGTTATGTATTTCATATTGTCAAGTTGTATGCAAATCATTCATTAGGCCCATCAGTTCGTAGAACAACGCGTGCCTCAAAACTCATTCATTAGGCCCATCAGTTCCTCGTGGGAGACGAGTTGAGCAACGCGTGCCTCAAAACAATCTATTATTGTATGTGTGTGCATATATTTAATAATTAAGTGTTTTGTGAATAAGTTTACATCTATATTTACTCATATATGGTTGTGCACTTTATTTTATAATCAATTCAATAAACTTGTTCAAATGTTTTTCATAGGATTCACTCGCCAACTTTTTGTTGATCCAAAAACCATTTTTTACACATGATACAGGTGAACAGGATGAAGCAAGGAAAACATAGGAAATGCCTTAGAAGAAAATAATGAAGTCTAGAATGATGTGTAGGACATGATGTAATTATGATTGTATGTTTCCCTTTAAATTGTAATAATAAATATGAAACGTTATAATAAATGTCATGAGCTTTGATGATAACCCAATCATGCCCCGATCACCTTTTCCGCTGCGGGTCGGGGTGTGACAGATTGGTATCAGAGCCATGACTATAGGGATATAGGATAGGTTATTAGACCCTTAGAGCCTATACTATAGTTGACTAGATTTTAATTGTTTATGTGGTTGCATGCAAACTTATGATATTTATTTGTTTCATATTTATTACATACACAAATGCATGCAAACATTTCCAATATTACACTTTGTGATACATAGTGAATTATACTTACAGTCAAACATACATACTTACATACACATTCATCATACATATTTCAATGTTCACAAATTCAAATCATCTTCATACTTTCGTTATTCAAAGATTTTGTCGCATTCTTCATTTTTCAAATCTCATCGAAGTGAGTTCTGCGACGGGCATGTAGTAACTGTAAGGGTACAAGTACCGGTAGTCGGAACGTCCTGTCTAGGTTGGCATTCGTATAAATCCAATATAACGGACCAGTTTGCCTACCTGGGGACTAACGATGAGAGTACGAAGGACCTATTAGGCCAAAGCATGCCACACCAAACTTCGTTCGAACTAACCCCACTTTGAGGTGTCACCGTGTCCACACCTGGACACATTCCGAATATCATACGTTACATATTTCTCGATTTTCTCCGGGTTTTAGTGTAGTAACCATGCTAACACATGCGATGTAACATTTGTCAAAAACGGGTTTCCAAAACCCGCTCCGTTTTGTAATCGAATACCAAGTTAGAAATGTCACATTGTGTATTTATGGTTATTTTGATTTTTAATGATACATAATTAATAAACAAACTAAACTATAAAAAATATATTTGATAAAAAGTGAAAACAAAATAAATAAAAATAAAATGTTGCTGCCGGGGCTCGAACCCGGGTCAGCTGGCATTGAAATCCAAAGACTTAACACACACCCACATCACCACTCCGCCACTTGTTGTTTTCTGTCATCTCTAGGAAACAAATAACTCTTATACACAAACATAGTTAAAACGGTTGCGCCAACTGAGAAACCGAAATCGGCAATTCAACCGTCTAATCGTTTGATTAATCGCACATTCAGGTTTATAACCGATGTACCGACGATTTTAATGAATTCGGATTTGAATGAACTTCAATTTTTATCATCATCGGTTTTTATAACCGAAAATAATCAAAATCCAAATTACTTCAATCAAGACCCCTCTCGCGACTCAGAAACATCATACAAACCTTCCATTTCACTTTCGTCATACATTCAGTCCATCAAAACGCTTAAATCAACTCGCCGGAAAATTTTGCAAGTTCGCCGGAAAACCGAGACTCACATCCACACGGTAATTCTTTCAACTCTTTCTGTTTCGATCATGTGATTAATCGGTCACTAACACAACTCCACCATCAGAATCAATCCTAGTCAACGTTTGTCGAAAATCCTACCTTCGCCGGAAAATTTCTGAAACTTCCGGAAACACGCCGAGAACTGGTATGACCTTTCAAACTTCTGTTAAACTTTGATTAAGTGCCTCAACTTCACAAATAATCGAACAAAACTGTTAATTGATTTTAACAGCCAGAGTTCACTTCCAGAACCGACGGACCTCTGCCGGAATTCTGTGAACCACACTGATCGGTACATCCTTTTCCCCAAACTCTCTCCATTCTTTACCTTTAAATTACTTATAATGTTTGAAAATCGAAAATGACATGAATCGGTCAAACAGTCGGAATATGTTTTTCTGGGTAAAGTCTAACGAAGAAGACGAAGATGGGGTATATTATAAGACTAATAAAAATCAGTTTAATGAACGAGTTAGACACACAGTCCAGCGGTGGACTGTGTGCAACAATCACACATAGACGCGAGTTCGAATCCTGTCCCAACCTTACCCTCTCTATTATAAAAATGTTTTATTTTTCTAACCGAACCGGGTTAACTCCGTTAGTTGTTAAGTATAATAAAAACCTAGATATTAACCAGGTTAGACACACAGTCCAGCGGTGGACTGTGTGCAACACTAAGTCGCACGTCACGCGTTCGAGTCTGGTTAACGGCACCGGTTCGATGATTTAAAATCTTTTTAAAAACAAATGAATTTTGAATAAATCGAATTAGCATATAAATATAATTAAAAACAAGATTATTTCGGGTTAGACACGTAGCTCAGTTGGTAGAGCTGCGTGCACGCGTACGGGAGGCCTCGGGTTCGAGTCTCACCCAGCGCATACATGCACACTGACCGAACCGGTCAACAGGTCAACGAGTCAACGGTCAACGGTCAACGCAAAAATAAACAATTTTTTTATATTTTTATTTATTTAATTTAATTTAAAAATCAATTAAAAATACTTAAAAATAATATTTTTTGAAAGATAGAAAATAGCCTTAAACTCACAAAAATATATCTAAAAATTCCATTAAAATCCTTAATAAAATCCACTCATTTATTATATTTTTCCGTTATTATTTAGGTTAGTAATTCTCGTTGTTCAACTCTCCCGACTCGTGCGCATCTCATCATCTCCATTCAAACGCACCCAATGTGAGTGAATCTTTACAAATTCCCCGTTTTAATCATGTTTTGGGGTGTATCATGTGTCTTGCTATATATTATATTTAAACCATTGTGCATACATCATATCATGAACTAGTGTATTCAGCTTGTTACAACTGTTTGTGTGGTTATTGTTAGATTCAATTTATTATTTCAGTACATGCAATTTCATAGGCCGCCGCTCCCCATTACATTATGAGCGTTGAGCATGTTCCCCATTACATTATGAGCGTGAACCTGGCGTGCCCACATACGATCGGCTCCGTTTGATTGAGCCTTGATCGCACAGACATTTATCATTTTCAGTACATGCAATACGATCGGCTCCGTTTGATTGAGCCTTGATCGCACAGTTTTCATTCATGTTATTTATCGTATGATGTTGGTATGTTAATGTATACTATCATATGTTATTGTATGTTGTCGTTGTGATTGCTATTGCTACTGCCTGATTATTTACATTTGCTCATTTATGATTATGCACAATTTTTCATTGATAAACTAACAAGTAAATTAATAATAAATGTTTAACTAACAAGGTTCACTCGCCAACTTATGTTGACCCAAAAAACCCCATTTTTACACATGATACAGGTGAACCAGCTGCAGCAAGAAACACTTAGGATTGGACTAGAAGAATAAAATGATTTAGAGTTTGGGATTGTTTTGCTTGGTTTATTTTCTTTGTATTTAATGGACATGTTTGGATATTTGGGAATGTAATTTTGACTTTAATAAATATGAAACATATTAGTAAATATCATGAGCTTTGGTGATAACCCAATTATGCCCCGACTCTTATTCCGCTGCGGGTCGGGGTGCGAGATGCGAACCATATGAAAAACCCGGTATTCATGGGGGCCCACATGATTACGAAGGTGAAGTATGGCGGCATGCAAGGCCCAATTACGAGCAAAGCCCAAGACATCCTATGGATGTAGTAGATTTATTATGTTATATTTATTTTATGAATGTTCATTCCTAAATACGACCCATTATCTCAAAAACATCCAACTCATACTCTTGATATGTATTCCTTGTAGATGTCTTCTAGCCTCGCCCGTAGGAAGATGAGAGCAGGAAAAGCCCGCAAGCGCATGGCGGCCCTAATCGCTCAACAAATGGCTGTCATAATACCCAACATTGTAGTTCAAATCCAACAAGCCCTTACCGCTAATCCTGTCAACCAAGAAGATCAAAATGTTATCAACCCTCCCCCAAATACCACTAAATGCACCTACAAGCATTTCAAATCTTGCGACCCTCCAAAATACGAAGGGACTGAAGGTGTCACCGCTCTCCTTCATTGGTTTGAAGAAATGGAGAACACTTTTCTAAATTGCGATTGCCCCGATGATCGCAAAGTGCGATATGCTACTGGTCGTTTAATTGGAATAGCACTTACTTGGTGGAATACAGAGAAGGCCAAACGAGGTGTTAAAGACGCTATGACTTTGACTTGGGAAGAGTTGAAGGAAATCATGACAAGACGGTTTTGCCCAAGGAGTGAAATCAAGAAATTAGAAGATGAGTTTTATTCGTTGAAGCAAAAGGAAGGAGACCACACCACATACAACAAAAGATTCCTCGAGTTAAATCAAATGGTTCCCAACTTGTTCACTCCTCTTTACCGTTTGATCGAGCACTACATTCGAGGTCTTTCGTCAAAGATTCAGGACTCTGTAATAAGTACCACGCCTGCAACTTTGGAAGCAGCAATGGAGTTAGCTACAGAGCTCACGAGAACCGCATCCGGAATAAAGACTTCAAGGAGGAGAAGAAGAAGGATAAAGCATCAACTGAAACTTCAAACTCCACCCAAACCGAATCCCCTTCTCAACCCATTTTTAAGAGAAAACGAGATGGGCAACTTTTCGCTGTCACCCAACGTAATCAACCAATTTCACAAGCCATACCCATCCAAGCTATCCCAATCACTCAAGTAGCACCCAACTCAACTTACCCAAATAAGAAACCATACCTTGGACCTCACCCTCGATGTAACACCTGTTTTTATCACCATCCATCTACCTTACCTTGTCGACTATGTGCGAATTGTGGACGCTATGGTCATTTGAGCAAGGCTTGCCGCACCTCTCAAAACCAAATCTCTCCCCCTACTCAAAACATGATCCAAACCTATCAACAACCCCAATACCCCATGTTACCTTATGTTCGAGCTTGTTTTAATTGTGGCGACCCTACCCACTTTAGAAACACGTGCCCTCGATTGGTTAACATCATAAACGCTCAAGCTCAATCAAACCCAGTTAACCAAGCAAATCAAGAAAACCCAATCACTAGGCCACTAGCAAGAGGAAGAGTTTTCAACATCAACGCCAATCCTGTTGAAGATAATGACAGCCCAAACGAAACCACCCAACTAGTCCCCTTCACCAAAAATCAAGATTTAACTCCAACCGCTTAGTTTTTACGTCTTCTTTATGTTATCTCAATTTTCCCGTATCCCAGTTATAAATTGGAATCTTATCCAAGGATCTTAATGCGAATTACTATTTCAGTTTGTTTATGTTTTAAAGTCACATAGAACCAATCATAACTTACGGATAAAGCCAATGAAAATTTGACAAGAATATGGTGGATACGCCGCTGGTACTTCCTATATATAAGTATTCTTGTCAAAGGATCAGAGGCATTATCTGGCGGTTATGAGAAGTTCCGTGTAGAATTTAGTATTGTCTTGATTGAAGTTTGTTTTGTACTCACTGATTTAGCATTTATAGCATCTCATCATTTAAAGAAATTGGATTGAGTTCCATTTCTACATAGACTAACCTCTCCATCATAACAAACGAGAGAGGTATTGTCATCATTCAAACATGTATACTATCAGAATTAAGACTCAAGTTTTGGTTGATTGTGTTTATTTATGTACTAGAGTCACATATAACTAATCATAACTTGCGGATAAAGCCAATGAAAATTTGACAAGAATATGGTGGATACGCCGCTGGTACTTCCTAGATATAAGTATTCTTGCCAAAGGATCAGAGGCATTATCAGGCGGTTATGAGAAGTTCCATGTAGGATTTAGTATTGTTTTGGTTGAAGTTTGTGTTATACTCACTGATTTAGCATTCATATCATCTCATTATTTAAAGAAATTGGATTGAGTTCCATTTCTACATAGACTAACCTCTCCATCATAACAAACGAGAGAGGTATTGTCAGCATTCAAACATGTATACTATCAGAATTAAGACTCAAGTTTTGGTTGATTGTGTTTATTTATGTATTAGAGTCACATAGAACTAATCATAACTTGCGGATAAAACCAATGAAAATTTGATGAGAATATGGTGGATACGCCGCTGGTACTTCCTATATATAAGTATTTTTGTCAAAGGATCAGAGGCATTATCAGGCGGTTATGAGAAGTTCCATGTAGGATTTAGTATTGTCTTAATTGAAATTTGTGTTACATTCACTGATTTAACATTCATATCACATCATCATCTAAAGGAATTGGATTGTGTTCCATTTCTATATAGACTAACCTCTCCATCACCACAAACGAGAGAGGTACTGTCATCATTCAAACATGTATACTATCAGAATTAAGACCCAAGCTTTGGTTGTTGTGTTTGTTTATGTTTTAGAGTCACATAGGACTAATCATAACTTACTGATAAAACCAATGAAAATTTGACGAGAATATGGTGGATACGCCGTTGGTACTTCCTATATATAAGTATTCTTGCCAAAGGATCAGAGGCATTATCAGGCGGTTATGAGAAGTTCCATGTAGGATTTAGTATTGTTTTGGTTGAAGTTTGTGTTATACTCACTGATTTAGCATTAATATCATCTCATTATTTAAAGAAATTGGATTGAGTTCCATTTCTACATAGACTAACCTCTCCATCATAACAAACGAGAGAGGTATCGTCATCATTCAAACATGTATACTATCAGAATTAAGACTCAAGCTTTGGTTGTTGTGTTTGTTTATGTTTTAGAGTCATATAGGACTAATCATAACTTACTGATAAAACCAATGAAAATTTGACGAGAATATGGTGGATACGCCGCTGGTACTTCCTATATATAAGTATTCTTGCCAAAGGATCAGAGGCATTGTCAGGCGGTTATGAGAAGTTCCATGTAGGATTTAGTAATTTCTTGGTTAAAGTCTGTTTTATACTCACTGATCTAGCACTTATATCATCTCATCATTTAAAGAAATGGGATTATGTCACCAATCAAACATGTATACTATCAGAATTGGGACTCAGATATTGGTTGTTGTGTTTATTTATGTTCTAGAGTAACATTCATAGAACCAATCATAACTTACTGATAAAACCAATGAAAATTTGACAAGAATATGGTGGATACACCGCTGGTACTTCCTATATATAAGTATTCTTGCCAAAGGATCAGAGGCATTGTCAGGCGGTTATGAGAAGTTCCATGTAGGTTGTAGTATTAGAAGTTTTGTTTTAGGATATAACCTTATCTTTCCAAACGTATTAAAACTCTTGTGCATAAAATCATACTTAGTCAATCAACTCTGTTTCTAAATACTCTTTACCGTAGGCAACAAAAAGCGATTCCTGTAGCAGGGTATTCAACCATTACAAGGAACGTTACCGCCTCAAACAAAATTTAAACTCTTACCCCTTTCTAAGTATGTAACTGCCAAATTTTAACACCATCCTTTTTAGACAAACATGCCATTACTTAAATTTCGGGACGAAATTTCTAAAAAAGTAGGGGATACTGTAACATCCGTCAAAAAACCGGATGTTACCAAACCCGCTTCGTTTATTAACCGAACAATCAGTTAAAAATTTCGTTGCGTATTTAAGGCCCAAATTAATTTTAAACTATACATAATTAGTAAATATATTAGAATATAAAAGTTATATTTGAAAAAGTATTAGAATTAATGAAATAAAAATAAAACAAGGCTGCCGGGTTTCGAACCCGGGTCAGCGGGTTAAGCTCAAGCCTTAACTCTCATCCTTCCAACCGCTCCGCCACTTGTGACTTTTGTTTACTTATTGAAACATTTAATACATATAATAAAACTGGAAAATCAAACCCAGTCAACAGCGCGCCCAAATCCGCTGACGCCGGAAAATCCGACGATTTCGTCAATCATCGTCGGTTATCTATGACTTAACGTAAGCATTAACCTCAACATCGGTTATAACCGATGTCCAGTCCGCGACTTTGGTCATAACCGCCGGAAAATTATTGACCGACGAATCAAGACGGTAAACGGACCAAATTCGTCGATGTTCTGCCCTATAAATACACCCTCTAACTTCTGTTAACCTTTTCGCTCACAATCACACCCATTCTCGACGAAATTTCACTCATCGGAAACTTTCTGCAACTCGCCGGAAAACCGAACCCCTTCACCTCTGTGCCTTACTCTAAAAACAGAACATCTAGAGCTCATTCCGAAGCCACCCACACTCACCTCAAGCTTCCTGAAGACACTCTGCCGCAAGATACACGTCGCC
Organism: Scalesia atractyloides; assembly: GCA_947069175.1. Taxonomy (NCBI): domain Eukaryota; kingdom Viridiplantae; phylum Streptophyta; class Magnoliopsida; order Asterales; family Asteraceae; genus Scalesia; species Scalesia atractyloides. The sequence goes on along the minus strand of CAMTDV010000116.1, from coordinate 88,489,938 downwards.
GGAATAACCTGCTGTAATCGGAAACTCGCCGGCGAAACAGGGGATCTCTGTCGGTATATCTCATACCTAATCTCTCTCATTCTTTTTATTAATCTCATATGTAATTAATCACAACACACTAAGGAACTTGATTAAATCGTCGAACCAGTCGGACATTGGTTCTGGATTAAGCTTAACGAAGAAGATGAAGTTTTCAGTAATATATATATATAATTTAAATCAAGTTATATCTCGGGTTAGACACACAGTCCAGCGGTGGACTGTGTGCAAATAAACACGCATACATCCCGAGTTCGATTCTTGTCCCACGCACACTCGCCTTAATAAAAATGTTCTTTTTTTAAACTGAACCGGATTCACTTGCAAATAGATGTTAAGTTTAATAAAAACCGGAATAATAACCAAGATAGACACACAGTCCAGTGGTGGACTGTGTGAGCGTTTAAATCACACGTCGCGAGTTCGAGTCCAGGCTACCACACCGGTTCTGGCAATTATCAAACTTTTTATATAAGGACAGAAATGAATTTATCTAGTTTGTATATAAGTATAATAAAAACCAGATTATTTACCAAGTTAGACACACAGTCCAGCGGTGGACTGTGTGTCAAACTAAACCACAGGTCCCGGGTTCGAGACCTGTGGCGAGCACCGAGTCATGCAATTAAATCGTTTTTAAATAAATGATTTTCGGATTAATCTAATTAGTATATAAATATAATTAAAAACAGAAATATTTCGGGTTAGACACGTAGCTCGGTTGGTAGAGCTGCGTGCACGCGTACGTGAGGTCTCGGGTTCGAGCCTCACCTAGCGCATACATATACACGTTCGAAACCGGTCAAACAGTCAACAGTTACAGTCAACGGTCAACAAGTCAATGGTCAACAGTCAAAAATCAACATTTTTTTTTATTACTTTTATTTATTTATTTAAATTAAAAATACTTAAAAATAACATTTTTAAAGTTAGAAAATAGCCTTAAACTCACAAAAATATATCCAATAATCCTACTAAAATTGATTTATAAAATCCGCTTATTTACCGAACCATTATGTTATTATCTAGGTTAGTTTCACTCATGGTTAAATCCAACTTCGTGCGTATTCAACATCATCAACCGAACGCACCCAATGTGAGCGAATCTTACAACTCCTCTTTTTAATTATACGTTTTGGGGTGTGTCATGTGTCACTAAAATTAACTCGTTTATTTAAACTCGTGCCATACCATATTGTGATCTAAACTTAGAATGTAAATATTGTTTGTAGTTATGTATTTCATATTGTCAAGTTGTATGCAAATCATTCATTAGGCCCATCAGTTCGTAGAACAACGCGTGCCTCAAAACTCATTCATTAGGCCCATCAGTTCCTCGTGGGAGACGAGTTGAGCAACGCGTGCCTCAAAACAATCTATTATTGTATGTGTGTGCATTATTTAATAATTAAGTGTTTTGTGAATAAGTTTACATCTATATTTACTCATATATGGTTGTGCACTTTATTTTATAATCAATTCAATAAACTTGTTCAAATGTTTTTCATAGGATTCACTCGCCAACTTTTTGTTGATCCAAAAACCATTTTTTACACATGATACAGGTGAACAGAATGAAGCAAGGAAAACATAGGAAATGCCTTAGAAGAAAATAATGAAGTCTAGAATGATGTGTAGGACATGATGTAATTATGATTGTATGTTTCCCTTTAAATTGTAATAATAAATATGAAACGTTATAATAAATGTCATGAGCTTTGATGATAACCCAATCATGCCCCGATCACCTTTTCCGCTGCGGGTCGGGGTGTGACATAAGTCCTACTTCCTAAATAAACACACAACGTATTAGTGTAAGAAACCATATCAAACTTCAACGATAATCACGAGATCAAAACCGCAACGTATAAGTTCTCACCTTGTTCAGGCATAACTTCAGCTTTCCGTTGCTAGGGTTTCAGATCAATCGGACAAGGTATCGTTTTAGTGATCAGAGTTTCGTACAAGAAAATTGAGACAGTGATTCGAGAGAAATGTTTTTTCGAAATCGAAAAGGGGCACTGAGCCGAGCATGCTCATGAATATCCCTATTTATACCTGAAAAACATCTCCGCTGCGCCACACGACAAGCACCAAAATGCTGGTCGCGACACACGACGGGTGGGTCTAGGGCTAGGCCAGCTGTGTCATCCACCTAGACTTGCCGCATGGTGACACGTGGCCACACGTGGCATTCGGAGAATCTGGTCATTTTGCGCCACACGACAAGTACCAAATGCTCTGTCACACCATGCGATAATATTTTTTTAACTCTTTTCATTTTCGATTTCATCGGCACGTGTTAGGGGATTTTATTACGGATTGTCGTGAGATATTTTTGAGAGTTGTATAGGATGCAACTATTTGGATGAACTTCTCAGGTATGTAGTTTAGTAACCTAGCTCGTTTGCTCTAGAAACAATACTATTTTGTTTTGCGGTGAATGAACTAATTGATTCATCCTCCTTCATGTGTAGCAACTCAAATTCATATTTGAGCATTTGTAGTCCCGGCTTTTGTACACGATCTCCTCCTACGTGTCTAGTCTTCAATGTGTCGCAAATGTCTTTTGCATTTTACAACTTGCAAGACCAAGTCCTCCGGTGATGATTGAAATCGATAAGTCGTAGTCGTCTTATCTTTCTTTACATCTGGCTGAGTTGTCTCAGTCGATTCAACCATTTCCCAAAGCCCATTTGCGCTAAGATGGTTTGATACATATGGCCCAAACTGTGTAGTTTGTTGGTTTTAGTATCGGGCATTGAAAATTTGAAGTGTTGTCACTTCCTTCTATTGTATAATAACAACGATATTTGGACTTGTATCCGACATTTCAATGTATACAAACCTATGGTTGTAAGCAGGGAATCTTAAGGATCAATAAGTTTTTTTAACAACAATCTAGTAGTTCTAGAAAGCCAAATAGTATTTAGGAATCCTATTGAATGATGACATAATTAGAAAAAATCAATTTAACAATAATGTTTTAAACTTGCAAACTTGGTTGTCGGTGATGTTCTTTGAATCAAATAATTTGCAGTGTCTTCGATTCTAATAGGAGACACGAACGCGATGCAATCCAGACTGATACTTCAAGTCTTCCACAATCTGGAATGTTTTCAAAACACAAATAACGACCCAGATGTTCAATTCCTTTTGATCTTTAATCCAAAACCTTTTGATTTTAAATGAGACAATATTGAGTAGATTTCGTTTTCTATCCTACGATGTTGGTTTCAATTCTTGAATACCATAAACAAACTCACAATGGGCAAGGTACTTGATTTCGATTTTAAAATCGAATAGTTCTTGTATTGTTCTAAAATTTTTGGAGCGATTTTGGGTGATGTTGCAATTCACAAAGGATTGAACGATTCAAAAGAACACGTATAATTCGATTTACAGTAAATTGGGTTTCAATAAAATCAAACAATAAACAAACAGATCAAATGAAAACATGACAGTGATTCGTTTGATCCGCTGAATTGAAGGCGAATATATTTTGGACGAGGATGATAATGATTTGGGTAAACCTTGTGCTTTGATACCACGTTTAAAATCGATACCCAAACATGCAAAGTCTCCAAGATTCAAACACATACTGAATAATAAAGAAATATGTATGTGAGTAAATTGTTTGGGTTTGTGTAATCCGTACAACATATGCGATCTGTGTGTATATTGGGTTCTTGTGAACAGACGTGTCGTATACTAGATTGACACACCCATACATGTTTAAGTGTTAGACACAATATTTGACCCTTAGAGTTATTTACATGACACTAATACAATAAACATACTATTATAAATTACAATTGTGACCCATAAATGTGCTGTGAGTGATTATATACAACATATACAAATACACACACAACACATATATACACGTGCACACAAAACACTCATATATACACACACATATGTGTGTTTATATATACATATTAATAATTTTTTATAGTTAAGAAATGTAAAATATGATAACGGGGAAAGCCAGGACGAGTGCCCGCAATTTGAAAAAAAATTGGGAAAAATGGAGAGAAAGCTGATGTGGCATCCAGGGAAAACGTACCTCGTTAAAGAGTCATGGTGTTGCATGTTTATTTAAAGTTAAAATATATATTATCATCTGAATCTAGATGTTGGATTAGCTTATGGTTGAAGGTTTTGTGTGAGATCTAATTAGAAACGGATTAAAGTTGTTGGGGATGGAGATCACATGCATGATGCACATTGGTGATTATTTTACACGTCATATATGCATGTTAGCACCACTCACAAGACTTAAAAGTGAAAAGGACCTGTTATTTTTTATTTTTCCAAAACAGAAGTCGGGTCTGCATGCATGTTATATATAGCAAACCAATTAATCAAGCTGCGGATATGGAGATGCAGGTGATGGTGGCTAAGGACGTGGAGGCACAGTTTGTGGAGTTGATGGTCCCTCTTTATTCTTGTGGCTGTGGAAAGAAGATCAAGAAAGCCTTGGCCCATTTCAAAGGTAAATGTTATAATCCCACGAGACTAGACTAGCTGTATATATATATATATATATATATGTATAAGTAAATTGTAGGTTATACGCTACTTACTTGTTGTTGATCATCAGGTATTACTCGGTAAACGTGGATTATAAACAGCAAAAGGTGACGGTATGGGGAATCTGCAACAAGAATGAGGTGTTGTCCACCGTTAGAACCAAGAGAAAAGGAGCTCGTTTCTGGAACCAGCTGGAAGATGATGATGATGACCTTCCCTCTTTTCGTAGATGTAGATCGATCAAGGGAGCACCGTTTTCTCTAAACTGGAAGGCCGCATGGAAGAAGGTCTTCAACAGATCCAACTCCTTCTAACATTGCTGCAAACCTACCACCTTACTTTGACTCGCTTCTTTATTAATTTTCTTTGCTTCATTTTCTTACATGTGAATTAGCTTTCGGTCATAACTAAATCAAAGAATTGGAGATGGTCTTGGATATATGCCAAGCTTTTATATATATATATATATGTAATTATATATTAGTATTTTGTTTGTATGCGTGCCTTTTTGGTTTTGATGTTTACAGTAGAAAATATACGTTGGAATTGAAAACAAGGGAATATTGTAAATTGTTTGACATATGAAAAGAAACCGATTCAGCACGAAATTTGAGGATGAACCGAGAGCAAGTTACAGAGTTTGTACTTTACCATTTAGAATATTAAACTCCGGGGTGCAAATTAAATGAACTTCAGATCGTCCCAGTTAATATATAATAATAATAATAATAATAATAATAATAATATTATTTTTCCTCATTCGTATCGACGCCTTACCCTCCATTCACCTTTTTCCGTTTCCCCCAATAATTTTTCTGTAAATTGAAATTTGTCTCCAGAAAGAAATCAGATTAAAAATCTAGCTACATTCTTCAATTGGCGCACTTCTTCGTTTAGATCGAAAAGAGGGTCTTCCTTCCATCTGGAATGATTTTTCCGTCCCTCGTTGTCAGTGCCAATAAATACTACGGGCTGCTAGAGATGTTGTAATTGCTTCAACAACCTGTAAGAGATGAAATGGCGGGAAGCTCTGCTACTAGCGTAATATCCCATGTCCTTTTTGTTTGATCAAAAGAGGAAGACGAGAATGGCTAAGGCGGGTTGGCCCAGATAATATCTCCCGGCCATTGAGGCGTGGAAGTGTTTGGCATAGGAGGGAGTCTTGTGGTTAAAATGACGTGGCACCTTCAACGACCATGAATTGATATCATGACATCTAAATCTATTAGCTGGATAAGCAATCTAGTACATTATGGATGTGTATGCATCAATTGTTTGATAAAGCATCTCAAGTATGTTATATGATGCATGAGTGGTTACTCTGATCTGTCTACACTTGGTTCATAATTTGGACGTATGAGTTGGCTATCATGCATCAAGTAATAAATTAATTGAACCTTCTATAACGCAACTGAAATCTTCTTGTCACCGATCTCTTGTATGATGAACAAATTTAAACGAAATATATATATATATATATATATATATATATATATATATATATATATATATATGATACAACACTTGTAAACAAATCAACTCAAACGTAGTCTTCACAAAAGTATGAATTTGATCGATTCTTTGCGTAGTCTTAAACAAGATCTTCATGTAGTCTCCCAAGGTACAACAATCAAAACAGTCTGTACTGCCGAAAATAGCTATGCGCCCAAGGTTACACCAGATAAAATTATAGTGTTAGAACTTGTGAAAAAAAAAGGATACGAATGTGATAAAATCGAGTAGAGAAAACTTATCTCTCTAAGTACTCAGCACATGAGCTTTCAAGTGTCTCCAAATTTTCTTCTAAAATTCCTCTTGTAATTCTCTACTAGCACTTAGCTAGCCTTATCAAGTTAGGCATATAACCTACTTTGCATACAAGATATATGGGTGAGAAAAGTCACTTTATTAGAGATTTTATTAGAGATATAAACTTTAATAAAACTAACAAATTGACATAAAAGCTCTACATAAAAGTTATCACTCACTCATATAAAGAGGGTGGTAAATAATAATATCACCAAACTTAGCTAATTCACACTATTCAAATTTCCAACAACTAATTCAGGTAACTTTTTGGAACAAAATTGCAACAGAATGCCACATGTTTTTTGTTGTTTTAAATATCAGGGAAACATCATGGGTCTGTTTTTCTCAATAACATTATTATTATTGGACATGTATTTATTTAATTATGAGTTTTATAACAATTTATGTTAGCCCATTTTGCTTAACAGTTTACGTAGTTTGTCAGGAATTTTATAAATGATTTATGTTATGGTATTGGAAATCTCTATCTAACCATTATATAAAAACTAGGTTATAATTACATTCATGATTTTCGCTTTGCAAAGCAGGTTAATTCCTCATCGTAACACGTGAATAGAAACAATCTAGTTAGTATAAATCTAGTTGGTATAAAACTAAAAGTAGGTGTAAAACAGTAGAAGTTGTGTGAGTTAGACGTTAAAAAAATATAACCAAGTTTAAACGATAGAGATTTCAATTTTTTATTTCATTTAGCTTTGAATATGTTAAGAAGCGTCAATTATCTATTTTAAATTTAAGATGCGTGTGTGACTGAATCGTGAAAGCAATGGATTGCGTTTAAGTTATAATTAACTTAATTTTTTAAATCCTTAAATGTTTGAAAATGTCAATACCCCAATCAACCACCTTCAGAAAAAGTCAATAGACATCCAAATTTTCAGAGTGTGGTTGGTGAAGATGATAAAGCACAAATATGATAGTATATAATATAATACAAATCATAAACCTAAAACCATGTTAGTCATTACTCATCATTTCTTAATTGCAATAATCAAAAGCCTTTTAGTTATTTTTTTGAAAGGATCAAAAGCCTTTATTCTTTGTAACCTAATTGATTCCCGTTGAATCCTCTCCATCATTAAAACCCTTTTTAATGGTTTAAGTCTCCTATAATTTAAAATTTACCTTCTATTTTATCGTCATATAATAAGTATTGTTTAACACACATATACATATACATATATCTAGAGTATCATGAGAAAACTATATATAAATGAGAATATTAAAAAATTAACTAAAAAAGCCTAAAAAACATACTATTTTTTTTTACATTTTTTATAAAAAAGTCGCTACTTTTTATATATAAAAAAAACTTTATCAAAAATAAATCTTGTACTGCACATATGAATTATATATCTACTACACATATGCATTATATGTTAATATTTAGCTTTTAAGTTTAGTTTAGCTTTTAGGGTTAGATTTTTTGAGGGTTTACGTTTATGGTTTAGTTTTAGGTTTTTTTTTGGAATGGAGGGTTTAGGTTTTTTGGGGCGGGGGGAGGGTTTAGGGTTTTTTCATTTAAACTAGTTTTCTCATAATCCATCATATATATATATAACACACACACACGCAAAGAGAAAAGATAAATAGAAAACCCACTTGTGGTGAGAAAACCCAAATAAGCTCCGACATTTTTTTTTAAAAAAATTACACATGTAATATACATTTTTAAGGGTTTTGAGCAAAAAATAATCAAAAAAGCGCCGACCAGATTTTTTTTTAAATAAGCAAGTTTTTGTATAACATATTGTTTATTTTTTTAAGTTATCCACTCGGCGTTTTTTATTATTGTTTTTGCTCAAAACTCTTAAAAACGTGTATATTACATGTGTCATTTTTTTAAAATAAGAAAATGTCGGGAGGTTAGAGTAAGGATCCGTTAGGAATCACCCTTTATTGCGAAAACCGCGAGAAACAATATGAACACAACCAAAAATACCTAAAAATAAAAAATTAAAAAACACACAATTTTTTTAATATTTTTTTAAAAACAACTATATTTCGTCACTAAAAAAACAAAAAAAAATCGAGTAAAGATTATCATGCACATGTGCATATGTATCATTTTTTTGACAAATTACGTAATATATTACCAATATTAGACAATTGACTTTCATTTACGCTATCATCCATAATAAACTACTTTTTACATTAACAATATTATAAATGAACATGTGCATCTATATGTATGAAAATGATATAACGTGTTTTGGTACACTACTTTTAATACACTTTCCCTTTCATCTATCATACCATCTATAATACACTACAATTACCTCCTACCATCCATAATACAATACCATTATCTCCTACCATCCATAATGCAATACAATTACCAATATTTCACTTTATTACATGTACATCAACACCATTTATACCATCCAAATAACTATTACATCATAAAGTAACAAATATAACCAAACCATTAACCACTGGATATAACTAACCAAGAAACATGTACATGGGCCTAACTTAATCATTTAAAATCACAAACTTTTTATACCAAAACACGTTATATCATGGTTATACATAATGATGCACATGTGCATTTTTAATATTAGTAATTTAAAAAGTAGTGTATTACGGATGGTAGTGTAAATGAAAGTGTATTTGTCTACTACTAGTAATGTATTACGGAATTTGTCCAATAATGATACATATGCACATGTGCATCGATAATTGTTTCTCGACAAAAATAAATAATTTTTTTTGGTAACGAATATATACGATTTTTAAAAAAAATATTAAGAAAATCAAAGTGAAATAACGAATGACTTGGTAAATCTTTTGTAAAAATGGTAGAACGGGTAACTAACAAAATTTTGATGGTTGTGAAAAACATGTTTCTACACGAGGGTTTAGATTTAGGTACACTATGTTCATAAGACGACCATTTTTATTGAAGAGTAGAAAGCACACGAGGAACAAGCAAAAACCATGTGCATACGCTTCTTTTTAGCTTTGATTATTAGTTAGTTAATAAGTGTAGTGTATCTTGTATCATATTTTTTGGGGTGAAAATTTTGGGGAAGATAGCCGTGTCATATCTCTTGTGCGTTTTAAAAGCTCTATTTCTACACATTGAGGACAATGTTGACCTCAAGTGTGGGGATAGGGGGAGAAAAAGTTTAGATTTTGATCTATTTATTTAAATACTACACATTAAGGACAATGTTAACCTCAAGTGTGGGGATGAGGAAAAATTTTCAAAAAAAATTTATAAATGTCTTTGTTTAAGCAATGTAAAAAGCACAAGTAACTAAGTCAATGGGGGATGGGACAACCCATGTGGTCTTTTGTCATGGTTAAGTTCGAATTAATAATATGACGGGTATTTAGCAGGTGGTTATTTGGGAATAATCCGCTTAAGAAACTTGGATTTTATGCATAACACATACCATACCCTTTATACATGAGATTTTGAGCCATTGTTACACTATATATATATATATATATATATATATATATATTATATTTGTTTGAGTGGACCATTAGTCGTGTATTGTAAAACTTGCAACTTTTGATACGTTTGAGAACGTAGACCGAATACGAGGACAAGAATGATTAAGGCATTAGGTAAACATTTTCCTTTTTACACCATTTATATATATCTTTACCCGAAATCAATCTCTTAGTCGCCAACGTTGAGCCTAAACCTTTCATTTGATTAACCCATTTAGCCCTTCACCGTTTAGCCTTTTGTTTTTAATTCGTGTGTTGAAAATTCGATTTTAGGTTTAGTTGTTTGTATAGCTGTTTGAAAAAAAATTGAAAATTCAGAAAATATCATGAAAATAAGAGAAAAATCGTTGAGAAAAGCACAAAGTATGTGTGGTAGTTGTTGAATAAAAGGCCAATGCTTTTTGTCACACCCCGACCCGCAGCGGAAAAGGTGATCGGGGCATGATTGGGTTTTCATCAAAGCTCAAGACATTTATTATAACGTTTCATATTTATTATTACAATTTAAAGGGAATCATACAATCATAATTACAACATGTTCTACACATCTTTCTAGACTTCATTATTTTCTTCTAAGGCATTTTCTATGTTTTCCTTACTTCATCCTGTTCACCTGTATCATGCGTAAAAATGGTTTTTGGATCAACAAAAAGTTGGCAAGTGAATCCTATTAAAAACATTTAAACAAGTTTATTGAATTGATAAAATAAAGTGCATAACCACATATGAGTAAATGTAGATGTAAACTTATTCACAAAACACTTAATATTAAATAATGCACACACATACAATAATAGATTGTTTTGAGGCACGCGTTGTTCAACTCGTCTCCCACGAGGAACTGATGGGCCTAATGAATGAGTTTTGAGGCACGCTGTAACATCCGGAAAACCGGGACTTTCATCTACGCGGTAAATACCTCGACTTTTCTGTTTCATTCCATTATTAGACAAATTCTAACATCACTCCATCACTCAGAATCAACCCCAGACGACATTGCCGAACTTTCTGTTTTCACCGGAAAACTTCTGGATTTTTCGGAAACTCACTGTTAACCGGTATGATCATTCAAACATACTGATAATCATTACTCATTAGTTCAATTTCACATCTAATCCCTCCAAACTGTTAATTGATCCTAACAGCCGAAGATCACCAAAACAGAGCCGACGAATCGTTGCCGGATTTCTGAAGAAAGACGATCAGTTCGGAACAACCTTTCCCCAAACCCTTTTCTGTTCAAAACATTGCAATTGTTTATAAATTCGTTAGATTAATTTAATAAATAACTGTTGATTATCAGTTGTCTGTGTTTTGAACGAAGAAGACGAAGTGTGTATGAGATAAGATAAATTAAAATCCGTTTTATAAACGGGTTAGACACACAGTCCAGCGGTGGACTGTTTGCAAATAAACACGCATACGTCCCGAGTTCGATCCTTGTCACACGCACATTCGCCTTAATAAAAATGTTCCTTTTTTTTAAACTGAACCGGATCCACTCGCAAATAGATGTTAAGTTTAATGAAAACGGAATAATAACCAAGATAGACACACAGTCCAGTGGTGGACTGTGTGCGAGTTTAAATCATACGTCGCGGGTTCGAGTCCAGGCTACCGCACCGGTTCTGGCAATTATCAAACTTTTTATATAAGGACAAAAATGAATTTATCTAGTTTGTATATAAGTATAATAAAAACCAGATTATTTACCAAGTTAGACACACAGTCCAGCGGTGGACTGTGTGCCAAACTAAACCACAGGTCCCGGGTTCGAGACCTGTGGCGAGCACCGAGTCGATACATTAAATCCTTTTTAGCATAAATGATTTTCGGATTAATTTAATTAGTATATAAATATAATTAAAAACAGAAATATTTCGGGTTAGACACGTAGCTCAGTTGGTAGAGCTGCGTGCACGCGTACGAGAGGTCACGGGTTCGAGTCTCACCCAGCGCACACATATAACCGACCGAACCGGTCAACAAGTCAACGGTCAACGGTCAAACAAGTCAATGGTCAACAGTCAAAAATCAACATTTTTTTTATTATTTTATTTATTTATTTAAATTAAAAATCAATTAAAAATACTTAAAAATAACATTTTTAAAGTTGAAAATAGCCTTAAACTCACAAAAATATATCCAAAAATCCTATTAAAGTTGTTAATAAAATCCATTTATTTACCTTACTTTTCGTTATTAATTAGGTTAGTTTTTCCTCGTCGATCAATCCTCTAAACTCGTGCGCATTCAACATCATCAACCGAACGCACCCACTGTGAGTGAATCGCTACAAATTCCCCATTTTAATCACGTTTTTGGGGTGTATCATGTGTCTTACCATTTATTATATTTAAATCATTGTGCATACATCATATCATGAATAAATGTGTATCCAGCTTGTATAAACTGTTTGTGTGGTTATTGTTTAGATTTAATTTATTATTTTCAGTACATGCAATTTCATAGGCCGCCGCTCCCCATTACATTATGAGCGTTGAGCAGTTCCCCATTATATTATGAGCGTGAACCTGGCGTTGCCAACATACGATCGGCTCCGTTTGATTGAGCCTTGATCGAACAGACATTTATCATTTTCAGTACATGCAATACGATCGGCTCCGTTTGATTGAGTCTTGATCGCACAGTTTCATTCATGTTATATATTCATGCAAGTTGATATGTTATTGTATGCTATTGGTTTGTTAATGTATGTTATTGTTTGTTGTTGTTTGTATATCGTTAATGCTAATTGTTGTTATTGTATGTTTATTTACGTTTGTTCATATATGAATATTGCACAATTTTTCCATATTAAATACAACAAGAAGTAAATAATAAATGTTTTCTAACAAGGTTCACTCGCCAACTTTTTGTTGATCCAAAAACCATTTTTACATATGATACAGGTGAACATGATGAAGCATGGAAAACATAGGAAATTGCCTTAGAAGAAAAATAATGAAGTTTAGAAGGATGAATAGAACATGTTGTATTTGTTTGATATGATTGTATGATCTCTTTTAAATTGAAATAATAAATATGAAACATTATAATAAATGTCATGAGCTTTGATGAAAACCCAATCATGCCCCGGTCACCTTTTCCGCTGCGGGTCAGGGTGTGACACACGCGTTGTTCTACAAACTGATGGGCCTAATGAATGAGTTTTAAGGCACGCGTTGTTCAACTCGTCTCCCACGAGGAACTGATGGGCCTAACAAACAATTTGCATACAACTTGACAATATGTAATACATAACTACAAACAATATTTACATTCTAAGTTTAAATCATAATATGGTATGGCACGAGTTTGAATAAACGAATTTGTTTAAGTGACACATGATACACCCCAAAACGTGTAATTAAAAAGGGGAGTTGTAAGATTCACTCACATTGGGTGCGTTCGGTTGATGATGTTGAATGCGCACGAAGTTGGATTTAACCACGAGTGAAACTAACCTAGATAATAACATAATGGTTCGGTAAATAAGCGGATTTTATTAATCAATTTTTAGTAGGATTATTGGATATATTTTTGTGAGTTAAAGGCTATTTTCTAACTTTAAAAATGTTATTTTTAAGTATTTTTAATTTAAATAAATAAATAAAAGTAATAAAAAAATGTTGATTTTTGACTGTTGACCATTGACTTGTTGACCGGTTCAGTCGGTTATATGTGTGCGCTGGGTGAGACTCGAACCCGTGACCTCCCGTACGCGTGCACGCAGCTCTACCAACTGAGCTACGTGTCTAACCCGAAATATTTCTGTTTTTAATTATATTTATACACTAATTAAGTTAATCCGAAAATCATTTATTCTAAAAAGGATTTAATGTATCGACTCGGTGCTCTCCGCAGGTCTCGAACCCGGGACCTGTGGTTTAGTTTGGCACACAGTCCACCGCTGGACTGTGTGTAACTTGGTGAATATTCTGGTTTTTATTATACTTAACATCTTACTGAGTTAACCCGGTTCGGTTTCTAAAAAAAACATTTTTATTACAGAGGTTAAGGTTGTGATAAGAATCGAACTCGCGTCGTGTGCATATTGTTTGCACACAGTCCACCGCTGGACTGTGTGTCTAACCCGTTCATAATATCGATTTTAATTACTCTTATAACATACACAACTTCGTCTTCTTCGTTCAAAACACAGACATCGGTTAACTAACTGTTATTTGTTAAATTAATTTAACGAACATTATGAGCAATCGTAATGTAATGAACAGAAAAAGGTTTGGGGATTGATTGTACCGAACTGATCGTCTTTCTTCAGAAGTCCGGCAAAGATCGCCGGCTCTGTTTTGGGAACTCCTTCTGTTCGGATTCAATAATTAGTTTGAATGAATTAGATGTGAAATGGAACTACTGAGTAACGATTATCAGTAGGTTACATGATCATACCGGTTAACAGCGAGATTCTGAAACTTTCAGAAGTTTTCCGGCGAAAACAGAAAATCCGACAATGTCGTCTGGGGTTGATTCTGGGTGATGGAGTGATGTTAGAATTTGTATAATAATGGAATGAAACAGAAAAGTCGAGGTAATTACCGTGTAGATGAAAGTCCCGGTTTTCCGGCGACTTGCAGAGAATTCCGGCGAGTGAAATTTCTTTCGACAGAGATTCTTCAGAGGTTTAAGGTGAGTGTGGGTGATGTCAGTATGAGCTCTAAGATCTTATTTTAGAGTAAAAAGAAAGGATGGAATGAATTCGGTTTTCCGACGGTAGTTTCCGGTTAATTTGCAGAGAATTCCGGCGACTGCGGCGAGGTTTTCTGAGCGAAAAGAAGAGTGTAATCTTGATAAACTCGCGAGCTCACTGATGAATAAAGTATAACTCAGGTTTAAGTGTATTTCCGGTTTCGAATTCACCACTTTTCGGTTACGGTCCGATGATTTGAATGAGAGCCATTAAGTTCTTTCAGTTATAACCGGTGTGGGTGTAAACGTATCCGTTATAACAAAAGAAAACGTTAAAGATTGACGATTTCGTCGGAATTTCCGGCATCAGTGACTTCAGTGACCGAATTCGACTTCAGTTTTTATTATATGTATTAATTGAATCAATATGTAAACAAAAATCACAAGTGGCGGAGCGGTTGGAGAGATGTGAGTTAAGACTTTGAATGATGCTTGGCTGACCCGGGTTCGAAACCTGGCTTCAGCATTTTGTTTTTAGATCACTATTTTTAATACTTTTTCAAATATAACTTTTATATTCTAATATACTTATTAATTATGTATCGTTTAAAATTAATTTGAGCATTAAATACGCAACGAAATTTTTAACTGGTTGTTCGGTAAATAAACGAAGCGGGTTTGGTAAATCCGGTTTTTTACGGATGTTACAGTATCCCCTACTTTTAGAAATTTCGTCCCGAAATTTAAGTAGTGGCATATTTTGACTCACAAGGATGGTGTTTAATTTGATAGTTACATACTTAGAAGAGAGTAAGAGTTTAAATTTTGTTTGAGGCGGTAACGTTCCTTGTAAGGGTTGAGTACCCTGCTTCAGGAATCGCTTTTTGATGCCTATGATAACGAATATTGATAAACAGAGTTGATTGACTAAATATGATTTCATGCGCAAGAGTTTTGGTATGTTTGGAAAGATAAGGTTATATCCTAAAACAAACTTCTAATACTAAAACCTACATGGAACTTCTCATAACCGCCTGACAATGCCTCTGATCCTTTGGCAAGAATACTTATATATAGGAAGTACCAGCGGCGTATCCACCATATTCTTGTCAAATTTTCATTGGTTTTATCAGTAAGTTATGATTGGTTATATGATGTGACTCTAGAACATAAATAAGCACAACAACCAATGCTTGAGTCTTAATTCTGATAGTATACATGTTTGAATGGTGACACAATCCAATTTCTTTAAATGATGAGATGATATAAATGCTAAATCAGTGAGTATAAAACAAAACTTCAACCAAGACAATACTAAATCCTACATGGAACTTCTCATAACCGCCTGATAATGCCTCTGATCCTTTGACAAGAATACTTATATATAGGAAGTACCAGCGGCGTATCCACCATATTCTTGTCAAATTTTCATTGGTTTTATCAGTAAGTTATGATTAGTCCTATGTGACTCTAAAACATAAACAAACACAATCAACCAAAACTTGAGACTTAATTCTGATAGTATACATGTTTGAATGATGACAGTTCCTCTCTCGTTTGTTGTGATGGAGAGGTTAGTCTATGTAGAAGTGAGACACAGCCCAACTTCTTTAAATAATGAGATTGAAATACGTCGTGAGGTATGACGATATGAATGTTAAATCAATGAGTATAAAAACAAAATTGAAATAGTAATTCGCATTAAGATCATTGGATAAATTTCCAATTTATAATTGAGATACGTGAAAATTGTGATAACATAAAGAAAAACATAAAAACGAAGTGGTTGGAGTTGAATCTTGATTTTTGGTGAAAGAGACTAGTTGGGTGATTCGTTTGGAACGTCTTTATCTTCAACCGGATTGGCGTTGATGTTGTAAACTCTTCCTATTGCTGGTGGCCTAGTGGTTAAGTTTTCTTGATTTGATTGGTTAACTGGGTTTGCTTGAGCTTGGGGGTTTATGATGTTAACCAATCGAGGGCACGTGTTTCTAAAGTGGGTAGGGTCGCCACAATTAAAGCAAGCTCGAACATAAGGTAACATGGGGTATTGGGGTTGTTGATATGTTTGGATCATGTTTTGAGTAGGGGTGAGGTTTGGTTTTGAGGGGTGCGGCAAATCTTGCTCAAATGACCATAGCGTCCACAATTCGCACATAGTCGACAAGGTAAGGTAGATGGATGGTGATAAAAACAGGTGTTACATTGAGGGTGAGGTCCAAGGTAAGGTTTCTTATTTGGGTAAGTTGAGTTGGGTGCTACTTGAGTGATTGGGATAGCTTGGAGGGGTACGGCTTGTGAGGCTGGTTGATTACGTTGGGTGACAGCGAAAAGTTGCCCATCTCGTTTTCTCTTAGAAGTGGGTTGAGAAGGGGATTCGGTTTGGGTGGAGTTTGAGGTTTCAGTCGATGCTTTATCCTTCTTCTTCTCCTCCTTGAAGTCCTTATTTTCGTATGCGGTTCTCGGTGAGCTCTGTAGCTAACTCCATTGCTGCTTCCAAAGTTGCAGGTGTGGTACTTATTACAGAGTCTTGAATATTTGAAGGAAGACCTCGAATGTAGTGCTCGATCAAACGGTAGAGGGGAGTGAACAAGTTGGGAACCATTTGATTTAATTCGAGGAATCTCTTGTTGTACGTGTGTGATCGCCTTCCTTTTGTTTCAACGAATAGAACTCATCCTCCAATTTCTTGATTTCACTCCTTGGGCAAAACCGTCTTGTCATGATTTCCTTCAACTCTTCCCAAGTCAAAGCCATAGCAACTTCGACACCTCGTTTGGCCTTCTCTGTATTCCACCAAGTAAGTGCTATTCCAGGTAAACGACCAGTAGCATATCGCACTTTGCGATCATCGGGGCAATCTTAATTTAGAAAAGTGTTCTCCATTTCTTCAAACCAATGGAGGAGAGCGGTGACACCTTCAGTCCCTTCGTATTTTGGAGGGTCGCAGGATTTGAAATGCTTGTAGGTGCATTTAGTGGTATTTGGGGGAGGGTTGATAACATTTTAATCTTCTTGGTTGATTGGGTTGACGGGATTAGCGGTAAGGGCTTGTTGGACTTGAACTACAATGTTGGGTATTACGGCAGCCATTTGTTGAGCGATTTGGGCAGCCATGCGCTCGCGGGCTTTTCCTGCTCTCATCTTCCTACAAGCGAGACTAGAAGACATCTACAAAGAATACATATCAAGAGTATGAGTTGGATGTTTTTGGGATCATGTGTCGTATTTAAGAATGAACATTCATAAAATAAACATAGCATAATAAATCTACTACATCCATAGGATGTCTTGGGCTTTGCTCGTAATTGGGCCTTGCATGCCACCATACTTCACCTTGTAATCATGTGGGCCCCCATGATTACCGGGTTTTTTCATATGGTTCGCATGTGTTAGCCTGGTTACGTACACTAAAACCCGGAGAAAATCGAGAAATATGTATGTAACGTATGATATTCGGAATGTATCCAGGTGTGGACACGGTGACACCTCAAAGTGGGGTTAGTTCGAACGACGTTTGGTGTGGCATGCTTTGGCCTAATAGGTCCTTCGTACTCTCATCGTTAGTCCCCAGGTAGGCAAACTGGTCTGTTATATTGGATTTATACGAATGCCAACCTAGACAGGACGTTCCGACTACCGGTACTTGTACCCTTACAGTTACTACATGCCCGTCGCAGAACTCACTTGATGAGATTTGAAAGATGAAAAAAAAATGCGACAAAATCTTGAATAACGGAAGTATGAAGATGATTTGAATAGGTTAGCATTGAAATGTGTATAATCAATGTGTATGTAATCATGTATGTTTGTCTGTAAGTATAATTCACTATGTATCACAAAATGTAGTATCGGAAGTATTTGCATGCATTTGTGTATGTAATAAATATGAAAGAAATAAACATCATGAGTTTGCATGTAACCACATAAACAATTAAAATCTAATCAACTATAGTATAGGCTCTAAGGGTCTAATAACCTATCCTATATCCCTATAGTCAAAAGCTCGATACCAATCTGTCACACCCCGAACCGCAGCGGAAAAGGTGATCGGGGCATGATTGGGTTTTCATCAAAGCTCATGACATTTATTATAACGTTTCATATTTATTATTACAATTTAAAGGGAATCATACAATCATAATTACAACATGTTCTACACATCTTTCTAGACTTCATTATTTTCTTCTAAGGCATTTTCTATGTTTTCCTTGCTTCATCTTGTTCACCTGTATTATGTGTAAAAATGGTTTTTGGATCAACAAAAAGTTGGCGAGTGAATCCTATTAAAAACATTAAAACAAGTTTATTGAATTGATAAAATAAAGTGCATAACCACATATGAGTAAATGTAGATGTAAACTTATTCACAAAACACTTAATATTAAATAATGCACACACATACAATAATAGATTGTTTTGAGGCACGCGTTGTTCAACTCGTCTCCCACGAGGAACTGATGGGCCTAATGAATGAGTTTTGAGGCACGCTGTAACATCCGCCAAAAACCGGATTTACCAAACCCGCTTCGTTTTTTTAGCCGAACAACCAGTTAAAAATTTCGTTGCGTATTTAATGCTCAAATAAATTTTAAACGATACATAATTAATAAGTATATTAGAATATAAAATTTATATTTAAAAATGTGTTAAAAATAGCGAACTAAAATAAAACGCTGAAGCCGGGTTTCGAACCCGGGTCAGCCGAGAACCATTCAAAGACTTAACTCACATCCATCCAACCACTCCGCCACTTGTGTTGTTTGTTAACATATTGAAACAATTATTACATAAATTAAATCTGGAAATCAAAACCCAGTTACACAGCGTGCCCAAAACCGCTGACGCCGGAAATCCCGACAAATTCGTCAAATGTTGCCGTTTCTTTTGGTCATAACGCTTACATTAACAGCCATATCGGTTATACCGAAATAAAACCATCAATTTCATTCATTAGCATAATTCCCATTGAAACCGAAAATAAAATTCAAATTCGGGATTTATCTTTGTTCATCAGTTAAACTCACGAATCTATCCAACTACACTCTCCATTTTTGCTCAGAAAATTTCGCCGCAAGTCGCCGGAATTCTCTGTAAATTAACCGGAAATTTTCGGCGTAAAACCGAGTTCAATCCATCTTTTCTTCTTACCCAAAAATAAGATCATAGAACTCATACTGACATCACCCCCACTCACCTTAAACCTCTGAAGAATCTCTGTCGCAAGAAATTTCACTCGCCGGAATTCTCTGCAAGTCGCCGGAAAACCGGGACTTTCATCTACGCGGTAAATACCTCGACTTTTCTGTTTCATTCCATTATTAGACAAATTCTAACATCACTCCATCACTCAGAATCAACCCCAGACGACATTGCCGAACTTTCTATTTTCACCAGAAAACTTCTAGATTTTTCGGAAACTCACTGTTAACCGGTATGATCATTCAAACATACTGATAATCATTACTCATTAGTTCAATTTCACATCTAATCCCTCCAAACTGTTAATTGATCCTAACAGCCGAAGATCACCAAAACAGAGCCGACGAATCGTTGCCGGATTTCTGAAGAAAGACGATCAGTTCGGAACAACCTTTCCCCAAACCCTTTTCTGTTCAAAACATTGCAATTGTTTATAAATTCGTTAGATTAATTTAATAAATAACTGTTGATTATCAATTGTTTGTGTTTTGAATGAAGAAGACGAAGTGTGTATGAGATAAGATAAATTAAAATCGGTTTTATAAACGGGTTAGACACACAGTCCAGCGGTGGACTGTGTGCAAATAAACACGCATACGTCCCGAGTTCGATCCTTGTCACACGCACACTCGCCTTAATAAAAATGTTCCTTTTTTTAAACTGAACCGGATCCACTCGCAAATAGATGTTAAGTTTAATGAAAACGGAATAATAACCAAGATAGACACACAGTCCAGTGGTGGACTGTGTGCGAGTTTAAATCATACATCGCGGGTTCGAGTCCAGGCTACCGCACCGGTTCTGGCAATTATCAAACTTTTTATATAAGGACAGAAATGAATTTATCTAGTTTGTATATAATATAATAAAAACCAGATTATTTACCAAGTTAGACACACAGTCCAGCGGTGGACTGTGTGCCAAACTAAACCACAGGTCCCGGGTTCGAGACCTGTGGCGAGCACCGAGTCGATACATTAAATCCTTTTTAGAATAAATGATTTTCGGATTCATTTAATTAGTATATAAATATAATTAAAAACAGAAATATTTCGGGTTAGACACGTAGCTCAGTTGGTAGAGCTGCGTGCACGCGTACGAGAGGTCACGGGTTCGAGTCTCACCCAGCGCACACATATAACCGACTGAACGGTCAACAAGTCAACGGTCAACGGTCAAAAAAGCAATGGTCAACAGTCAAAAATCAACATTTTTTTAATTATTTTATTTATTTATTTAAATTAAAAATCAATTAAAAATACTTAAAAATAACATTTTTAAAGTTAGAAAATAGCCTTAAACTCACAAAAATATATCCAAAAATCCTATTAAAGTTGTTAATAAAATCCATTTATTTACCTTACTTTTCGTTATTAATTAGGTTAGTTTTTCCTCGTCGATCAATCCTCTAAACTCGTGCGCATTCAACATCATCAACCGAACGCACCCACTGTGAGTGAATCTCTACAAATTCCTCATTTTAATCACGTTTTTGGGGTGTATCATGTGTCTTACCATTTATTATATTTAAATCATTGTGCATACATCATATCATGAATAAATGTGTATCCAGCTTGTATAAACTGTTTGTGTGGTTATTGTTTAGATTTAATTTATTATTTTCAGTACATGCAATTTCATAGGCCGCCGCTCCCCATTACATTATGAGCGTTGAGCAGTTCCCCATTATATTATGAGCGTGAACCTGGCGTTGCCAACATACGATCGGCTCCGTTTGATTGAGCCTTGATCGAACAGACATTTATCATTTTCAGTACATGCAATACGATCGGCTCCGTTTGATTGAGCCTTGATCGCACAGTTTCATTCATGTTATATATTCATGCAAGTTGATATGTTATTGTATGCTATTGGTTTGTTAATGTATGTTATTGTTTGTTGTTGTTTGATATCGTATGCTAATGGTTTGTTATTGTATGCTAATTGTTGTTATTGTATGTTTATTTACGTTTGTTCATATATGAATATTGCACAATTTTTCCATATTAAATACAACAAGAAGTAAATAATAAATGTTTTCAACAAGGTTCACTCGCCAACTTTTTGTTGATCCAAAAACCATTTTTACATATGATACAGGTGAACATGATGAAGCATGGAAAACATAGGAAATTGCCTTAGAAGAAAAATAATGAAGTTTAGAAGGATGAATAGAACATGTTGTATTTGTTTGATATGATTGTATGATCTCTTTTAAATTGAAATAATAAATATGAAACATTATAATAAATGTCATGAGCTTTGATGAAAACCCAATCATGCCCCGGTCACCTTTTCCGCTGCGGGTCAGGGTGTGACACACGCGTTGTTCTACAAACTGATGGGCCTAATGAATGAGTTTTAAGGCACGCGTTGTTCAACTCGTCTCCCACGAGGAACTGATGGGCCTAACAAACAATTTGCATACAACTTGACAATATGTAATACATAACTACAAACAATATTTACATTCTAAGTTTAAATCATAATATGGTATGGCACGAGTTTGAATAAACGAATTTGTTTAAGTGACACATGATACACCCCAAAACGTGTAATTAAAAAGGGGAGTTGTAAGATTCACTCACATTGGGTGCGTTCGGTTGATGATGTTGAATGCGCACGAAGTTGGATTTAACCACGAGTGAAACTAACCTAGATAATAACATAATGGTTCGGTAAATAAGCGGATTTTATTAATCAATTTTTAGTAGGATTATTGGATATTTTTTTGTGAGTTAAAGGCTATTTTCTAACTTTAAAAATGTTATTTTTAAGTATTTTTAATTTAAATAAATAAATAAAAGTAATAAAAAAATGTTGATTTTTGACTGTTGACCATTGACTTGTTGACCGGTTCAGTCGGTTATATGTGTGCGCTGGGTGAGACTCGAACCCGTGACCTCCCGTACGCGTGCACGCAGCTCTACCAACTGAGCTACGTGTCTAACCCGAAATATTTCTGTTTTTAATTATATTTATACACTAATTAAGTTAATCCGAAAATCATTTATTCTAAAAAGGATTTAATGTATCGACTCGGTGCTCTCCGCAGGTCTCGAACCCGGGACCTGTGGTTTAGTTTGGCACAAAGTCCACCGCTGGACTGTGTGTAACTTGGTGAATATTCTGGTTTTTATTATACTTAACATCTTACTGAGTTAACCGGTTCGGTTTCTAAAAAAAAAACATTTTTATTACAGAGGTTAAGGTTGTGATAAGAATCGAACTCGCGTCGTGTGCATATTGTTTGCACACAGTCCACCGCTGGACTGTGTGTCTAACCCGTTCATAATATCGATTTTAATTACTCTTATAACATACACAACTTCGTCTTCTTCGTTCAAAACACAGACATCGGTTAACTAACTGTTATTTGTTAAATTAATTTAACGAACATTATGAGCAATCGTAATGTAATGAACAGAAAAAGGTTTGGGGATTGATTGTACCGAACTGATCGTCTTTCTTCAGAAGTCCGGCAAAGATCGCCGGCTCTGTTTTGGGAACTCCTTCTGTTCGGATTCAATAATTAGTTTGAATGAATTAGATGTGAAATGGAACTACTGAGTAACGATTATCAGTAGGTTACATGATCATACCGGTTAACAGCGAGATTCTGGAACTTTCAGAAGTTTTCCGGCGAAAACAGAAAATCCGACAATGTCGTCTGGGGTTGATTCTGGGTGATGGAGTGATGTTAGAATTTGTATAATAATGGAATGAAACAGAAAAGTCGAGGTAATTACCGTGTAGATGAAAGTCCCGGTTTTCCGGCGACTTGCAGAGAATTCCGGCGAGTGAAATTTCTTTCGACAGAGATTCTTCAGAGGTTTAAGGTGAGTGTGGGTGATGTCAGTATGAGCTCTAAGATCT
Source organism: Scalesia atractyloides (assembly GCA_947069175.1). Classification (NCBI taxonomy): domain Eukaryota; kingdom Viridiplantae; phylum Streptophyta; class Magnoliopsida; order Asterales; family Asteraceae; genus Scalesia; species Scalesia atractyloides. The sequence continues at coordinate 88,466,340 of CAMTDV010000116.1, read as the reverse complement.
TATTTTAGAGTAAAAAGAAAGGATGGAATGAATTCGGTTTTCCGGCGGTAGTTTCCGGTTAATTTGCAGAGAATTCCGGCGACTGCGGCGAGGTTTTCTGAGCGAAAAGAAGAGTGTAATCTTGATAAACTCGCGAGCTCACTGATGAATAAAGTATAATTCAGGTTTAAGTGTATTTCCGGTTTCGAATTCACCACTTTTCGGTTACGGTCCGATGATTTGAATGAGAGCCATTAAGTTCTTTCAGTTATAACCGGTGTGGGTGTAAACGTATCCGTTATAACAAAAGAAAACGTTAAAGATTGACGATTTCGTCGGAATTTCCGGCATCAGTGACTTGAGTGACAAAATTCGACTTCAGTTTTTATTATATGTATTAATTGAATCAATATGTAAAAAAAATCACAAGTGGCGGAGCGGTTGGAGGGATGTGAGTTAAGACTTTGAATGATGCTTGGCTGACCCGGGTACGAAACCCGGCTTCAGCATTTTGTTTTTAAATCACTATTTTTAATACTTTTTCAAATATAACTTTTATATTCTAATATACTTATTAATTATGTATCGTTTAAAATTAATTTGAGCATTAAATACGCAACGAAATTTTTAACTGGTTGTTCGGTAAATAAACGAAGCGGGTTTGGTAAATCCGGTTTTTTTACGGATGTTACACTTTTGCCTATTAGTTTGTTGATTCTTGTTTAGTCATTTTAGAGTAGTTGTTTTTGTAATAAAAATGGAATTTTTGTCACCTTATCCACTTTAAAACATCTTTTTCTACACCTTTAGTCTAAGCCTGTTACAACTCGGAAAGACCTTTTAACTTGTGCTTAGTATTTGTGTTCGGTGGTGGAGAATGATTGAGTTGCAAGCCTATGCGGGTATGTGTTCTAATCGGTTTGAGTGATTACATCAAAAGCACTAATGCATTATTTATTAGCCAAAACGAGTGGAGAGAACATTGTGAGGGGTGTGTATGATTTGCTAGTTTCAAGGGAGGGTTAATCTTGAATAACCATCTATATGTGATTAATTACTTTACCACTAAAAATGTCGAAAATTGTAAGAATCATGAACCGGGTATGACACTAGACCTTAGCTTACGTCTCAAGAATGGGAAGTGTATTTCTCATTCGATCCACGTGAAAACAAAAATTTGGAAGGAAGCATTGTCACCGACGTCTACTGGGCCGTTGGCGACGCCTCTTAGTTTTTGGTTGTTTTAAATATCAGGGAAACATCATGGGTCTGTTTTTCTCAATAACATCACTATTATTGGACATGTATTTATTTAATTTTGGGTTTTATAATAATTTATGTTAGCCCATTTGCTTAACAGTTACGTAGTTTGTCAGGAATTTTATAAATGATTTATGTTATGGTATTGGGAATCTCTACTAACCATTATATAAAAACTAGGTTATAATTACACTCATGATTTTCGCTTTGCAAAGCAGGTTAATTCCTCATCGTAAAACGTGAATAGAAACAATCTAGTTAGTATAAATCTAGTTGGTATAAAACTAAAAGTGGGTGTAAAACAGTAGAAGTTGTGTGAGTTAGACGTTAAAAAAATATAACCAAGTTTAAACGATAGAGATTTCAATTTTTTATTTCATTTAGCTTTGAATATGTTAAGAAGCGTCAATTATCTATTTTAAATTTAAGATGCGTGTGTGACTGAATCGTGAAAGCAATGGATTGCGTTTAAGTTATAATTAACTTAATTTTTTAAATCCTTAAATGTTTGAAAATGTCAATACCCCAATCAACCACCTTTAGAAAAAGTCAATAGACATCCAAATTTTCAAAGTGTGGTTGGTGAAGATGATAAAGCACAAATATGATAGTATATAATATAATACAAATCATAAACCTAAAACCATGTTAGTCATTACTCATCATTTCTTAATTGCAATAATCAAAAGCCTTTTAGTTATTTTTTTGAAAGGATCAAAAGCCTTTATTCTTTGTAACCTAATTGATTCCCGTTGAATCCTCTCCATCATTAAAACCCTTTTTAATGGTTTAAGTCTCCTATAATTTAAAATTTACCTTCTATTTTATCGTCATATAATAAGTATTGTTTAACACACATATACATATACATATATCTAGAGTATCATGAGAAAACTATTTATAAATGAGAAAATTAAAAAATTAACTAAAAAAGCCTAAAAACATACTATTTTTTTTTACAAATTTTTATAAAAAAGTCGCTACTTTTTATATATAAAGAAAACTTTATCAAAAATAAAACTTGTACTGCACATATGAATTATATATCTACTACACATATGCATTATATGCTAAGATTTAGCTTTTAAGTTTAGTTTAGCTTTTAGGGTTAGATTTTTTGAGGGTTTACGTTTATGGTTTGGTTTTAGGTTTTTTTTTTTTGGAATGGAGGGTTTAGGTTTTTTGGGGCGGGGGGAGGGTTTAGGGTTTTTTCATTTAAACTAGTTTTCTCATAATCCATCATATATATATATATACACACACACGCAAAGAAGAAAAGATAAATAGAAAACCCACTTGTGGTGAGAAAACCCAAATAAGCTCCGACATTTTTTTTAAAAAAATTACACATGTAATATACATTTTTAAGGGTTTTGAGCAAAAAATAATCAAAAAAGCGCCGACCAGATTTTTTTTAAATAAGAAAGTTTTTGTATAACATATTGTTTATTATTTTTAAGTTATCCACTCGGCGTTTTTTATTATTTTTTTGCTCAAAACTCTTAAAAACGTGTATATTACATGTGTCATTTTTTTCAAAATAAGAAAATGTCGGGAGGTTAGAGTAAGGATCCGTTAGGAATCACCCTTTATTGCGAAAACCGCGAGAAACAATATGAACACAACCAAAAATACCTAAAAATAAAAAAATAAAAAACACACAATTTTTTTAATATTTTTTTAAAAACAACTATATTTCGTCACTAAAAAAACAAAAAAAATCCAGTAAAGATTATCATGCACTTGTGCATATGTATCATTTTTTTGACAAATTACGTAATATATTACCAATATTAGACAATTGCACTTTCATTTACGCTATCATCCATAATAAACTACTTTTTACATTAACAATATTATAAATGAACATGTGCATCTATATGTATGAAAATGATATAACGTGTTTTGGTACACTACTTTTAATACACTTTCCCTTTCATCTATCATACCATCTATAATACACTACAATTACCTCCTACCATCCATAATACAATACCATTATCTCCTACCATCCATAATGCAATACAATTACCAATATTTCACTTTATTACATGTACATCAACACCATTTATACCATCCAAATAACATATTACATCATAAAGTAACAAATATAACAAAACCATTAACCACTGGATATAACTAACCAAGAAACATGTACATGGGCCAACTTAATCATTTAAAATCACAAACTTTTTATACCAAAACACGTTATATCATGGTTATACATAATGATGCACATGTGCATTTTTAATATTGGTAATTTAAAAAGTAGTGTATTACGGATGGTAGTGTAAATGAAAGTGTATTTGTCTACTACTCGTAATGTATTACGGAATTTGTCCAATAATGATACATATGCACATGTGCATCGATAATTGTTTCTCGATAAAAATAAATAATTTTTTTTGGTAACGAAATATAGCGATTTTTAAAAAAAATATTAAGAAAATCAAAGTGAAATAACGAATGACTTGGTAAATCTTTTGTAAAAATGGTAGAACGGGTAACTAACAAAATTTTGATGGTTGTGAGAAGCATGTTTCTACATGAGGGTTTAGATTCAGGTACACTATGTTCATAAGACGACCATTTTTATTGAAGAGTAGAGAGCACACGAGGAACAAGCAAAAACCATGTGCATACGCTTCTTTTTAGCTTTGATTATAGTTAGTTAATAAGTGGAGTGTATCTTTGTATCATATTTTTTGGGGTGAAAATTTTGGGGAAGATAGCCGTGTCATATCTCTTGTGCGTTTTAAAAGCTCTATTTCTACACATTGAGGACAATGTTGACCTCAAGTGTGGGGATAGGGTGAGAAAAAGTTTTAGATTTTGATCTGTTTATTTAAATATACACATTAAGGACAACGTTAACCTCAAGTGTGGGGATGGGGGAAAATTTCAAAAAAAAATTTATAAATGTCTTTGTTTAAGCAATGTAAAAAGCACAAGTAACTAAGTCAATGAGGGATGAGACAACCCATGTGGTCTTTTGTCATGGTTAAGTTCGAATTAATAATATGACGGGTATTTAGCAGCTGGTTATTTGGTAATAATCCACTTAAGAAACTTGCATTTTATGCATATCACATACCATACCTTTTATACGTGAGATTTTGAGCCATTGTTACACATTATATGTAACATTCGTCGAAAAATGTCACACCCCGACCAACAGCGGAATAAGAGTCGGGGCATAATTGGGTTATCACCAAAGCTCATGATATTTACTAATATGTTTCATATTTATTAAAGTCAAAATTACATCCTCAATATTTCAAACATGTTCATACAAATACAAAGAAAGATGATCAACTAAATAATCCAAAGTCTAACCCAGTTTATTCTTCTAAGCCATCCTATGTGTTTCTTGCTGCAGCTGGATCACCTGTATCATGTGTAAAAATGGGGGTTTTTGGGTCAACATAAGTTGGCGAGTGAACCTTGTTAGAAAAACATTTATTATTGATCTCTGGTTATCTTTATCAGGAAAAATTGTGCAATAATCATATGTGAGCAAACGTAATTAAATCATACAATAACAATAACATCAACAAACAATAACTAACAATAACATACAATAACAAACCAACTTGCATGAATATAACACATGAATGAAACTGTATATGTTGGCAACGTCACGTTCACGCTCATAATGTAATGGGGAACGGACGGCCTATGATGAATGTCTGTGCGATCAAGGCTCAATCAAACGAAGCCGATCGTATGTTGGCAACGCCTGGTTCACGCTCATAATGTAATGGGGAGCGGCGGCCTATGATAACGTATGTACTGAAAATGATAAATTAAACCTAAACAATAACCACACAAACAGTTGATACAAGTTGAATACACATTTGTTCATGAATATGACAGATGCACAATAGTTTAAATGTGATAAATAATAAGACACATGATACACCCCAAAAACGTGATTAAAACGGGGAATTTGTAGAGATTCACTCACATTGGGTGCGTTCGGTTGAAGATGATGAAATGCGCACGAGTTTAGAGTATTGATCGACGAGAATTAACTAACCTAAATAATAACGAAAAGTATGGTAAATGAGTGGATTTTATTAATAATTTAATATGATTTTTAGATATATTTTTGTGAGTTTAAGGCTATTTTCTATCTTTAAAAACATTATTATTAAGTATTTTTAATTGATTTTTAAATTAAATAAATAATAAAAATATAAAAAAAATGTTGACTTTTTGCGTTGACCATTGACCGTTGACAGTTTGACCGGTTCAATCGTGTGTATGTACGCGCTGGGTGAGGCTCGAACCCGAGACCTCCCGTACGCGTGCACGCAGCTCTACCAACTAAGCTACGTGTCTAACCCGAAATAATTCTGTTTTTAATTATATTTATATACTGTTTTAATTTATTCAAAATTCTTTTATTTTCAAAAAGGATTTTAATCATCGAACCGGCGTGTGTAACAGGTCTCGAACCCGGGACCTGTGGGTTAGTGTTGCACACAGTCCACCGCTGGACTGTGTGTCTAACCTGGTTAATATACCGATTTTTATTATACTTAACATCTTCCGTGAGTTAATCCGGTTCAGTTAAAAAGGAAAACATCTTTATTACAGAGCATACGGTTTTGTCAAGGATCGAACTCGCGGCGTGTGATATATGTGCGCACACAGTCCACCGCTGGACTGTGTGTCTAACCCAAGATAATATCCATTTATATTAAACTTATAAACAAACTAACTTCATTTCTTCGTTACAAAATCACAGACAACGATTACCCTACTGTTTCTTGTTTAATTCGATTGACAAACATTCAAATGATTAAAAATGAAATGGCAGAGAAGATTTTGGAAGTAAACATACCGGAGAAATGATCTTTCTCAGAATTCCGGCGAAGTCGTCGGCTCTGTTTTTATGGACTTTGTCTGAGCGGACCAATTAACAATTTTGATTAGCTGGATGCGGAATTGAAGTACTGAACAAGAGTTATCAGAATGTTTAAAGGTTTATACCGTTTAACAGCGAGTTCTAGAAATTCTCAGAGATTTTCCGGCGAATGATGATTATCCGATATCGTCGTCTGGAACTGATTCTGATTGAAGGGTTTGAGTTAGCAAAAGCTTAACAACTGATAGACGATGAAAGAATTGAGAAATTTACTGATTTGATGGAAGACACGGTTTTCCGGCGAAAGTCCGGCGAGTTCAAAAAGCTTTTTCGACGAACTGAAAGTAGGGCGAAAGTGAAATTAGAGGTTCTGCGGATGAGTTTGAGTCGCGAGAGGGTGCTATTGCTGGAGTAATTCAGGAAGTGCAGATTTTCGGTTATTAAAACCGATCATCACATGAATTCAAGTCCATTCAAGACTGAATTGATTAAAATTGTCGGTTTATCAGTTATAATCAGAAATCCGTGATCACTCAAACGTCCTGGACGTTTGGAAGCCGATAACGGTTTCAGTTAGCGTAAACAGATCGATTCATGGTTGGACATATGATTTAATTGTTTCCTAGAACTCACAAAAACATCAAGTGGCGGAGTGGTTATATGAGCGCGAGTTAAGTCGTTAGACTCACCCGGCTGACCCGGGTTCGAATCCCGGCAGCCGGTTTTCTTTTTTATTTATTTTATTTTCACTTTTTATTAATTATGTTTTTAAATTCTAATTTGTTTATTATTTATGCAACGTTTAAAATTAAAATAAACATAAATATGCAATGAAACATTTATAACTTGATATTCGATTACAAACGAAGCGGGTTTGGAAAACCCGTTTTTGACAAATGTTACAAAAAACGGGTTTCAAAACCCGCTTCGTTTAATAATCAAGTATTCAGTTATAAGATTCGTTGCGTATTTATTGTTCAGATTATTTTAAATAATACATAATTAATAAACATTATAGAATATAAAAACCATAATTAATAAATAATAATAATAATCAGTAAATAAAAAATAAAATAGAATCGCCGGGTCTCGAACCCGGGTCTCCCGCAAACATACACACACACCACACCACTCGCCACACACTTCACTTGTGATAAATACTGAAACATATAACACTTAAAGTAAAATCCGAAAATCAAAACCGGTAAATCAGCGCGCCCAGAACTCGCAGTCGCCGGATAAACCGAAATTCCGCAAATGTGGCTATTTTCCTTTGACTGAAACGCGTAAACTAATTTCGACATCAGTTATAACCGATGCCTAACAATCAATTTCAGTCAAAACCGTTGGAAATCATTGACCGCGAACCTTGACCCTTAATTCGAACCCAGTCAGCCTGTTCTCCTTATAAATACCCACTCAAACTCCTGGTAAACGTTTCGCCCAGAACCGCACTCTCTTTCTGAAGTTTTAATTCTTCCAAAGCTCATCGCCGGAGATTTTCGCACTCGCCGGAATCACTGATCAGGAAACCGCATTTGTTCTTCAGACGGTATAATTGTCTAAACCTTTTTGCTATCTCTTGATTGATAATCTAATTGCTCAAATCAATAATCGAAACTGTTAAATCCGTTCAGTCAGCCGGAAATCGCAAATTAGGGCCGACGAACACTTTCCGGAAATCTGAAGAAAACTCTCCGTCTTGGTATATCATATTACTTAATCTTTCTTTTTCTATTCTATTTCAATCGAGTATAAGCTTGTTAGTAGATTAAGCAAAACAGTTGAGTTCACGGTTCTGTGTTCTTCTTATTGAAAAGAAAAGGCCTAAGTAGTATATTAATGTAATTAAAATCGGGTATTTAACCGGGTTAGACACACAGTCCAGCGGTGGACTGTGTGCAAATATGAAACACACGTCCCGGGTTCGAATCGCACATGTTACCGACTTTCTGAAATAAAACCAACATTTTTAAAAACCTATTCAGATCAATTCACAGTATGTATATAAGAGGAATATAATCCAGTAGTTAAACAGATTAGACACACAGCCCAACTGGTTAGGCTGTGTGCACTCGAACCGAAGGTCCCGAGTTCGACTCCGGGTCTCTGCAACCGGTTCGGCCATATTAAAACATTTTTAATAAAAACTAAATAAGGTTAGAGTCAGTTAGTATATAAATACAATTAAAACCAAGAATATTTCGGGTTAGACACGTAGCTCAGTTGGTAGAGCTGCGTGCACGTATACGAGAGGTCCCGAGTTCGAACCTCACTTGCCGCCTGGAATACTTGCTGTCTGATCGGTCAGACCCGGTCAAACCTTACAAAGTCAACCCTTTTTATTTCTTTATTTATTTATTTATTTAATTGAAAATTTTATTAAAAATACTTAAAAATAAGGTTTTTAAAGTTAGAAATTTGCATTAAACTCATAAAATTAAATCTAAAAATCTCATTAAAGAGCACTAATTAAAAAATAATAATCTTAAATAAAATTTATTTATTTAATCGATCATGTCGTTATTATTTAGGTTAGTTTTCCCTTGTCGGTTGAATCATAATATTCGTGCGCATTCATCGTCATCAAGAAACGCATCCACTGTGAGTGAATCTCTACAAATTCCCTGTTTTAATCATGTTTTGGGGTGTATCATGTGTCGTACTATTCTTATATTTTATTTAAACACTTGTGCATACATCATATCCGTGATCAAATGTGTATCAATTATTGTGTGAATTATATGTAGATTGAATTTCATCATTTCAGTGCACGCATTTCACTAGGCCTATTAGTTCCCTGTGGGATACGGGTTGAGCATCAGGAGCCATTAGATCGGCTCCGTTTGATTGAGCCTTGATCTCAAATACATCATCATTTCATGTCATATACTCATCCAAAGTGGTTTGTGATTGTTTACATATATGTTTGCTCACATGTGATTAATGCACGAATTTTCCTTATTAAATAAAACAAGAAATTAGTTAAAATGTTTTATCAAGGTTCACTCGCCAACTTTTGTTGACCCAAAATCTCCCCCGTTTTACACATGATACAGGTGATCCAGCTGAGACAGGAAACACTTAGGAAGGCCTAGAAGAATAAACAAGTTTATGCTTTGGAATAATTATATAGTTTCATTTTCTTTGTAATTGTATAAATTTTGTTTTGGATATTTAAGTTTGTAATTTGAATTTAATAAATATGAAACATCTTAGTAAATATCATGAGCTTTGGTGATAACCCAATTATGCCCCGACTTTTATTCCGCTGCGGGTCGGGGTGTGACAGATTGGTATCAGAGCTTGTGACTATAGGGATATAGGATAGGTTATTAGACCCTTAGAGCCTATACTATAGTTGATTAAATTTTAATTGTTTATGCGTTACATGCAAAATTCATGATGTTTATATGTTTCATGTTTATTTTCACACTCAATGTTATGCAAGCACGCTCACAAATACATGTTATTATGCAATGCTCATCATGAATCATATCCTCATAACATATCATATCCATGAGAGCACACACCTCACGATTCCCATGATTTTTGCAATGATTTTTGTATTTTTCAAATCACATCAAAGTGAGTTCTCATGACGGGCATGTAGTAACTGGAAGGGTACGAGTACCGGTAGTCGAAACGCCCTGTCTAGGCTTGGCATTCGTATAAATCCAAAATAAAGGACCAGTTTGCCTACCTGGGGACTAACGATGAGAGTACGAAAGACCTATTAGGCCAAAGCATGTTATACCAAACGTCGTATGAGCTAACCCCACTTTGAGTTGTCATTGTGTCTACACCTGGACACCCTCCTACCATACATCTCGCAATCATATTTTACGATTTTCATTCGGGGGGTGCGAGTGTTAACCCGCCGATACCAATGTGAATCCTACAAAGCCCAATAGTCATGGGGGCCCACATGACTACACATGCAATGGTATGGGGGACATTTGGAGGCCCAAACATGAGCAAACCCAAGACATCCTATGGATGTAGTTAAATTATTGTCAGTTATGTTATTTTTCATTCTTTTTACGACACATGACACCTAGAAAATTATTAAACTCACAATCTTCCTATATATGTTCCTGTAGATGTCGGCTAGGCAACTACGTGAGGTAGAAAGTCAGGAAAGTCAAGTGAACGCTTGGCCACACAAATTGCTAAACAAATGGCCGCAGTACTTCCTGACATCGTGCTTCAAGTTGAACAAGCTCTCACCGCTAATCCCATCAACCCTCCCAACCAAGAAGACCAGAGCGTCACCAACCCTCTTTCCAAAACCCACAAGTGCACCTACAAACACTTCAAATCCTGCGATCCCCCAAAGTATGAAGGGACCGAAGGTGTTACCGCCCTCCTTCACTGGTTTGAAGAAATGGAAAATACTTTCCTCAATTGCGATTGTCCCGAGGACCGTAAGGTACGTTACGCTACTGGAAGACTGTTTGGGGTAGCCCTTACCTGGTGGAACACGGAAAAGGGTAAGCGAGGAGTTGAAGATGCCATGGCCTTAACATAGGAAGAGTTAAGGGAACTCATGACAAGGCGCTTCTGTCCAAGGAGCGAAATCAAAAAGTTGGAAGACGAATTCCACACACTGAAACAAAAGGAAGGAGATCACACTTCTATAATAAGAGATTTCTCGAGCTGAACCAGATGATCCCTAATTTGTTCACTCCCTTGTACCGCTTAGTTGAACACTACATTCGAGGCCTCCCCTCGAAAATTCAAGATTCGGTTTTAAGCACATCGCCTACAACACTTGAAGCCGCAATGGAGTTAGCTACAGAACTCACTGAAAATCGCATTCGAAACGGCAAGTTCAAAGATGAAAATAAGAAAGCACCCATTGAGACCCCAGCTACAAACCACCCAGTCTCATCCTCAAAGTTTGCTGGTAAGAGGAAACGTAATTGCAAGAATTTTGCTGTCACTCAAACCAACCCTCCTATCACTGTTGCACCAATCACCCAAATTGCTCCTCCAGCTGCACCATTCAAAAAGCCATATACTGGCCCACACCCAAAATGCAACGCTGTCAATACCACCACCCTCCCGAAAATCCTTGCCAACATTGGTCACACCATCCAAACCTGCCGTACCCTTCAGCGAATGAACCGCAATCAACCTCAAACCCAAACCCAAAATCAGATAGTGGGTCAAGCCCAATAACCCTTACTTCTACCACCTGCACCACACGCAGCCCAAACTTTCTACCAACCCAACTACCCCATGATGCAACCCATGCGAGATTGTTTCAACTATGGGGACCCAAACCACTTCAGGAACACATGTCCGCGCCTAGTGAACATTATCCATGCCCAAGATCACGCAAACCCGGTAAACCAAGCTAACCAAGCTCCCCCACCTGCCAGAGGGAGAGCTTTCAATGTCAATGCCAACCAAGCCAGGGCTGACAACAACGTGGTCAATGGTACGTTTCTCATCAATGGTAGTTATGCATCCATATTATTCGCTACTGGTGCGGATAAGAGCTTTGTGTCCTTAGAATTTGAACCTATCCTCGACCAACCTCGTGTTAATCTAATCGAATCTCTAACGGTGGAAGTTGCTGACGGAAAACCCGTTTCATTAAATTCTATTATACGCAATTGTACTCTCACCCTAAACGATCACGATTTTCCAATTGACCTTATTCCTATGAAGTTGGGAAGTTTCGATGTTATAATTGGTATGGACTGGCTCAGCCAGCATCACGCTGAAGTGGTGTGCCACGAAAAGTTCATTCGCATTCCTCTTGCAGACGGCCAGACACTACGTATTTTTGGGGAAACCCCTTCAAAAGGACTCAAATTAATGTCCTGCCTCCAAGCCCGAAGATATCTCCGCAAGAACTATGTCGCATTCCTAACTCACATTGTCAAAAAGGGAAACAATGAGAGAAAACTTGAAGATATCCCAGTTGTGAAAGAATTCCCACAAGTCTTTCCCGACGACATTTCAAGACTTCCTCCGGTGAGAGAAGTCGAATTTCGCATCGATCTTGTACCTGGCGCTACACCAGTCGCAAAATCTCCTTATAGGTTAGCCCCATCCGAAATGCAAGAGCTGGCCAGTCAACTGCAAGAGCTGACTGACAAAGGATTCATACGTCCTAGCTCATCGCCTTGGGGTGCACCTGTTCTCTTTGTGAAGAAGAAAGATGGAACGTTTCGCATGTGCATTGATTAAAGAGAACTCAACAAGTTAACGGTTAAAAATCGCTATCCACTACCTCGCATTGATGACCTCCTAGACCAACTTCAAGGCGCCATCTGCTTTTCAAAAATCGACCTTCGTTCTGGTTATCATCAGCTCAGAGTGCACGAAGAAGATATCCCAAAAACCTCCTTCCAGACTCGTTATGGTCATTACGAGTTCATGGTCATGCCATTCGGTTTAACCAACGCCCCCGCTGTCTTCATGGATTTAATGAATAGGGTATGCAAACCCTACCTCGACCGTTTTGTCATAGTCTTCATCGACGACATCCTTATTTACTCCAAGTCTAAATCCGATCATGAGCGACACCTTCGACTCATCCTTACACTCTTAAGGACTGAAAAGCTTTACGCTAAGTTCTCAAAATGCGAATTCTGGTTAGGAGAAGTACAATTCCTTGGACATGTCATCAATGACAAGGGAATTCATGTCGATCCTTCAAAAATCAAGGCAGTGCAGGAATGACAAGCGCCACGTACCCCTACCGAAGTAAGGTCATTTCTTGGTTTGGCTGGTTACTATCGACGCTTCATCGCCAATTTTTCCCGTATTGTTGTACCACTCACGGCCTTGACTCATAAAGGAAAACCCTTCATATGGAGACCTAAACAAGAGGAGGCCTTCCAAACTCTAAAGCAAAAACTTTGTTGACGCACCTATCCTCACACTCCCTGAGGGTTGCGGTGACTTTGTGGTATATTGCGACGCATCAGGGCAAGGACTAGGCTATGTATTAATGCAAAGAGGAAAAGTGATAGCCTATGCCTCTAGGCAACTCAAGGTTCACGAGAAGAATTACACCACCCACGACCTGGAACTTGGAGCCGTTGTGTTCGCTCTCAAGATATGGAGACATTACCTCTACGGTACTAAGTGTGAAATATACACTGACCACAAGAGTCTCCAATATATCTTCAACCGAAAGGAGTTGAATATGAGGCAACGAAGATGGGTCGAACTTCTCAACGACTACGACTGTGAAATTCGGTATCATCCTGGCAAGGCAAACATGGTGGCTGATGCGCTCATTCGAAGAGGTTATGCGAACTCCATTCGTCTTCTATGTTCGCAAATCATAACCGACATCAAAGATCGAATCCGAGTAGCTCAACATGTTTCTGTAACAGAAAATGATGTACGCGATGAGCTGTCATGTGGAGCTGAACTCAAAATCGAAACCAAATCCGACGGTATACTATACTATTTAAACCGCATATGGATTCCTGATCGCGATAACCTTCGTGATTTCCTCATGAATGAGGCGCACAAAACATGATACTCTGTACATCCAGGAGCCGACAAGATGTATCAAGACCTACGATACACCTACTGGTGGCCTGGCATGAAAAAGGATATCGCTGTTTTTGTTTCCAAGTGCCTTACATGTTCCAAAGTAAAAGCTGAACATCAAAGACCTTCTGGACTTCTAGTCCAACCCGAAATACCATGGATTTCATTACCGGGTTACCTCGCACCTCTAGTGGGTATGACACCATATGGGTAATAATCGATCGTCTTGCAAAGTCATCTCATTTCATTCCGATTCGCGAGGACTTCAAGAACGAGAAGTTAGCTCGTATCTACATCAGCGAGATCGTAAGCCGTCATGGTGTACCATTAAGCATCATTTCAGACTGTGATGGTCGTTTCACTTCACGAACATGGCGAGCCGTACAAACCGCTTTGGGTACACGATTAGACCTCAGTATCGCTTTTCATCCTCAAACTGATGGTCAATCTGAACGCACCATCCAAACCCTTGAAGACATGCTGCGAGCATGTGTCATAGACTTCAAAGGGAACTGGGACGCTCACTTACCATTAGTGAATTTTCGTACAACAATAGCTATCATTCAAGTATCGGCATGGCTCCTTTCGAAGCTTTATATGGTCGTAAGTGCCGATCTCCAGTATGTTGGCACGAAATTGGGGAAGCGCAAATCACCGGACCAGAATTAATTCAAGAAACAACCGACAAGATCCTTCAAATTCGAAACAATCTTCTAGCGGCTCAAAGTCGTCAAAAGAGTTATGCAGACAAACGACGAAAGCCCTTGGAGTTTGACATTGGTGATCAAGTACTTTTAAAAGTATCACCGTGGAAGGGAGTGGTTCGTTTTGGCCAGAAGGGCAAGCTAGCACCACGCTACGTAGGACCTTTCAAGATACTCGAAAGAGTAGGTCCTGTAGCATACAAGCTTGACCTACCAGAAGAACTCAACAGAATTCATCTCACATTCCACGTATCAAACTTGAAAAAGTGCCTTGCCGATGAAAACCTCCATATTCCTCTAGAAGACATTCAAGTCGATGAATCAATGCACTTCGTTGAAAGACCAGTAGAAATCATGGACTTCGGAGAGAAGCGTTTAAGGCGAAGTCGTATTCCAATTGTCAGGGTACGTTGGGAGTCAAAACGAGGACCCGAGTTTACTTGGGAACGTGAAGGCTCAATGCGCGAAAAATACCCCATCTCTTTCCAGTTACCACTACTACTTAAATTTCGGGACGAAATTCCTAAAAGTAGGGGATACTGTAACATTCGTCGAAAAACGAGTTTCAAAACCCGCTTCGTTTAATAATCAAGTATTCAGTTATAAGATTCGTTGCGTATTTACTGTTCATATTATTTTAAATAATACATAATTAATAAACATTATAGAATTTAAAAACCATAATTAATAAATAATAATAATAAGTAAATAAAAAATAAAATAGAGTCGCCGGGTCTCGAACCCGGGTCTCCCGCAAACATACACACACACCACACCACTCCGCCACACACTTCACTTGTGATAAATACTGAAACATATAACACTTAAAGTAAAATCCGAAAACAAAACCGGTAAATCAGCGCGCCCAGAACTCGCAGTCGCAGGAAAAACCGAAATTCCGCAAATGTGGCTATTTTCCTTTGACTCGAACGCGTAAACTGATTTCGACATCAGTTATAACCGATGCCTAACAATCAATTTCAATCAAAACCGTCGGAAATCATTGACCGCGAACCTTGACCCTTAATTCGAACCCAATCAGCATGTTCTCCTTATAAATACCCACTCAAACTCCTGGTAAACATTTCGCCCAGAACCGCACTCTCTTTCTGAAGTTTTAATTTTTCCAAAGCTCGTCGCCAGAATCACTGATCAGGAAACCGCATTTGTTCTTCAGACGGTATAATTGTCTAAACCTTTTTGCTATCTCTTGATTGATAATCTAATTGCTCAAATCAATAATCGAAACTGTTAAATCAGTTCAGTCAGGCGGAAATCGCAAATCAGGGCCGACAAATACTTGCCGGAAATATGAAGAAAACTCTCCGTCTTGGTATATCATATTACTTAATCTTTCTTTTTCTATTCTATTTCAATCGAGTATAAGCTTGTTAGTCGATTAAGCAAAACAATTGAGTTCACGGTTCTGTGTTCTTCTTAATGAAGAAGACGAGGCCTAAGTAGTATATTAATGTAATTAAAATCGGGTATTTAACCGGGTTAGACACACAGTCCAGCGGTGGACTGTGTGCAAATATAAAACACACGTCCCGGGTTTGAATCGCACATGTTACCGACTTTCTGAAATAAAACCAACATTTTTAAAAACCTATTCAGATCAATTCACAGTATGTATATAAGAGGAATATAATCCAGTAGTTAAGCAGATTAGACACACAGCCCAACTGGTTAGGCTGTGTGCACTCGAACCGAAGGTCCCGAGTTCGACTCCGGGTCTCTGCAACCGGTTCGGCCATATTAAAACATTTTTAATAAAAACTAAATAAGGTTAGAGTCAGTTAGTATATAAATATAATTAAAACCAAGAATATTTCGGGTTAGACACGTAGCTCAGTTGGTAGAGCTGCGTGCACGTATACGAGAGGTCCCGAGTTCAAACCTCACTTGCCGCCTGGAATACTTGCTGTCTGACCGGTCAGACCCGGTCAAACCTGACAAAGTCAACCCTTTTTATTTCTTTTTTTATTTATTTATTTAATTGAAAATTTTATTAAAAATACTTAAAAATAAGGTTTTTAAAGTTAGAAATTTGCATTAAACTCATAAAATTAAATCTAAAAATCTCATTAAAGAGCACTAATTAAAAATAATAATCTTAAATAAAATTTATTTATTTAATCGATCATGTCGTTATTATTTAGGTTAGTTTTCCCTCGTCGGTTGAATCATAATATTCGTGCGCATTCATCGTCATCAAGAAACGCATCCACTGTGAGTGAATCTCTACAAATTCCCCGTTTTAATCATGTTTTGGGGTGTATCATGTGTCGTACTATTCTTATATTTTATTTAAACACTTGTGCATACATCATATCCGTGATCAAATGTGTATCAATTATTGTGTGAATTATATGTAGATTGAATTTCATCATTTCAGTGCACACATTTCATTAGGCCTATTAGTTCCCCGTGGGATACGGGTTGAGCATCAGGAGCCTCATTAGATCGGCTCCGTTTGATTGAGCCTTGATCTCAAATACATCATCATTTCATGGCATATACTCATCCAAAGTGGTTTGTGATTGTTTACATATATGTTTGCTCACATGTGATTAATGCACGAATTTTCCTTATTAAATAAAACAAGAAATTAGTTAAAATGTTTTATCAAGGTTCACTCGCCAACTTTTGTTGACCCAAAATCTCCCCCGTTTTACACATGATACAGGTGATCCAGCTGAGACAGGAAACACTTAGGAAGGCCTAGAAGAATAAACAAGTTTATGCTTTGGAATAATTATATAGTTTCATTTTCTTTGTAATTGTATAAATTTTGTTTTGGATATTTAAGTTTGTAATTTGAATTTAATAAATATGAAACATCTTAGTAAATATCATGAGCTTTGGTGATAACCCAATTATGCCCCGACTTTTATTCCGCTGCGGGTCGGGGTGTGACAGATTGGTATCAGAGCTTGTGACTATATGGATATAGGATAGGTTATTAGACCCTTAGAGCCTATACTATAGTTGATTAAATTTTAATTGTTTATGCGTTACATGCAAAATTCATGATGTTTATATGTTTCATGTTTATTTTCACACTCAATGTTATGCAAGCACGCTCACAAATACATGTTATTATGCAATGCTCATCATGAATCATATCCTCATAACATATCATATCCATGAGAGCACACACCTCACGATTCCCATGATTTTTGCAATGATTTTTGTATTTTTCAAATCACATCAAAGTGAGTTCTGATGACGGGCATGTAGTAACTGGAAGGGTACGAGTACCGGTAGTCGAAACGTCCTGTGTAGGCTTGGCATTCGTATAAATCCAAAATAAAGGACCAGTTTGCCTACCTGGGGACTAACGATGAGAGTACGAAAGACCTATTAGGCCAAAGCATGTTATACCAAACGTCGTGTGAGCTAACCCCACTTTGAGTTGTCATTGTGTCTACACCTGGACACCCTCCTACCATACATCTCGCAATCATATTTTACGATTTTCATTCGGGGGGTGCGAGTGTTAACCCGCCGACACCAATGTGAATCCTACCAAGCCCAATAGTCATGGGGGCCCACATGACTACGCAAGCAATGGTATGGGGGACATTTGGAGGCCCAAACATGAGCAAACCCAAGACATCCTATGGATGTAGTTAAATTATTGTCAGTTATGTTATTTTTCATTCTTTTTACGACACATGACACTAGAAAATTATTAAACTCACAATCTTCCTATATATGTTCCTGTAGATGTCGGCTAGGCAACTACGTGGAGGTAGAAAGCCAGGAAAGTCAAGTGAACGCTTGGCCACACAAATTGCTAAACAAATGGCCGCAGTACTTTCTGACATCATGCTTCAAGTTCAACAAGCTCTCACCGCTAATCCCATCAACCCTCCCAACCAAGAAGACTAGAGCGTCGCCAACCCTCCTTCCAAAACCCTCAAGTGCACCTACAAACACTTCAAATCCTGCGATCCCCCAAAGTATGAAGGGACCGAAGGTGTTACCGCCCCCTTCACTGGTTTGAAGAAATGGAAAACACTTTCCTCAATTGCGATTGTCCCGAGGACCGTATGGTACGTTACGCTACTTTTGATACGTTTGAGAACGTAGACCGAATACGAGCACAAGAATGATTAAGGCATTAGGTAAACCTTTTCCTTGTTACACCATTTATATATATCTTTACCCGAAATCAATCCCTTAGTCGCCAACGTTGAGCCTAAACCTTTCATTTGATTAACCCATTTAGCCCTTCACCGTTTAGCCTTTTGTTTTTAGATCGTGTGTTGAAAATTCGATTTTAGGTTTAGTTGTTTGTATAGCTGTTTGAAAAAAAAAATTGAAAATTCAGAAAATATCTTGAAAATTAGAGAAAAATCGTTGAGAAAAGCACAAAAATATGTGTGGTAGTTGTTGAATAAAAGGCGAATGCTTTTGCCTATTAGTTTGTTGATTCTTGTTTAGCCGTTTTAGAGTAGTTGTTTTTGTAATAGAAATGGAATTTTTGTCACCTTAGCCACTTTAAAACATCTTTTTCCACACCTTTAACCTAAACCCGTTACAACTCGGAAAGACCTTTTGACTTGTGCTTAGTATTTGTGTTCGGTGGTGGAGAATGATTGAGTTGCAAGCCTATGCGGGTACGTGTTCTAATCGGTTTAAGTGATTACATCAAAAGCACTAATGCATTATTTATTAGCGAAACCGAGTGGAGAGAACATTGTGAGGGGTGTGTATGATTTGTTAGTTTCAAGGGAGGGTTAATCTTGAATAACCATCTATATGTGATTAATTACTTTACCACTAAAAATGTCGAAAATTGTAAGAATCATGAACCGGGTATGACACTAGACCTTAGCTTACGTCTCAAGAATGGGAAGTGTATTTCTCATTCGATCCACGTGAAAACAGAAATTTGGAACTGGAAGCATTGTCACCGACGTCTACTGGGCTGTTGGCGACGCCTCTTAGTTATGTCCGTTGGCTAGATTTGTCTGTAGGCAGTGATTAAACCGTCGAAAGAAACCCAAGCATCCACGAGCCGTCGCTAACGCCCTCTACCGATCCACATCGTGAATTTTTGTTGTTGGTTGTTTGGGGGACGTATATAACACTTGTTTTGACCATTTTTGAGGGGGTTACGAAGTTTTTGAGTTTTGAACAACACTTTGGAGGCAAGATCATCATCCTCTTCAATTCCAATCCTTCCAATTCATCCATCATCACCCGAATCATCCTACCAATCTTAACCCTAATCCACCACCACCATCATCATCATCATCCAATCCATTATCCCTTCACCTTGACCATTCACCATAAACCCTAAACATCATCACCATCATTTCTCAAGGCTTCAAGATGACAAAGTTCGAGCTCTCATCATTTATTATTTATAAAAAACCATCAGTAGTGATGGAATGAAGTTCGATAACGTGGCAGAACATAATTGGGTGTGGTGAGTGATGGAAAGTGGAACGTCATGTTATAACCGCACGACACTCTTAACGCACCTTTTAGGTCGATCCGCGCAAACGCGAAATATGTGAAAAGTGGGGTTGTGAGATGCCGTAGAATTTTTAGTTTTTTTTACTCTGCAATGTTCAGTTTTTTTTTACTTTGTAATTTATGCTTTTTTAATGTATTATTTATTTAAATGAAATTTTATTTTTAATTTATTATTTAAAAAAACCATCACTAGTGATGGAATGAAGTTCTATAACGTGGCGAAACATGATTGGGTGTGGTGAGTGATGGAAAGTGGAGCACCCCCACCCCCTAAGGGGAATGCATTGGAGGAGTTTACATTTAAGTGGGATGTTTTTAGGGAAGAATGATACATTTGGTGGGATGGTGGACCTCTATGTTTGTTTTGTATTTGTTTTATTCTTTTCTTGTTTTAATTTATTTTGATATGTATAAACTGTTATGATGTTAAAACTTTGTGTTTTGATACTTAGAAGTTCTTTTATTGTAATTTGCAAAATCTGTGTTTTTGAATTTTTATTTTAAATATGTCGACCCGTCATTTTGCCTACTTAACAGATTATCAGAGAATGTAATCACAAGGGATTAACACCTTCATTATTACTATCATATTGCAAAGTTTGATTTGAACTTTGACTTAACCAAAATGGTTCGAACTGGAAGTTTAAGCAAAAGTCAATTTGCTTGACTTTCTGCTACTAACTAGCCTAATAATGGAAAAAATGAGATGGAACACTTGTGTTCAAGAAGAAGATTAGACTTCAGATAGAAGGCCTCTATAAAAAGAAGCAACTCCAGTTGATAGAGAGAGAATTTGAAAGGTGCACCTGAACATGGTTTTTAGGATCACCTATTTATACTAAATTTGAAGTTCCCAATTGATGCTAAGTGTTCCCTGTGGTGTTAAGGAGGTGATTAGTGGCACCTTAGGTGTCTCAAAAAGGAGAAAATGTGGCATAATCACGAACTAAGTGGAAGAAGAACAAGTTGACAACTCAAAACAAACTGCCATCGACACCCTTACGAGACCGTAAGTGTGGTGGCTTACGGTTGGTAACCTCACGGGCTGTAAGGCATATACCTTGCGGTCTGTAACGTACCTCCATATTCTAAATTTTAGCATTTTTCCAATATTGATTCGTCAACTTTATTTCATCTTCCATTTTTATGAATTTTGTCCCTATTCTCCAACAAATCTGGATTTCTCGAAGAGTTTTTGGGCATGTGTTACCATAAGATTCGATACAATTTTCCAAGGTGTTATAGTTTAGTCTACCCAATAACACCGATAAAAATATATCCTCTCATTCTTTGATAGGTGAAGAGTCAAATCCTACGAGATAGAAAGTATATGAGTATTCTTGAAAAGTTTAGTTTGCTTTTTAAAAATGAGTTCTTTATATATTAGTTTAACACAACTATATAAGAGCATTTACATCAGCATCTCTACATTACCCTTTATAATTAAACTAAAAATTATATATTTATTGAAAATTTGGTTATCTTCTAAAAGTTACCCACAATTCATCTTTCAATTTATCTTCATTCTATTTACAAACACTTTATAATTTTTATCAATTTAATACAGGTATAATATTTAGTTTAGAGATAAATAGTAACATATTAAATATAGAGATTAAATTTATTTTCTACTATGTATTTTTGAGAGAAAAAATAAATTAAAGAACTTGTTGTAGATGCTAAATAAATTAAAACTGTACTTTTTCTTTATAATTTTAAGATAGAAGGTAAAATGGAAAAAAAAAAACTATTATTATGAAGCTCTAAATTACCTTTCTAAAAAACCTAATCTCCAAAAGGTATAGCGTAGAAGATGGGTTGGTGAAATCCTTCTGGAATGCAGAGTTGGTAGTGATAGGTAAAAGTCAAAATGTCATAATTCCAGGTTTGTTCATGCTTATTATTTTAAATATCTGTTCAGGTTCACTAGTAATTAGGCCAGTCGGTGTAGGTACGTCTCAGGCCTGTTTTTAGTTGACGACGCCTCCAACACCGCGCCGGGTGGTCCGTCGGCGTCGTCGGGGTCCCTCTGCGGACGATGGGAACGGGACGAAAGTTTAATATATTTTAAATATATAGCCGATCCGCATCAAAATAAGACATGCAAGGTCAGATCGGGTCGTCGGAGGTTTGCCGGAAACCTAGCTTGACAGCCGGATCTAGGGTTTAACTGGTACAAACGTGTAGAGAGATAAAAAGAGAATGATAGATGGTGTTATTGATGCCATGGAGGATGTGGCGGTGGCATGTGGAGGTGTCGTGGCGGTGACGATGGCGGTGGAGGGGCGGGTATGTGTGTGAAGGAGAGGGTGAGAGAGAACGAAGGATAAGACAGCAGCAGGTTCTTGCCGTGGCGGTGACGATGGCGATGGAGAGAACGAACGATGACGATGGCGGTCGCAAGAGCCTTACTGGAGAAGCAAAAACCGGCCACAAGGTTCTTGCCAGAGAAACTCTTTTTCTCTCTCTATAACTTGAAAGTTTGCTGACGTGGCGGGTCGTCACCCATTTCCAAGCTTCCATCCCTGGAGGGGCGTCCTCCAAGGTCTCTGACGCGTTTGCTGATGTGGCGGGTCATCCTGGAGAGAGGCCCGACACCCACACCGAGTAGCCTTAGGATTCGTATTTTGTGACGTAACTTTTCAATCGAGCAAAAAGTATACGTAACAACGTTAAATCACGCATACATATTGCGGCGTGTTGACTCAAAAATTAGACCAAAACGTAAAACAAATAAAAGAATAACTAAATCAACTTAGGATCCACGCTTTGCAATGAGATTGTTAAACAAAAAAAAAGGCGTAAAAGCATTGAACCAAACACGCGCGTATCATGTTAGCTTGCATTGGCACTGAAACGTAAAACATTATCACTAAAAAGTGTGTGTTAACTCGTAAAAATTAGACCAAAATGTAACACATATAATAGAATAACTAAGTCAATATAGGACACGCGCGTTGCGGCACGATTGTTAAACCACTAAATAATAAACGTAAAAACGTTAAATCACACATACACATAGCGTGTTAAGTCGCAAAATTTAGACCGAAACATTATTGTAAAAAGAACAAAAAAAAAGTAAACATAAAAATCTTAAAGTTAAATAATAAGATTAAAAGTGAAAGGGTACATCTTGTAATATTTAAGAGGTATAATGTGTAAGAAATGAAAGATCAAAGATCAAAATTTATAAAAGAAATTGAATAGTAAAAATGACTCAAGCTCTTTTGCAAATAAATAGATACTAAATATATATTTACTTATTAATGATTTCCAGAAACAATTATAATTTTTTGAAAAAAATTAAGTGATGCTCAAAAAGTATACAATTCTATTTTTATTTACGAGACCAACACGTTTCACTCTAAAAAAAAGTAATACTATGTTTAATGGTTTTACTAAAAAGCGAAAAATTAGGTATCATATCACTCTCACATAAACTGATTACTTTTATTTTATATTGTATATGATGATTTCATTAACAACTTTAGTTAAATAATGTTTAAACTAACTAAATAAAAATAAACTAAAAAAAGACTGTGAGGTGTGAACATCTATAAAAAGGAAATGTTGAAGTGGGCAGAGGCGTGACTTCTATTATGGGTGAAGGGACTCGCACCCTATTAACAAATGTGGGGAGGGGGTTGAGTTCATGTGGCAACAAGTGTTGCATTATAACATATTATATAAACACATTATAAAAAACGACTTAGAACCTATATTAGAGCTTCTCTAGTGGTCTTGTTTTAGATTGTTTGGGAGGAGAAGGTGAAGTGAGGGAAATAATTGAAGTGGTGAGATGAATGAGAAATTATGTTGAGAAGTTTTTATGCATGAACGGCAAAAACTAAATATTATGAGAGGATGAAAAAAGGGAGAGAAATCAGAGATTTATGGTTTATGAGAGGAAGCTGAGAGAGAAAAAGCACTCACTAATGTGACGGTTTTACTATCATACACAATGCAAATTAGTGACGGTTTTACTATCATACACAATGCAACCTTACTCATTATTAAAAGTCTAAAACACCCACTATTGTAACGGTTTTACTATTATATACAACTTTAAATATATAACAAATAAAATAGGGTAACTTTGTAAAATAGTAACCAAGTTTTAAAAGTATTTTAATTAGGTCACTTAAGTTTCAAAAGTGTTCCAATCATGTTACTCAACATTCATTTTTCATTAAAATTAAGGGTTTTTTCATTCATTTAATAGGTAACTGTGGTGATGTTGATTTTTTTATTTCTTTTTCCCTTTTATTTAATGCTAACGTCTAGTGATGACGTGGATTTTAACTTGTATTTTAATTTTTAATGTAACGAAAGTGTTTTTATTTTTAATAAATATAATTTCATATATTAAAATAATCCGACCTCAACATCTTATGTTTCATTTTTTTCTAGACACATGAAAAAAAGGAAATGACTCAATTTGAATATTAAGTTATTTATTTGGAACAAAAATAATACAAATGACATAATTACAAAAATATACAAATACAATGATTACTATTTTGTAACATTTTATGAGAGGATGAAAAAAGGGAGAGAAATCAGAGATTTATGGTTTGTGAGAGGAAGCTGAGAGAGAAAAAGCACTCACTAATGTGACAGTTTTACTGTAAATCCGTCAAAAACCGGATTTATCAAACCCGCTTCGTTTATTAACCGAACAACCAGTTAAAAATTTCGTTGCGTATTTAATGCCCAAATTAATTTTAAACGATACATAATTAATAAGTATATTAGAATATAAAATTTATTTTTGAAAATGTACTAAAAATAGTGAACTAAAAATAATATGCTGAAGCCGGGACTCGAACCCGGTCAGCCGAGAGCCAGCAAAGCGTTAACACACATCCCTACAACCGCTCCGCCACTTGTGTTGTTTGTTAACATATTGAAACAATTAATACATAAATCAATCTGGAAATCAAAACCCAGTTACTCAGCGCGCCTAAATCCGCTCTCGCCGGAGATCCCGACGAATTCGTCAATTATTGACGTTTTTTCTTTTGTCATAACGGACGCATTTACAGCCATATCGGTTATAACCGAAATAAAACCATCAATTTCATTCATTGCCTTAAATTTCTATTGAAACCGAAAATACAATTCAAATCCGGGATTATACCTTGTTCATCAGTTAAGCTCACGAATCTATTCAACTTACACACTTCATTTCGCTCAGAAAACTTCGCCGGAAGTCGCCGGAATTCTCTAAAAATTACCGGAATTTTCACCGAAAACCGAATTCAATCCATCCTTTCTTTTTACCAAAAAATAAGATCATAGAACTCATACTGACATCACTCCCACTCACCTTAAACCTCTGAAGAATCTCTGTCGCAAGGAATTTCACTCGCCGGAATTCTCTGCAAGTCGCCGGAAAACCGGGACTTTCATCTACACGGTAATTACCTCGATTTTTCTGTTTCATTCCATTATTATACAAATTCTAACATCACTCCATCACTCAAAATCAACCCTAGACGACATTGCCGGATTTTTATGTTTACGCCGGAAAACTTCTGAAAGTTTCAGAACCCCGCTGTTAACCGGTATGATCATGTAACCTACTGATAATCGTCACTCAATGGTTCAATTTCACATTTATTTCATCCAAACTGATTGTTGAATTCGAACAGAAGGAGCTCCCAAAACAGAGCCGACGGTCTTTGCCGGACTTCTGAAGAAAGACGATCAATTCGGTACAATCATTCCCCAAACCCTTTTCTGTTCAATACTTTTCACTCGTTCATATTATTCGTTAACCGAATTAAACCAATAACAGTTAGTTAACCGTTGTCTGTGTTTTGGACGAAGAAGACGAAGTTGTGAATGTTATAAGATTAATTAAAATCGGTATTATAAACGGGTTAGACACACAGTCCAGCGGTGGACTGTGTGCAAACAATATGCACACGACGCGAGTTCGATTCCTGTCCCAACCTCATTCGCTGTAATAAAATGCCTTTTTTTTTTAAACTGAACCGGGTTAATTCAGTAATATGTTAAGTATAATAAAAACTAGGATATTTACCAAGTTAGACACACAGTCCAGCGGTGGACTGTGTGCCAAACTAAACCACAGGTCCAGGGTTCGAGACCTGTGGAGTGCACCGAGTCGTTACATTAAAATCTTTTTAAAATAAATGATTTTCGGATTAATCTAATTAGTATATAAATATAATTAAAAACAGAAATATTTCGGGTTAGACACGTAGCTCAGTTGGTAGAGCTGCGTGCACGCGAACGGGAGGTCTCGGGTTCGAGTCCTGCCCGGCGCATACATTTACACAATAAAACCGGTCAACGGTCAACGAAAAGTCAATGGTCAAAAAGTCAACATTTTTTTTATTATTCTTATTTATTTATTTTATTTAAAAATAAATTAAAAATACTTAAAAATAACATTTTTAAAGTTAGAAAATAGCCTAAAACTCACAAAAATATACCCAAAAAAAATCCTATTAAAGTTGTTAATAAAATCCATTTATTTACCTTACTTTTTCATTATTAATTAGGTTAGTTAGTTCTAGTCGATCAATCCTCTAAACTCGTGCGCATTCATCATCATTCACCAAACGCACCCAAGGTGAGTGAATCTCTACAAATTCCCCGTTTAAATCACGTTTTTGGGGTGTATCATGTGTCTTACTATTTATTATATTCAAATCATTGTGCATTCATCATATCATGAATAAATGTGTATTCAGTTCGTATAAACTGTTTGTGTGGTTATTGTTTAGAGTTAATTTATTATTTTCAGTACATGCAATTTCATAGGCCGCCGCTCCCCATTACATTATGAGCATTGAGTAGTTCCCCATTACATTATGATCGTGAACCTGGCGTTGCCAACATACGATCGGCTCCGTTTGATTGAGCCTTGATCGCACAGACTTTTATCATTTTCAGTACATGCAATACGATCGGCTCCGTTTGATTGAGCCTTGATCGCACAGTTTCATTTATGTTATATATTTATGCAAGTTGATATGTTATTGTATGCTGTTGGTTTGTTAATGTATGTTATTGTTTGTTGATGTTTGATATCGTATGCTAATGGTTTGTAATTGTATGCTAATTATTGTTATTGTATGTTTATTTACGTTTGTTCATATATGAATATTGCACAATTTTTCCATATTAAATACAACAAGAAATAAATAATAAATGTTTTCTAACAAGGTTCACTCGCCAACTTTTTGTTGATCCAAAAACCATTTTACATATGATACAGGTGAACAGGATGAAGCATGGAAAACATAGGAAATTGCCTTAGAAGAAAAATAATGAAGTTTAGAAGGATGAATAGAACATGTTGTATTTGTTTAATTATGATTGTATATTTCCCTTTAAATTGTAATAATAAATATGAAACGTTATAATAAATGTCATGAGCTTTGATGATAACCCAATCATGCCCCGATCACCTTTTCCGCTGCGGGTCGGGGTGTGACAGATTGGTATCAGAGCCATGACTATAGGGATATAGGATAGGTTATTAGACCCTTAGAGCCTATACTATAGTTGACTAGATTTTAATTGTTTATGTGGCTACATGCAAACTTATGATATTTATTTGTTTCATATTTATTACATACACAAATGCATGCAAATATTTCCAATATTACATTTTGTGATATCTAGTGAATTATACTTACAGTCAAACATACATACTTACATACATCTTCATCATACATGTTACAATATTCACATATTCAAATCATCTTCATACTTCCGTTATTCAAGATTTTGTCGCATTTTTCATTTTTCAAATCTCATCAAAGTGAATTCTGTGACGGGCATGTAGTAACTGTAAGGGTACAAGTACCGGTAGTCGGAACGTCCTGTCTAGGTTGGCATTCGTATAAATCCAATATAACGGACCAGTTTGCCTACCTGGGGACTAACGATGAGAGTACGAAGGACCTATTAGGCCAAAGCATGCCACACCAGACGTCGTTCGAACTAACCCCACTTTGAGGTGTCACCGTGTCCACACCTGGAATGTGTCCAGGTGTAGACACGGTGACACCTCAAAGTGGGGTTAGTTCGAACGACGTCTGGTGTGGCATGCTTTGGCCTAATAGGTCCTTCGTACTCTCATCGTTAGTCCCCAGGTAGGCAAACTGGTCCGTTATATTGGATTTATATGAATGCCAACCTAGACAGGACGTTCCGACTACCGGTACTTGTACCCTTCCAGTTACTACATGCCCGTCGCAGAACTTACTTTGATGAGATTTGGAAATTGCAACAAAATCTTTGAATAACAAAAGTGTGAAGATGAATTGAATATATGAACATTGAAATATGTATGATGAATGTGTATATAAGTATGTATGTTTGACTGTAAGTATAAACAAATATGAAACAAATAAATATCATAAGTTTGTATGTAACCACCTAAACAATTAAAATTTAGGCAAACTATAGTATAGGCTCTAAGGGTCTAATAACCTATCCTATATCCCTATAGTCATGGCTCTGATACCAATCTGTCACACCCCGACCCGCAGCGGAAAAGGTGATCGGGCAAATTGGGTTATCATCAAAGCTCATGACATTTATTTTAACGTTTCATATTCATTAATACACTTTAATGGGAAATTACAATCAATATTACATCATGTCCTAAACATCAATCTAAGCTTCATTGTTTTCTTCTAAGGCATTCCCTATGTTTTCCTTGCTTCATCCTGTTCACCTGTATCATGTGTAAAAAGGGTTTTTGGATCAACAAAAAGTTGGCGAGTGAATCCTATGGAAAACATTTGAACAAGTTTATTTAATTGATTATAAAATTAAGTGCACAACCACACATGAGTAAAAATAGATGTAAACTTATTCACCAATCAATTTAATATTAAACAATACACACAAGAACAATAATGGATCGTTTAGAGGCACGCGTTGCTCAACTCGTCTCTCACGAGGAACTGATGGGCCTAATGAATGAATTGCATAAACTTGACAATATGAAATACATAACTACAAACAATATAAACTCAATAATACACACATGAACAATAATGGATTTTTTTTGAGGCACGCGTTGCTCAACTCGTCTCCCACGAGGAACTGATGGGCTTAATGAATGACTTTCATATAAGTTGACGAAATGAAATATATAACCACAACAATATAAACAATCTAAGTTTAGATCACAATATGGTATGGCACAAGTTTAAATAAACGAGTTAATTATTTTGTGACACATGACACACCCCAAAACATGTAATTAAAAAGGGGGAGTTGTAAGATTCACTCACAGTGGGTGCGTTCGGTTGATGATGTTGAATGCGCACGAAGTGGTTTTAACCACGAGTGAAATTAACCTAGATAATGGCATAATGGTTTGGTAAGTAAACGGGTTTTATTAATCCATTTTAGTAGGATTGTTGGGTGTATTTTCGTGAGTTTAAGGCTATTTTCTAACCTTAAAAATGTTATTTTTAAGTATTTTTAATTGATTTTTAAATAAAATAAATAAATAAAAATAATAAAAAAAATTGACTTTTTTGACCGTTGACCGTGACAGTTGACCGTTGACCGTTGACTTTGACTGTTGACCGGTTCGTATGTGTTATTGTGTGCGCTGGGTGAGGCTCGAACCCAAGACCTCCCGTACGCGTGCACGCAGCTCTACCAACTGAGCTACGTGTCTAACCCGAAATATTTCTGTTTTTAATTATATTTATATACTAATTAGATTAAACAAAAAATCCTTTATTCTTAAAAACGATTTTAATCCAAGACTCGGTGCGCTCCACAGGTCTCGAACCCGGGACCTGTGGGTTGAGTTAACACACAGTCCACCGCTGGACTGTGTGTTTAATTGTTATATAACCTGATTTTTATTATACTTATATACAATTAAATAATTTCAGTTCCGCCTTATTTAAAAAGGTTGGATAATTGTCCGGACCGGTGCGGTAGTCCGGATTCGAACTCGTGACGTGTGATTAAACATTCACACAGTCCACCACTGGACTGTGTGTCTAACTTGGTTATTATTAAACTTAACATATAACAGTGGTGACTCCGGTTCGGTAAAAAAAAGGACATTTTTATTAAGGCAAGCATGCGTGGGACAAGTTTCGAACTCGAGACGTTTACGTGTTTAATGTGCACACAGTCCACCGCTGGACTGTGTGTCTAACCCGAGTTATAACTTGATTTTAATTATACATATACACAACTGAAACTTTGTCTTCTTCGTTGAATTTAACCAGAATCGGAAGTCCGACTGGTTCGAAGTTTTAATCATGTTCTTTAGTGTTTTGAGGTTAATTACAGGTGAGATATATAAAAAGAATGAAAGATTTAAGCGTAAGGTATACCAACTGGACTCCTCTGTTTCTCCGGCGAAACTCCGGTGACAGCAGAAACTTCCAGCGACGTGTGTCCTGCGGCAGAGAGTTTTCAGCAAGCTTGAAATGGATGTGGGTGACTTCGGTATAAGCTCTAGGGGTTCAGTAAGGCTCAGAAGTGAAGGGTTCGGTTTTCCGGCGATGTGCAGGACTTTTCCGGCGAATGGAATTACGTCGGGTAAAGGTGCGGTTTTGAGCGAAAAAGCTTGCAGAGGTTCGTGGGGGTATTTATAGGGCAGGTCATCGATGAATTTTGTCCGATTTCCGACTTGATTCGTCGGTTAGAAATTCTCCGGCGGTTATAACTTGTGTCGCGGACTCAGGCGTCGGTTATAACCGATGTAGTGTTTAAGGTTTACGTTATAACTGAAGTAACCGTCCAATCTCGCGAGATCGCCGGGATTTCCGACGACTGCATTTGGGCGCGCCGATTTTGAATTTGAGAATCATGATATGAATTAATTGATTCTAATAATTAACAAGAAATACAAGTGGCGCAGTGGTTGAGTGTGTGTGTGTTAAGTTGTTTGCTGAAACGCTGGCTGACCCGGGTTCGAAACCCGGCAGCAGCATTTTATTTTTATTTTCTTATTTTTAACAGTTTTTCAAAAACAAACTATATATTCCAATATAATAATTAATTATGTATCGTTTAAAATTAATTTGGGCATTAAATACGCCATGAAATTTTAAACTGATTGTTCGGTTAATAAACGGAGCGGGTTTGGTAAAATCCGTTTTTTGACGGATGTTACACAAGACATCCTATGGATGTAGTAGATTTAGTATGCTATGTTTATTTTATGAATGTTCATTCCTAAATACGACACATGATCCCAAAAGCATCCAACTCATACTCTTGATATGTATTCCTTGTAGATGTCTTCTAGTCTCGCTCGCAGGAAGATGAGAGCAGGAAAAGCCCGCGAGCGCATGGCTGCTCAAATCGCTCAACAAATGGCTGCCGTAATACCCAACATTGTAATTCAAGTCCAACAATCCCTTACCGCTAATCCCGTCAATCAAGAAGTTTAAAAAATTGTCAACCCTCCCCCAAATACTACTAAATGCACCTACAAGCATTTCAAATCCTGCGACCCTACAAAATACGAAGGGACTGAAGGTGTCACCGCTCTTCTCTATTGGTTTGAAGAAATGGAAAACATTTTCCTAAATTGTGATTGCCCCGATGATCGCAAAGTGCGATATGCTACTGGTCGTTTATTTGGAATAGCACTTACTTGGTGGAATACAGAGAAGGCTAAACGAGGTGTTGAAGATGCTATGACTTTGACTTGGGAAGAGTTGAAAGAAATCATGACAAGACGGTTTTGCCCAAGGAGCGAAATCAAGAAATTAGAGGATGAGTTCTATTCGTTGAAACAAAAGGAAGGCGACCACACTACATACAACAAGAGATTCCTCGAGTTAAATCAAATGGTTCCCAACTTGTTCACTCCCCACTACCGTTTGATCGAGCACTACATTCGAGGTCTTCCTTCAAAAATTCAAGACTCTGTAATAAGTACCACACCTGCAACCTTGGAAGCAGCAATGGAGTTAGCTACAGAGCTCACCGAGAACCGTATACGGAATAAAGACTTCAAGGAGGAGAAGAAGAAAGATAAAGCAGAAACTGAAATTTCAAACTCCACCCAAACCGAATCCCCTTCTCAACCCATTTCCAAAAGGAAACGTGAGGAGCAACTTTTCGCTGTCACCCAACGCAATCAACCAGCCTTGCAAGCCGTACCCCTCCAAGCTGTCCCAATCACTCAAGAAGCACCCAACCCAACCTACCCAAATAAGAAACCTTACCTTGGACCTCACCCTCAATGTAACACCTGTTTTTATCACCATCCATCTACCTTACTTTGTCGACTATGTGCGAATTGTGGACGCTATGGTCATTTGAGCAAGGTTTGCCGCACCCCTCAAAACCTAACCTCACCCCCTACTCAAAACATGATCCAAACATATCAACAACCCCAATACCCCATGTTCCCATATGTTCGAGCTTGTTTCAATTGTGGCGACCCTACCCACTTTAGAAACACGTGCCCTCAATTTAACATCATAAACGCCCAAGCTCAAGCAAACCCAGTTAACCAAGCAAATCAAGAAAACCCAACCACTAGGCCACCAGCAAGAGGAAGAGTTTTCAACATCAACGCCAATCCTGTTGAAGATAATGAAGGCCCAAACGAAAACACCCAACTAGTCCCTTTCACTGAAAATCAAGATTCAACTCCAACCGCTTAGTTTTATGTTTTTTCTTTATGATTATCTCAATTTTCACGTGTCTCAATTTTAAATTGGAAATTTATCCAAGGATCTTAATGCGAATTACTATATCAGTTTTGTTTTTATACTCATTGATTTAACATTCATATCATCATACCTCACGACATATCACAGTGTCGTCATTTAAAGAAGTTGAGCTGTGTCTCACTTCTACATGGACAAACCTCTCCATCATAACAAACGAGAGAGGTACTGTCATCATTCAAAGACTCAAGCTTTGGTTGTTGTGTTTTAGAGTCACATAGAACTAGTCATAACTAACGGATAAAACTAATGAAAATTTGACGAGAATATGGTGGATACGCCGCTGGTACTTCCTATATATAAGTATTCTTGCCAAAGGATCAGAGGCATATCAGGCGGTTATGAGAAGTTCCATGTAGGATTTAGTAATGTCTTGGTTGAAATTGTTTTATACTCACTGATTTAACATTCATATTAACTCATCATTTGAAGAAATTGGATTGTGTTCCATTTTTCTACATAGACTAACCTCCCCATCATAACAAACGAGAGAGGTACTGTCATTATTCAAAGACTCAAGCTTTGGTTGTTGTGTTTGTTTATGATTAGAGTCACATAGGACCAATCCTAACTTACTGATAAAACCAATGAAAATTTGACAAGAATATGGTGGATACGCCGCTGGTACTTCCTATATATAAGTATTATTGTCAAAGGATCAGAGGCATTGTCAGGCGGTTATGAGAAGTTCCATGTAGGTTTTAGTAGTAGAAGTTTTGTTTTTAGGATATAACCTTATCTTTCCAAGCATATCAAAACTCTTACACATGAAATCATATTTAGTCAATCAACTCTTTTTATCAATATTTCATTATCTTAGGCATCAAAAAGCGATTCCTGTAGCAGGGTACTCAACCCTTACAAGGAACGTTACCGCCTCAAACAAAATTTAAACTCTTACTCTCTTCTAAGTATGTAATTGTCAAACTAAAACACCATCCTTTTTAGACAAATATGCCACTACTTAAATTTCGGGACGAAATTTCTAAAAGTAGGGGATACTGTAACATCCGTAAAAAACCGGAGTTACCAAACCCGCTTCGTTTATTAACCGAACAACCAGTTAAAAATTTCGTTGCGTATTTAATGCCCAAATTAATTTTAAACGATACATAATTAATAAGTATATTAGAACATAAAATTTATTTTTGAAAATGTACTAAAAATAGTGAATTAAAAATAATATGCTGAAGCAGGACTCGAACCCGGGTCAGCCGAGAGCCAACAAAGCCTTAACACACATCCCTACAACCGCTCCGCCACTTGTGTTGTTTGTTAACATATTGAAACAATTAATACATAAATCAATCTGGAAATCAAAACCCAGTTACTCAGCGCGCCTAAATCCGCTCTCGCCGGAGATCCCGACGAATTCGTCAATTATTGACGCTTTTTCTTTTGTCATAACGGACGCATTTACAGCCATATCGGTTATAACCGAAATAAAACCATCAATTTCATTCATTGCCTTAAATTTCTATTGAAACCGAAAATACAATTCAAATCCGGGATTATACCTTGTTCATCAGTTAAGCTCACGAATCTATTCAACTTACACTCATAATTTCGCTCAGAAAACTTCGTCGGAAGTCGCCGGAATTCTCTGAAAAATTACCGGAAATTTTCACCGGAAAACCGAATTCAATCCATCCTTTCTTTTTACCAAAAAATAAGATCATAGAACTCATACTGACATCACTCCCACTCACCTTAAACCTCTGAAGAATCTCTGTCGCAAGGAATTTCACTCGCCGGAATTCTCTGCAAGTCGCCGGAAAACCGGGACTTTCATCTACACGGTAATTAACTCGATTTTTCTGTTTCATTCCATTATTATACAAATTCTAACATCACTCCATCACTCAGAATCAACCCCAGACGACATTGCCGGATTTTTATGTTTTCGCCGGAAAACTTCTGAAAGTTTCAGAACCCCGCTGTTAACTGGTATGATCATGTAACCTACTGATAATCGTTACTCAATGGTTCAATTTCACATCTATTTCATCCAAACTGATTGTTGAATTCGAACAGAAGGAGCTCCCAAAACAGAGCCGACGGTCTTTGCCGGACTTCTGAAGAAAGACGATCAATTCGGTACAATCATTCCCCAAACCCTTTTCTGTTCAATACTTTTCACTCGTTCATATTATTCGTTAACTGAATTAAAGCAATAATAACCGTTGTCTGTGTTTTGGACGAAGAAGACGAAGTTGTGAATGTTATAAGATTAATTAAAATCGGTATTATAAACGGGTTAGACACACAGTCCAGCGGTGGACTGTGTGCAAAAAATATACACACGACGCGAGTTCGATTCCTGTCCCAACCTCATTCGCTGTAATAAAATGCCTTTTTTTTTAAATAAATGATTTTCGGATTAATCACATTAGTATATAAATATAATTAAAAACAGAAATATTTTGGATTAGACATGTAGCTCAGTTGGTAGAGCTGCGTGCACGCGAACGGGAGGTCTCGGGTTCGAGTCCTGCTCGGCGCATACATTTACACAATAAAACCGGTCAACGGTCAACAAGTCAACGTCAAAAAGTCAACATTTTTTTTATTATTCTTATTTATTTATTTTATTTAAAAATCAATTAAAAATACTTAAAAATAACATTTTTAAAGTTAGAAAATAGCCTAAAACTCACAAAAATATACCCAAAAAAATCCTATTAAAGTTGTTAATAAAATCCATTTATTTACCTTACTTTTTCATTATTAATTAGGTTAGTTAGTTCTCGTCGATCAATCCTCTAAACTCGTGCGCATTCATCATCATTCACCAAACGCACCCAAGGTGAGTGAATCTCTACAAATTCTCCGTTTAAATCACGTTTTTGGGGTGTATCACGTGTCTTACTATTTATTATATTCAAATCATTGTGCATTCATCATATCATGAATAAAGTGTATTCAGTTCGTATAAACTGTTTGTGTGGTTATTGTTTAGAGTTAATTTATTATTTTCAGTACATGCAATTTCATAGGCCGCCGCTCCCCATTACATTATGAGCGTTGAGTAGTTCCCCATTACATTATGAGCGTGAACCTGGCGTTGCCAACATACGATCGGCTCCTTTTGATTGAGCCTTGATCGCACAGACTTTTATCATTTTCAGTACATGCAATACGATCGGCTCCGTTTGATTGAGCCTTGATCGCACAGTTTCATTTATGTTATATATTTATGCAAGTTGATATGTTATTGCATGCTGTTGGTTTGTTAATGTATGTTATTGTTTGTTGATGTTTGATATCGTATGCTAATGGTTTGTAATTGTATGCTAATTGTTGTTATTGTATGTTTATTTACGTTTGTTCATATATGAATATTGCACAATTTTTCCATATTAAATACAACAAGAAATAAATGATAAATGTTTTCTAACAAGGTTCACTCGCCAACTTTTTGTTGATCCAAAAACCATTTTACATATGATACAGGTGAACAGGATGAAGCATGGAAAACATAGGAAATTGCCTTAGAAGAAAAATAATGAAGTTTAGAAGGATGAATAGAACATGTTGTATTTGTTTAATTATGATTGTATATTTCCCTTTAAATTGTAATAATAAATATGAAACGTTATAATAAATGTCATGAGCTTTGATGATAACCCAATCATGCCCAGATCACCTTTTCCGCTGCGGGTCGGGGTGTGACATTTACTATCATACACAATGCAAATTAGTGACGGTTTTACTATCATACACAATGCAACCTTACTCATTATTAAAAGTCTAAAACACCCACTATTGTAACGGTTTTACTATTATATACAACTTTAAATATATAACAAATAAAATGGGGTAACTTTGTAAAATAGTAACCAAGTTTTAAAAGTATTTTAATTAGGTCACTTAAGTTTTAAAAGTGTTCCAATCATGTTACTCAATATTCATTTTTCATTAAAATTAAGGGTTTTTTCATTCATTTAATAGGTAACCGTGGTGATGTGGATTTTTTTATTTCTTTTTCCCTTTTATTTAATGCTAACGTCTAGTGATGACGTGGATTTTAACTTGTATTTTAATTTTTAATGTAACTATAGTGTTTTTATTTTTAATAAATATAATTTCATATATTAAAATAATCCAACCTCAATATCTTATGTTTCATTTTTTTCTAGACACATGAAAAAAAGGAAATGACTCAATTTGAATATTAAGTTATTTATTTGGAACAAAAATAATACAAATGACATAATTACAAAAATATACAAATACAATGACTACTATTTTGTAAGATTTTATGTGGCATTTTTCCCAAATAGAATTTGATTACTATTTTGTGGTATTCTCCTCAAATAAAATTGTACAAGTACAATGATTTTTATTGATCATCTTAACTTGCGTCAACATTTGGTGACGAAAGGCATAATTTGCTTAGAAACCACTTCCTATTCAAAGAAATAATCATATTTCTGGTCTAATGTGATGGTTTAATTTTTTTTATTCTGTTTTACTTCTATACCATTTATTACCATCGGTGGTATTTAGTTATTTTTAATAGGTTTTTAAAACAATATGCGTTTAGTTCTAGTATTGCGTATAATTAAAAAAGAAAAACACTTATTGCGTATAATTAAAAAAAAACATGAAACTAACATAATAAATGATCTCAACACCTAATCAGTGAAAGCTCACCATCCATCTTTGTTAAGTCATTTTTAAGCAACAATTATTACACTTTCCATCATTGCCGATTTTTCATCCCTTTCTGTTTGATGCATAAAGCAAATATTTAGATGGGTCCATTTTTGGGTCAGAATAATGAAAAAAAGGTATAATTTTATTATATAGGTAGCGACTATCAATAATGTTTTTAATCCACATCATATTTAATTATCATATATTTAGTTGTTTAATTTTTTTTAACAACGAACTTCTTTTAATCCCTGTTATTTGTGAGACTTAAATTCAAGATCTTCTTCTCTCAAAATTAGGTGTTTAAAGACTTTGTATTTGCTAGTGAACCACCACGAGGTTGGTATGTGTTCTGGTCAATAGGAGCATTTCACATCCCTTTTCCAAATTATGTGAGTGAGATATTTATTTTATGAAAAGTAACTGTGAGAGAAAATGTTACTATTTATCAGTAATTTTAAAGGGACACTATTTTGTAAGTGACTATATCTGGAAGAGAGAGAAAATATAAGGATAAAAGCATTAGAAAAGTATTATTTAATTGAAAATGAGAGAAAAAATAGTGATTTTTAGTGTAATATATGTTAAATATGGGAGGGGGGTTGGATGTGAATGCTCTATCACGTTATAGAAAAATTATCATATTTTTATTAACAAAAACTAAAATGTAGGTTTAGAGATAATTGATATGTTTGCTATGATGACTCGCAAGGTCTAAGATTAAAATTTTCGATCTCTCTATGTCAAAAAATATAAATTAAAAAAGTCTGATCTCTCAAATTATCAAACAAAAACTAGTATAATATGGAATATAACTTACATGTTGTTTGTGAATGTCTGTAAGCGAGTGTAGAATCGTTTAGGGTTACATTAGAAGTTGCTTAAGGTACGTAAATCATATTCTAGCTACTTTGAAATTACCATGGTACATATTTTACTTTACTAAACCAATCTATATAAATTTTCTACTCAATGATCTACTTGGATCTTGAATAATTTAGATAATAAAATGACAAAAATGATTGCAGTAAAGGAAAAAAAAAACTTGATTCCTGGGAAAAGCATTTTTATGAGGAAAAATTTACATAAAAACCTTTGTGAGACTGTTCAGATAATGTATGGTCGTTTATTTGACAACTAGAATTTCCATTCGGAGATTTATGTGATTACAAAAAGTAACTATGTAATATTTAGTTATGTAGCTCAACAAAACCTTACAATTATCCAACCTAGACAATACTCAAAAAAGACAAAATAGTATAATAGATAGACCAGTGAAATGCAATAAAAGTTAAATAGTAAATCTTTCTTAGAAACAAATTATGGGAATTAATATATAGGAAATATAAATATTATAATATTTGATTATTATCTTAGAAAAGAAAAAATGGTAGAATAGATGGACCATTCCAAACACAATAAAAGTTGAACAGTAAATCTTCCTTAGAAACAAATTTTGGTAATTAATATGTTAGATGAGTTAAATTAAATGCTATTTGCCTTTATCTGTATTGGGTGTTTGCAATTTACCTTCCGGATTCAAAGGTTTCACAAACGTTCTCTTTGTGCTTGCAAAATGTAACACTACGCATCCTTCTATCAAATGGATGTTAGTTTGACTATTTGACTTTGGGTGAAAAGACCAAAGTATCCTTTTTATTATTATAGTATGCATCCCTGTGGTTTTATTAATATGGTTTCGAATCACACTTGTACATAATCATAAAAATTTTGTATAGAATCTTGATTAAATTTTTTTTATAAAATCCAGATTTTAAATTTTTTTATACAAAATCTTGATTTTAAAAAATGCCATGTTGTACAGAATCATCAAGATTTCCCCAATTGAGCTTCGAAGGAGCATGAGTACCATCATCAACCGCTGGCTTTTCAAGGGGTTGTGAGAATGCGATTCCAAATGTGGCCCCGTCTTCCTCTAAATCGGTTATCAATCTCAACCTGGATGATTTCATAAATGATTCTCTCCTTCTGATTTCATCAGTGCGATGCTAGCTCCTCTAAAAACCTAAACGAGGCCAGGTCTTCATTTGTGTCTACGTTAGGCTCTTGGGTGCAGAAAATGGTGAATGAAATCCACCCAAATTACAAATGCACTAAAATCAAAGGGAGATAAATTGCATTTAACTCATGTTTGAGAGTAATATATAAATATTTGTAATTAGTTTTAGTTATGTAATGTTTAAACTTTAATGTTTAAACATTAATAATAATAATAATAATATATAGTTATATGATATAAGGAATTGAATAGTTTATAATAATTTTATTCACCTAAAGAATGAGTGGAAGTTAGAGAAATACCGAGATAGCAACTGAAAGTTAGCAAAGGGTATTTACGTAAGTTTATATTGGAAGTGAATAAATAAATGTGTTGGAAGAGAGAGAGAGACGTGTTTCCACGATGGTGGGGTACACCCGTGATGAGATGAGATGAGATGAATGTATGTGTATATAAATATAAGGGGGGAGGAGGAGGAGGAGGTCAGGCAACCCAATTACCCACTTTCACTCACTTTGAATAGAAATAAATAGAAAGAGAGAGAGAGAGAAATGGGTTCATCGTCGGCGTCGGAGGAGGAAGCCTTCCTATTTGCGATGCAATTGGCAAGCGCGTCTGTGTTACCCATGGTGTTGAAGTCCGCCATCGAGTTGGATCTGCTGGAGACCATTGCAAAAGCCGGCCCCGGTGCTTACGTCTCAACTGCTGACCTGGCGGCCCAGCTCCCCAAGGCCGACAACCCCGAGGCACCCGTCATGCTCGACAGGATCTGCCGCCTCTTGGCCAGCTACAACGTGCTCGCCTGCAACCTCAACCACAAGGATGATGGCTCCGTTGAACGTCTCTACGGTCTCGCACCCGTCTGTATGTTCTTGGTGAAGAACCAAGACGGCGTTTCCTTGGCACCTCTCTTGCTCATGAACCAGGATAAGATTCTTATGGAGAGCTGGTATGTATCCTCTTCCTCACTTCACCTCACCGTAGAGCTAGCTAGCTAGCTAGCTGCTGTTTTCTTAATCACATCACATTTTTCTTTCTCTAAATGCATGTGACATTGTGTTTAAAACTACATATAATCAAGTCTTGATGTAGTTTTAATATGCCAACCAAATTTGTATAATTAATTAATTAGAATCAAATGATCAAGAGTGAGTGGGTATGCTTGTCAATGATTAATGCTAGGTACCATCTGAAAGACGCAGTGTTGGATGGTGGAATCCCTTTCAACAAGGCATACGGAATGACGGCCTTTGAGTATCACGGGAAGGATCCGAGATTCAACAAGGTTTTCAACGCGGGCATGTTTAATCACTCGACCATGACGATGAAAAAGATCCTGGATATCTATGACGGGTTCGACAAGCTGAGCACCCTGGTGGATGTGGGGGGAGGTACCGGTGCCAGCCTGAGCATGATCGTCTCCAAACACCCTTCCATCAAGGGCATCAATTTTGATCTGCCCCATGTGATCGAGGATGCCACCAGTTATCCGGGTGTGGAGCATGTGGGTGGGGACATGTTTGAGAGCGTCCCTAAAGGAGATGCCATTTTCATGAAGTGGATCTGTCATGACTGGAGCGATGCCCACTGCCTCAAGTTCCTGAAAAACTGCTACAAAGCGCTGCCAGAGAATGGGAAAGTCATAGTGGCTGAATGCATCCTCCCAGAGGCGCCTGACTCCAGCCTGGCCACCCAGAACGTGGTACACATAGACGTCATCATGTTGGCTCACAACCCCGGAGGCAAAGAGAGGACCGAGAAAGACTTTGAGGCATTGGCAAAAGGGGCTGGATTCACTGGCTTTCGCAAAGCCTGTTGTGCTCTCAATACCTGGGTTCTTGAGTTCACCAAGTAGATCACCATTGCTCATCGCTTCTCTTCTTGTTTCTATTCTGTTTCTCCTTTTATTATTTCTTATTTTTGGATTTG
This sequence comes from Scalesia atractyloides, assembly GCA_947069175.1. Lineage (NCBI taxonomy): Eukaryota > Viridiplantae > Streptophyta > Magnoliopsida > Asterales > Asteraceae > Scalesia > Scalesia atractyloides. The sequence continues at coordinate 88,425,186 of CAMTDV010000116.1, read as the reverse complement.
TGTGTATGCCCAAACTTACATTTCAATAATAACAACAACAATATAAACATATTCTAAAACCGACATCTTTTTTTTATTAAATCAATTCATATCTTGGTGCTTGATTGATCAATTGTTAAATCGTATGTCCCCACGTCACAACTACATCACATCACATCACATCTGTCCACTAACTATTTGGATAGAATGGATACCCACTACGGATTTTCAAGCATTTATATTTGTTATTTTCTTTTGAATAAATTTCACTTTTCGTCCATAAGTTTTGTCCATGTTAATTAGTTTTGTACAAAAATCTAATTTATAACAAATCATTTCCTCTGCTATGCAATTCTTCACGCTTTCCATCCAAATGACTAACCGAGTTTAGTTACCGTCCATTTACATTGCATCCTCAATTTAATAAATTTATTGAAAAACTAACTTATTACAATCATTTCTCTCTACACATACACATCTTAATCTCTCTCTATATGCTACTACTCTAATATACACCCAACGTAAATATCATCTTCTCATGTGGGTTTGGAACCCTAGTTCGCACACCATGGACTACATCAAATCCAGGTCATGGTCCCATTGTTGTGCGAGACCGGTAAGTGTTAATTCATTCCATTTTAGTTTTTGGTTTGTTTTTTACGTAATCGGAATTCAAATGTTAAACAGGGAGGAAATTGTGGGTTTGTTACCTGGAATGATCCTCTAATTTGTGCAAGAGCGATTGAAATCATTCCAGGATTGTTGAGGACTCAAAACGAAGCAATTAATAATCAAGACAATGGCAAAAATAAAATAAATAAATAAAAATAAAAGGCTTCAATATGTTTTGTGTTTAGGTTAGTTGTTCTTCTTTATCTACTTTATCACCCAATGAATTAGTTTGGTTATTGGTTGTATTTTGTTTACCAAACTGACCTAATTTTGGACTTCTCAATTTAAAGGTCAATTTGATTGCTTAATGTAGCATGACTTAATTGGATAAAATTGGTTATTTTGACACATGTTGATTTGTCAAGGATAATACAACCTGTTAATGCAAACAAAGGATCCAAAGTTTGATCTGTGAATGGTAACAAACAACCTGTGAATGTGACCGATGTAGAAGAGTCAGTAAAAAAAGCGAGTACAAACTTAAACTTAGCTACCTTATTAGATAGGGTAAGTCAGGTGTCAAACCATTAGGAGTGGTGTGAAAAGTGTTAGCAACAATCACTAATTAACAATTATCCAAGTTTTACGGAAAGCAAATTCAGATTATTGAGAGTTTGGTTTATAAACTAAATTACTAACTAAGAAAACGAGGTTGTAGCAGTTGTGAGGAAAGTGTGATTCATTAGCTTCATTAATTCCTCCAATTTAGATGAGTGTTCGAGCCTTTTATTATATATAATATTTTCGTTTGTGGAGAGATACTAGTATAGTTATTCATTGCAGAACTTGTGCATGTTAAACAATTAGGTAGTAGATACGATAATGTTTATATAGATATGTTTGAGGAAAAGTAGGATAATATGAGCCATTGTTTACCCTTTTTCGTTTCATATTCCTACCTTATATTACACCAATAGAAGCCTTGTTGAGACTAAATCTATTTAGTTTGTTTAGCCTATTATATTACCCAAAGTACATCCTTTGTTTAACCAAAGTAATATGATTCAACAACTATGAAGAAATGATGGCAAAAGAAAGAAGAAATGAAAAAATATATAGAAAGAAAATAAATAAATACGGGGATCAAGATCCCGATGCAAATGAATGATGAAAAAGGAGATGCGATTATAAAAAAGAAGAAGAAAATAAAAGTTGAAGTAATTGCTAAGTTGAAGAACTATGAAGGAAAGTGGAACCGTAGTATTATTTAGCCCTTTGTTACCCAATTTCGTTTCTTCATTTACTACCTTTTAACCCTTAAACCAAAAACCCGTAAAAGTCCTTATGATCTGTTAGACTTATTTGTTGAAAAAGGTTATTGCTTTCCGTACAAGCTTACGAGAATGATCGTTATATATAGGTTGTGAGGATAATTAGTAGTTACTAGCACATTTTATGCTAGATTCAGAGTATAGCCGGGAGGATTGTACATTGTGAGGGGTATGTATTGCGTAGGTATTCTATAGCCGTCGATTGATCGAAGCTACAATATCTTCTTGTTTAAAACGTAACATCTAAATGACTTGTAAAAGTTCAATCTCTTACCTTTGTTAGTCTTGAGGATTGAGTTGGGGTTCATGGTTTGGAAATTGCATTGGTCTTGGTAGAAAATTTTTATGCAAATGGTTATAATGTTGAATTTTTATTAAGATGATAACTTGGGGGGACAATCAATGTTCAAGTGTGGGGATATTTGATGTGTCTAAAAGACAACATAATTTTAACAGTATAACCCCCCCCCCCCCCATTTAATAGTTGTTTAGTGCAAATTTCACCTTGAATAGATTAAATGTTTGTTTATTGGTGCTTTGCAGGTTCCTAGTTGAAATGTTGGATTTCCTTGTCGAAATGAGAGCTTAACTGAATGTTTCCAAATATTCTTTAGAAAAGACAAAGGGACGGTCTTTTTCTAGAAGTTGAGAGTCAATGGGTCGCAATTGCGGAAAAGTCTTTAATAAATCTACTTTAGAATCCGGCATGGCCAAGGAAACTTCGTATGCCTTCCACCATTGTGCGTGTGTGTGTGTGGGGGGGGGGGGGGTGGAAGCATAGTTATAACATCTATTTTTTGCTTTGTCTACTTCATTACCTTTAACCAAAATCTTGTGCCCAAGCATAATTCCCTCTAAGACCATGAAATGACATTTTTTCCCAATTAAGAGCCAAGGTGGTTTCTTGACATCCTGAGAGCATTCTTTCTAGATTGCAAGACATTGATCAAAAGTTTTGCCAAAGACTGAAAAATCATTCATGAAGACTTTCATGGAGTCTTCATTAGCTAACTAAATGCTTCTTCATATTGAAGGACTCAAACGGGAAACATGATACACAAAAACAAAACAATCAAAATGTCATCTAAACAACCTTCTCTCTTCACTAATTGAAGAGCGGGAAATCTCATATTCAACTCTTTTTTTGCGACAAGAAGACATGCTTAACCTTTTCTCCGTAATAGGAATTGGGCTCCTGTCTAATTCGCTGTCACTGACTCCACCACCGAAAGAAAGGCGTCTCCTCGTAGACTTTTGCTCTATCATTGACATTGATGCACTTTGTGGTCTAATTCTAGCCATGGCTGATGCCGTTGCAGACATGTAACTTGGCTTTACAGCCCCAGCTACTCTTTGGCTTCGAGGGCTGGTTGACTGCACTTTGACTCTTGAGATGGATGATGGGGGAGATGAAAATGGGTTTAAGTCTTGTCGTTGTTGAGAGTGATTCTGTGATCTCTCGCAGCGTGGAGATAAGGAACAACGTTGGCAAGCGTCTGTTCTTGGGTCCAGATTAAACTCCTCTTCTTCACATCTCCAGATCTATAAAGGAAGAAATTTAAATACATACATGCACTTTAGGAAATTGCAAATAGTTTTAAGACACAGATGGATATATGAAATGAACCTGACTGATGAAGGCGTCTTTTTGAGTATTCTGTAACATGCCTCGGATTCTGTAGGATGCGTCTTTTTTAGTAGTCTGTAACAATGAAAGAAGTCGTAGGTATGGTGACACTGAAAAGAAAAAGGAATTAACAAAGTGGCTGGTTGTTACAATGGAGTCCGGGAAGGTTGAAAGCTTTCTGCGCTGGTCACAGACTTGAGCCCGGACACGAAGCAGTGATTGCATGCATTTTAGCGTCATCTTTGCCCTCTTCCTTACATTGTGACCTCTTATCAAGGCTTGTAGCTTCACAACCCCTTTAAGTGCCTCCAGAGCTCTTCTTGCCTAAACTAATCCCATCCCCATCGATCCCAGGTTGTTAGTGTTTCAAACTATATATATATATATATATATATATATTAATTAGGTACAATGAATTACCAGGTATCCTCTGAAAGACGTCTGAATAATGAGGGCTGCTTTGTGTTTGTGCCTTTCAAAGGAATGTGAACATCTGTCTGCTGCATGATCAGCCTGTGACATGGAGACATGATGATGATGATGCAGTATAGTGGTGGTTTCATGGAGACATGTTTTCCGGAAAACCCATCTTCTCTTGCTGTTCTTCTGCTGCACACACAACCATGAAAATATAAAGGCATATGAAGTAAACAAGCAGCTGCTGGTAAGAAGGTTGGTTGCCTTATGATCTTGGTTGAGGTCTGCTTCTGATTCTTGTTCTTCTCTCATTATGGCTTTGATCGTTTTGGTGGTGTGAATGTGTTTGGTTGGAGACCCAAGAGCCTTTTTGACAACATCCAACCATGAAGTCTTTCCCATGTGGCTGTGATCCACAGTTCCATATATGTGGGATTGAAGGAGCTATGTATGTATGTATATATAAATATAATGTATGCATGGTAATGGATTAAAGTAAAAAGAGAAGGGTGCAGTGTGTATTGGTTGGTGTGTCAGAATGCTGTTGAATTGAAAGATAAAGCTGCACATACCCACTCTGCTAAATTGTATTTTGTTTCTCTTTAAGGGAAAAAAAAGAAGAAACTGATGGGGAGACTAGGTGCGTTATGCTTTGCTTTGAGATGCCCTCGATATATGGGAGTACCCAATATCTGTACTTTAATCACTCCGCTAAAGCAATCTCTTTTGCTTTTGCAGCCTCATAGGATCCTCCACTACTTGCTCCATTATGTATAATCCATGGGGGGAAACGAAAACATTCTAGTACTACGGATATACCCAAGTCAATATGTGTACGTGCTACTACCACCTCCCCATTTGGCTGCAATCTTATATATTACGATTTTCCATGCCAAAATGATAAGTTAGGTCCAACTTTTAAGTATACTACCATTGATTTTAATATAGTTTGTGCCTTAAAAACACCTAAAGGGAAAATGAATGCAATGGGTGAGGTTTCTTTCAAGGCTATTGAAGCTGCTCTTAGGCAGCAGCCAACAGTAGGAACCTAAACTGAAACCTTAATTCGTTATCTTTTTGTAGAAAGTTTTATCACGACCCTTTTTTCAAACCGGCCACTGAAGAGGGATAGAGTTGCTTTGAAAAGAGTTTTGCTATTGAAGGGGATTAGTAGAAAGTTAATACCAATTGAGATTTAGGATGGGAATACCGAGGGGGAAATAGAACAAGAGTTGATGTGTTCCCGGTTAAATAGTTTCTAGTGAGGATTAAGTTAAGCAAGTTGATGCTGACAAGATTTAAAAGCCAAAGTTGCTACTGTTGCCTAATGATCAAGATTTGCTACTAAGAGCAGCGTCATAATTACTCAAAACCATCTGAATCTAAGAAATCCAAGATGAGCAACCTTGTAGTAAAACTGGTTGGAGAGCAAAAATATTGATAAGTTAAGAAGCTATACTACTACTTGATACAATATGAAGGTTAGGATAGGAAAAGAGAAAGAGAGTTGAACAGTGTTGCTCTAACCCTAGAACAAATAGGGATACTTTTTGTGAGCAAATGCATTCTCAGATACTTTTTGTGAACAAATAGGGCCGTATCGTTTATAGAATTGGCAACAGAGATTCTTCTTCTTCGTAAGCCCAGCCCTTCTCTTTTCTGAACAATGGATGTCAATTTTTGTCATTGTACGCTGCTGCATCTTCTGAAAAAAATAAAAGGATATTTTTATTATTATTATTACTTCATCACCAATACAAAAAAAACATGCCTCAAATGAAACTATTTTGTCTTCCCCAACTAATGCCTGCCTTTACTTCATTCTTTAAAAAAAACACTGCTGGTAACACCATCCTTTTGAGATGTTGGATTAGGGCCGTAAACGAACCCAACGTTCAGCTAACACTTCATGCGGGAATTTCTCGTTCGTTAAAGTGAAGCGACATGAACATAGGTTGCGTTCGTTCGTTTATGTTTGTGAACGTTCAGTAATGTATTCGTGAGCGTTCGGTAATGAGTTCCTTTATGTTCGCTCGTTAATGTTTACAAGTGTTCGTTCGTTTCAAGGTTTTTATATGGGGTGTATTTTGTTTTATTGCTTCTAGTTTTTATAATTTTGAAACCCTAGTTATCTTATATGCTTCTCACAACATCCCTCGTCTCACTATTTCAATTTTAGTTTGTGTTAATCATGTCTCTGATAGTCATGTCAACTGTGTTCGTATAATTATGTTAAGTGTTTATTGATGTTTTGTGGATTCTTCGTAATGTTTGTGATGAAAATGCAGATTTTATTCTAAAATGAATACTGTATTCATTTGTGTTCATGAACATTTGTTAGAGATCATTTGCGTATGGTAAGTGCTTGTGAACAGTTCACGATCGGTAAGCATTCGTGAAAAGCTCATGAACAAGCTAGTTCCTTAACGAATGAACACGAACAAGGCTTTGTTCAGTTCATTTACGGCCCTATGTAGGATAACACTGCACTCTGTTTCTCAGCAACTTATGAAATAAGTAAACACTAACGCCCTATACGCTGCATTTACTTCATTCTTTAAATGGAGAACGCCACATACACAACGACCTAAACTCAGTCATACAAGAGCGACCAATTTTGAGAAATCTAAATCTAAAGAAGAACATTATATACCGGCTGGCAATCAATGTCAGACCCTCCCCTCTTAATCTCGGCTATTCCTCATTGTGACCCTTCAGCAGAACATAACCACATGTCAATCCCCAAGTTAATATGCATATAACCCTTCTCTTTGACTCTTTGTGGTAGAATGCAATACACACACCCATCCATACCATCTATATATTTGGGTGTGTATATACTATATCAAAATACAACCCTTTTGTTTTTGAAAAAAAAAACATTACCTCTTAAAGAGAACCATTAATTGGTATTATGAAAACACTCAATAACTAGAAGAATATATCATCTTATCAAATTGAATTACTCAGGCTCACCCAAACTTTTTATGAATTCAGCAAAGATCAGTCAAGCATCTAACTATCTATTATCTAACTATCTATGATGCATAGATAAAGATACACAAAAGTTATACATACATATATATATATATAGATATAGGGTGAAGTTCTTATAAAAATTGATATTTTTCGTGAGAAGTGTGAGAATACATAGGAATTGACATGTAGGCATCATGTTTTGGACTTAGACATGATGTTTTGGGTTGTTTTGGTAAGAAAAACAACAAACATAACCATTTAAGACACAATGCAATGAATTATAGGCATGAAATTTAAGATACAACTAAGAGACACTAATTAACACTTAAAATACACTATTTAACGTTCTTGGTATGGTGTTTTAAGTTTTAAGCCTATAATTCATAGCATTGTGTCTTAAATTGTTATCTTTGATGTTTTTCTTGCCAAAACAACCTAAAACATTATGCCTAAGTCCAAAACATAATGCCTACATTTCAATTTCTATGCCTTCTCACACTTGTTCACTTCATCTTAATTACACTTTAATCCCTCATCTTTAACAAAATTATAGATAATTAGTTAATAGTTTTACTTTATCCCCTTATACCCTATGATTTTTAAGCGGTCGTAACTTAACATTTATTTTAAAAACATTACACTTATATTGAAAAGCTTTCTAAAAGAGCCCTGAATTTTGTAGTTCGCTCAGGGCGTCTAAAACATTTGAACGGGCCTGGGTTTTATGACCGGTTATTCTCACGCCTAAGTCATCGATTAGTCTATTTTATTAACCAATCGGTTATTGGTTAATCGGTTTGGTTTATTGTTATATTGATGATTTTTGCTATGATTCGTTTAATTTCGGTTAATAGCCAAAACCAAACTTAGGTTAAAATTTGTGCTTATAAATACATGAAATTGAGGTATAAATACATGAAATGGGGGTATAAATATGAAATACATGAACAGATTGTATAAAAACTAGAAATATGTGAAAATCTGAATGGCTCAGTGTAGTTCGATTAATTTTGTTAAACGATGGTACACAAAAATCAATAACTGATTTTGGTTAATTCGGATTTCGGTTAACCAGTGATTATTTAATTCAGCTTTTGGTTGATTTCGGTTCGATTTCGGCTCTTTTACCTAGGTTTGGGACCGACAATTAGAAATTAAAAAACTTATAGTTGGCAGAGTTAATCTTTTTTAAGTTATATGTTGTGTGTATAAATATAATATATGTTTAGATTAAATTTGTTGAGGAATGCGGATAGGAGCAGAGTATGTGTTGAAGGTAGATGACGGTGTTCAAGAAAAAAGGGACCCGGGCCATTAATTCTTCAACTTTTGGACCTAAATATTTTACAAGCTTGGGTCATTATGATTTACTTGTTTTTTAGTTCATTTGGGTCAAATGTGCATGTAATATATAGAAATAAAAAAAATAAAAAATGGGGCCCTTAATTTTTGGAGGCCCTAGGCCTTTGCCTAACATGCTAAGCGTATAGGATTGACCCTGAATAAAACCAAGTTTTTTTAATACTGGTTTGAGGTCTGGTTTTGGAGTCAGAATGCTATACCCTATATAAACCCATCAGTTAAATATCAAGTATGATATAACTTAGTTTTTTTAACACCCGCTTAGAGCCCAGACCTGATTATTTTGTGCACCTCTAGTGGTGGTATTCACATAGAGTCTAATATGTGAATATGAAGACAATTAAGTAGTCTAGCAAGGTGGCTCAACTATATAGCAAGCACACAAACCTAATTGGATGCAAATGGGTTTAGAGCACTACATACGAACCTGATGGTTATGTTGATCGCTTAAAACCACATTTGGTTGCTAAAGGCTTCACCCAACGTACCGATATTGACTATATCGAGACTTTCAGTCCCTTTTCTTAAACCCGCAACATTACAACTTGTTCTCTCCTTAGTTGTTTCTCAATAGTGGCAACTCGACATAAATAATGCTTTCCTTCAAGGTACCACCCGGTTCTGTTGATCATCAGTCCTTCTCTTGCAAACCATGTTTGCAAATTAAACAAGGCTATACATGGTCCCAAAGAGGAAAGTCGAGCTTGGTATGGTGAACGAGAATCTTTTTTCATTTCTCATGGTTTCAAACCAACCATCTCCGACTCCCATATTTTCACTCTATACATTGATTCATCCTTTATCTTTATCTTAGTCTATGTAGATGATATTATCATCACAGGTCTATCTTCAACTATTATCAAGAAATTCATCACCATGCTTACTGCCAAATTTTCATTAAAGGATCTTGGTCATCTCTCTTATTTTTTTGGTGTTTGAAGTTATTCCTCATAAACATGGTATCCTTCTCTCTTATCATAAATATATATCATTGATATTCTTGGATGGGCAAACATGAGTAATTACACAGCCTCATCCACACGAATTACATGTTCTGACCCGCTTACATTACATGGTGGCAACCCCATCCTCAACCAATTGAGTATTGAACTATTTGTAAGATTAAGTATATAATGTTTATAATATTTAATCATGTAGCCATTATAATCATTTATATTATATTAGATCAAAATATATTAAACATATTATATGTTAGTTGGTAATTGTTGATGGACCATATTACCCTTATTAACTAATTAGGTTTCCTTCTGGGTGTATGTATAAGGAGATGACTAGAGAGGTTAATGGTTAGACAATTACAATAACAGTATTAACATCAAATTCGCCACCCTCTACACCTCTCTCTCCATAACCAAATTCAACCCTAGTTCGGTATTACCATCATAATCTTACACCCCAAGGAGGAACCAGATCACACTGACAAAGATGTCGAACTCCATGGTTGCATCTCTGATTGGATTCTCTGTTGGCCTGTCTGCCCTCACAGGTATTTCATTCATGTTTTCCATTATGTTTAAACAGAATTGATCAACACTATTACGGGAACTTTACATTATTTAACTCTTACTAGACCTGACAACATTTACAGTAAATCATCAGTCATTGCTCATTACATGCCTTTACGGATGCCAACTAGGCCGACGACAAAGACAACTACTGTAGTATAACCAGTTATTTTGTATATCTCGGTTCCAACCCCATCTCATGGAGCTCAATGGTTAATCTGCCTTCACATCGAACTTGGTCTGCAATCATCCATTGTTCCCACCATCTATTGTGACAATTTAAGTGTTACTACATACTCGGAAAACCCGGTTTTCCACTTGCTAGATGAAACACTTAGCACTTGACTTTCTAACAAAGCCTCTCATACAACCTAGGTCCACCTTACATAGTTCCAAGATCGAACTAACTTCTAGGTCATTTATGTAGTGGGGGCATGTTAAGTGTTCTCTCCAAGACTAAGCGCTACCATATGAGCATATATATATATATATATATATATATATATATATATGGGAAGGTTCATTTGAGAAGAAATTTAATATGAGAAGAAAAAGAAGAAAGGGCATAATTGTAAAACATTAAATAGTTTATAACTCCTCTCATTAATTATGTTATTTCTCATTAATAAAGCAAAAGCATTTTATCCTACATATTTTAAAATTTATCCTACATATGTTTTACATTTACCAGGGAATTTACCCTACACACATGTAAAATTACACTACACATACTAAAATTTATCCTACACATGTTACACCATAAATTATTTTATCTTGAAAAGGTATATGAAAAAAATGAGTTACAAGTTTAATTAATTAGCTAATTAATGACAATTATAGATTTACCTATATACCCTTTTTCATAATATTAAATACACACATTAAATAAAGTAAATGAAGAATTTCTATTGTTTAAAAGTTATTCTTTTTATTCTTATAAAATTTTTCTTCTCATTTGAACTCTCCACTACATATATATATATATATATATATATATATATATATATATATGAATATGTTAACATAGGAACCACCTTTAGATGCAAGAACCGTATGAACCATTATCCACCTTAGATCTCTCATGTATGAATGGTTGAGATTGAATTGTTTAAGTTTGATTTGTCTTGTAGTGATTTTATTAATTAAAAATAATAAATAGTACAAGAATGATATTTTAAAAAATTTGACTTGTGTACTATTCATATCAACTTGTCAAACTAACAATCAAACATCATGTAAACATTTATTACATTTATATATAAAAAAAAGAATTAATTATAACACATGATTTTTTATACAAGAAAAATTACACTACATGTATAAAAAGAAAACGTCTTCAGTCTCTCTGATTTTGATCGTCATTTTTTGTTCTTTATTCTCGTCATTTGAACGTAAAAGCCCTAACACCTACGAAAATAAAAAAAACAGAGCGTTTACATTCACAAACGTTCAGTGGAGCTCGGGCCAACGATCAGACTCATAAAAAACATTTTTTTATCGTGTGGAATAAAAAAACATTTTTTACATTCGGCACCGTGCGCGATTTTTACTTTCGACACCATTCGTGATTTTTTTTACATTCGACAACGTATGAGAAACAATTTTTTCAAACTTGTGTAAAAACTAAACATTTACATGAGCCATTTTTACATACGTTTAAAAAATAGATTTACACGTGACGTTTAGAGTAGCTCGGACCGACTATCATGGGCGTAAAAACATTTTTTTTCATTCGACACCATGCACAAAATTTCTTTTTACATTCGACAACTTAAGTAAAAATATTTTTCAAACATACGTAAAAACTACTTTACGCCTTCCGATTTTACACATGTTTGAAAAATAGATTTACGTGTGACGTTTAGAGGAGCTCGGGTTGGCGATCAGGGACGTAAAAAAACTTTTTTTACGCACCTTGTCAAAACATTTTTATTTATTTTTTTATATAGTGGTGTTCTCATACTCAGATCGTGTAAATGTTTACACATGTTGTCAAACTTTTTTACGCACGTTGTCAAAATTTTTTTACGCACATTTGTCAAAACTTTTTTTACGCACGTTGTCGAATGTTTTTTTTTTAAGTTGTAGCGCAAAGTCATCAAACGTTAAACGAATGAAATATAAATTCTCAATAAACATATAAGACAAATTTAGCTTGCATTTTATAAAGAATATTATGTCGTAATTACGAAAAATAGAGCAAAAATAAATAGATATCATTTTTGATATTTTTGTATTTTCTAAATTACGTAATACTTTTGGTGTAGAAATTTGAAACCTGAGATATTTTTTCTCAATTTTAAATATAAAAGTATAAAAGAGATGAATGAGAGAGATATTGTTATGTCAAACACATAAATGATTATGTGATGTGTTTTATAGATAAGAGAGAGTTGATGCGACATTGAGAGAAAAAGACTAAAATACCCTTTTGAATTAAATTGATTATTGGTGATTGTTAAAATTTTATTGGATGGGAGGAGTTCTCATGGTTTCTCAACTGGTAGTGGTTTCTGCTTGAACCGAATCTTATATATATATATATATATATATATATATATATATAGTTATAGTTATTTATTTATATCCAAGATATGCAAATCTGGAAGTTGACATGGCCCGTGTCCATGGGACACGACCTCGTATCTCTTGAAAGGGCACAACCCCATGCCGAGCAGGCACGGCTTCGTGCTTAACTTCTAATTTGTTATTTTTGGTCTTTGGATGAAGTTTGGAGGGTTGGTATAGTGTGTCATCTATCCTTCTTCTATACTTATGCTAGTTTTGTTGTTAAATTGTTCCTTCTTTACATTTAAGCTTTTTTAATCCTGAAAATCAAAAGTATACAGAGGAACACACTTTTTCTAACATTAGTAATAAAAAAAGGTCGATTTTATACCATATTTGATATAATTTATATGTTGCATTTGGCGCATATCAAATACCCCCACACTTGAATCTTTACTTATCCTCAAGCAAAACTATTTAATATTGCTTACACACCCAAATGCAATTGATAGAGAAGAAGTTCCTGGGTCTTGGTTATAGAGTGTCGGGAATACAAGTTCTTTTTTTTCTTGTTTTTATTTTATTTACAATCCTATTCGACTGTACTTATTTAGAACACTTACTAAGAAAAATAAATATCGTTGGGCATAACATGCCTTTCAAAATTTCATTTAGCTATATAAAAGTTCATATACCTCACAAGTTATCACTCAACACTCAGCCGAAGATGTATAAGTGAAACGCTCGATACCGGTATGGAACTTACTCCTACCATATGATTGACAAGTAATCAAAGCTCCTCCCTTTTAACAAAATCTTCGTAAATATCAGGATGACTTTAAAAGGGTAGGTTTTGGCTAGGGGCAGGGTAGATTTTGTTTGAAAAGTGGCTAAAAGCGTAAAATGTCAGTTTTCTTTATTTATTACTTAGGTGTAACTAAGGTTTATAAGCAATAACTTTGCTTATTTTATTTCAAGCAACTAGAGATGTTTTTTTTCTTTTTGATAGAATAAACTAAGTCACTTCTTTTATAAGTTCCAAAAGAACCGCATTTTACTAAAATAAAAGTGTGTAAAAATAAATATTAGTTTTGCGGGTTTTGAAAGAAAGTTTCAGGCTCAAAGGGTTAACTAGGGAGATTTTTGTTGTGGGTAGATAATAGAAAATAAGGTTGAAAATGAAAATTCTAATGCCTCCGCAATATAGTTTCTTGGATTAGATGGTAAGGACCGGGAAAATATTGTCTTATCAAGTTCTAGATTTGTAAGAACCATACGACTATTCACACAAGAAATAAAAATGAACATTTAGTATAGATATGATATTGAATGCTCGATAAAGGCTCAAAACTCACATTGTTATAGGAAAAGGGGTAAAAGTGTGAAATTATATATATATATAATCAAATTTTTAAAAAGAATTGTTTTGCCTTTTTATAAAATTTTCTTATATGGCTCTTTTTATCACGGCGCTAGCGGTTATAAATTTATAAAAACTTGAACTTTTTAGATCCTGATTTCTAACTTAAACTTTTTAGATCTTGGTTTCACGGGTGCCAAATCACCCACTAGAATCCAAAATAGGAATCAAGAACTATGATCATAAAACTTTCAACCATGAATTAGTTGAAGTTAAGGTTCACTTTTGTAAGTATATCACACACACATATATATATACATACACACGTTTAGTTATTTAGTTAAAGTCATATCATGCAAGGAGGTAGGATGAATTCCATCCATTTAACCTTATTATAAGCCAAGGCTCTCATTATCATACCAAATCAAACTCAAGTCTTTCAACATTGAGGGTGGAAAGCTTGATTGATCTCATCACTTTGTTGGTCACCTAGGACCTTTAGGGCAGCAGGTTTTGGACCTCTATCTTCTGGAAATGGACCATGATATAAGTCCCACAGCATGAGATTAGTTGGGGGCAAAGTATGGTACAAGATTCCATATATACACAATGAACAATGAAAGTTTGTAAAAGTTTAATAAAATCAGAAAATGTAACCCATTCTGGACATCAATTATGGAATTGTATCATTTAGTTACACCATGGTGAACCTTGGGTAATAATCCTTGATGTTGTCTAAGAGGTTAGAAGCAAGAATTCATAAAAAACAAAAAGGAAAAATGACTGAAAACTCACTTATAAACTTAATAATTTTCTACTCAAAACTTGTAGAGTGAGAGTTTGAGTGAGTTTGAGGAGTGTGGAGAGGTAGGCTTGGATTTATAATGGTGAATTAGGGTTAGAATTTTAATAGAGGTAGAAGGTGATTGGAGGTGAAATAAGTTGAAAAATGTTGAAATCTGGTTGGCCAAATAAACATACTATGGATTATGTCTCGTCGCGTCACACGACGAGGAGAGCATGGGTGGCCGCGCGATCCATTATTTTAAAACTTTATGCTTTTTGTTCAATTTTGGCCCCTGTACTTGTTTGTTATGTTATTTTATGCTATAAACTCATGTTTTATCATGTTTTCAAGTATGCAGAGTGTATGTATGCACGTCATAAGTGTCGTATAGACTTGGTTATGTGTTTGGGTTTCGTATAAAACACGTAATATAAGTGTGAATTCCGTATGATTGATTATAAATATGATTTCCCATTATGATCGAAGACTCGGATACAAAAAATTGAAGACTTATTGTTTCTCACACTAGAATTCAAAACCTAATTTTTTAATCCTAAAACCTAAAAAAGAAAATAAAAATGTTACAAATGTAAGACTTATTGTTTCTCACACTAGAATTCAAAACCAACTATGAAAAATTTTTAGTTTTTATATAACCTACACATATGTTGTAACATTCGTCGAAAAACGGGTTTTCAAAACCCGCTTCGTTTATTAATCAAATATTCAGTTATGATTTTTTTTCGTTGCGTATTTATTTCCTTAAATAAATTTTAAACAATACATAATTAATAAATATATTAGAATTTAAGAACCATAATTTATAATTAATAATAAAAAGTGAATAAAAAATAAATAGGAGACGCCGGGATTCGAACCCGGGTCTCGCCTATAACCAAACACACTTCACACCACTCCGCCACACGCATTTATCTGTTAAGACTCTAAACTAAACAAAATTAATACAAGTCTCGAAATTTAATTCCTGAAACCCCGCCCAATGTGACGGCACCCAGTCAACCGGAAATCACCAAGATTTCCGTTACTCTTCAATTGATCACGAAACCGACTCTCAATCATGCATCTAGACTCAAATCGAGTCAAATCGCATTCAATCAGTTATGCAGACAACTTGCGCATACCCGATTTAAACCGAAGTTTCAAAAACTGAAATTCAACCTCTGCGATCCTTTTCAACTATAAATAGAGGGCTTAGGGAACCCATTCGACTGCACAAACACTCTCCCTAACATCATACCAACCTTTATTCATCAGAATGCTACGCCAGAAAAAAACTCGCAACTCGTCGGAACCTCGCCGGAAAACCGAATCTATTCCATTATTGCCTTACTCTATAAATAGGACTTCTAGAGCTTCGACAGAAGTCACCCACACTCACCTCAAACTCCCTGTAAAGCATCTGTCGCAAGTCAAGCTTCGCCGGAAAAATTTGAACTCGCCGGAATTGGTCACCGGGATCATCAAAGTTCTGTTCTCCAGTGGGTATGAACCTTTAAAACCTTTTATGTTCATATTTAATTCCGTTAGTTCGTAAACCAGTAACCAGAATTGATAAGATATAGATAACAGTCGGATTTCTGTTTCTGGGTAATGTCTAGGAAGAAGATGAAGTTTTGTCTAGAAAATAAGTATAATTAATCTTGATGTTTTAACCAGGTTAGACACACAGTCCAGCGGTGGACTGTGTGCAATTATAAAGCATACATCCCGGGTTCGAGTTCTGTTTGTGTACCGATCCACTGAAATAACATACCCTTTTTATAAAAGCCAAATCCGGAAGCATGTGATAAGTGTATAAATATAATAAAAACCGGAATAATAACCAGGTTAGACACACAGTCCAGTGGTGGACTGTGTGCAAAAATAATATGCACGTCGCGGGTTCGAGTCCAGGCTCTCACACCGGTTCTACAGTTTAAATCCTTTTTAAAAATTGAATAATTTCTGAATAATCTAAATAGTATATAAATATAATTAAAATCAGAAATATTTCGGGTTAGACACGTAGCTCAGTTGGTAAAGCTGCGTGCACGTATACGAGAGGTCCCGAGTTCGAACCTCACTCAGCGCATATAAAAACACAGTCCGACCGGTCAACAGTCAAAAAGTCAACCTTTTTATTTTCTTTTTATTTATTTATTTAATTGGAAAATTATTTAAAAAATACTTAAAAATAAGATTATTAAAGATAGAAAATTTCCTTAAACTCACAAAAATAAATCTAACAATCCCATTAAGAGCACAAATTAAAAATATTAATCTTAAATAAAGTTTATTTATTTACCGAATCATTTCGTTATTATTTAGGTTAGTTTTTCCCTCGTCGGTTGAATCATAATATTCGTGCGCATTCATCGTCATCAAGGAACGCACTCACTGTGAGTGAATCCTTACAAATTCCCCTTTTTATTCATGTTTTGGGGTGTATCATGTGTCGCTTTAATTATATCGTTTATTCAAACTTGTGCTATTACCATTATATGACCTAAACTTACGATGTAAATATTGTTTGTTGTGATACGTGTTTACATTCTTGTCAAGTTGTGTGCAAATCATTCATTAGGCCCATCAGTTCCTCGTGGGAGACGAGTTGAGCATCAGGTGCCTCATTAGATCGGCTCCGTTGATTGAGCCTTGATCTCATTGTTCATCATTTGGTGTGTGTGCTTGTGCATTAATTGATATTATGTGTTTTGTGATTAATTTTACATTTACGTTTATTCATATTTGGTTATGCACAATTTTAGTCAAATAACCAACATAACTAACCCTTTCAAATATTTAAATAAGATTCACTCGCCAACTTATGTTGACCCAAAAACCCTATTTTACACATGATACAGGTGATCCAGTTGAGAAAAGAAACACGTAGGATGGCCTAGAAGAATAAACAAGTTAATGCTTTGGAATGGACATTTAGTTTAGTTTCCCTTTGTAATTGTATGATTTTTGTTTAATACTTTAGTTTGTAATGAAAGTGTATTTGAACAGGTTGTGTTTGTATGTTTATTGTAACTTCCTCTTTAAAGAGAAATAATAAATATGAAACTTTATAGTAAATGTCATGAGCTTTGATGAAAACCCAATCATGCCCCAACTACCATTTCCGCTGCGGGTCGGGGTGTGACAGATTGGTATCAGAGCTTTTGACTATAGGGATATAGGATAGGTTATTAGACCCTTAGAGCCTATACTATAGTTGATTAGATTTTAATTGTTTATGTGGTTACATGCAAACTCATGATGTTTATTTGTTTCGTATTTATTACACACACAAATGCATGCAAACACTTCCCAATCATTTTGTGTGATACTTAATGAGTTATACTTATTGTCAAACTTAACATGCTTACATATACATTCATCACGCATATTTCAATGTTCACATATTCAAATCATCCTCATATTTCCTTTATTCAAGATTTTGTCGCATTTTTCATTTTTCAATCTCATCAAAGTGAGTTCTACGACGGGCATGTAGTAACTGTAAGGGTACAAGTACCGGTAGTCGAAATGTCCTGTCTAGGTTGGCATTCGTATAAATCCAATATAATGGACCAGTTTGCCTACCTGAGGACTAACGATGAGAGTACGAAGGACCTATTAGGCCAAAGCATGCCACACCAAACGTCGTTCGAACCAACCCCACTTTGAGGTGTCACCGTGTCCACACCTGGATGCACTCCGAATTTCATACGTTACATTCATATTTCTCGATTTTCTCCGGGTTTTAGTGTACGTTACCAGGCTAACACATGCGAACCATATGAAAGCCCGGTAATCATGGGGGCCCACATGATCACGAAGGTGAAGTTTGGCGGCATGCAAGGCCCAATTACGAGCAAAGCCCAAGACATCCTATGGATGTAGTAAATTTATTATTCTTCATTTGTTTTATGAATGTTCATTTCTAAATACGACACATGACACCTAAAACATCAAACTCATACTCTTGATACGTATTCCCTGTAGATGTCTTCCAGTCTCTCTCGTAGAAAAATGAGATCAGGAAAATCCCGCGAGCGCATGGCTGCCCAAATCGTTTAACAAATGGCTGCCCTAATACCCAACATCGTAGTTCAAGTTCAACAAGCCCTTACCGCTAATCCCGTCAACCCAATCAATCAAGAAGATCAAAACGTTGTCAACCCTCCCCAAATACCACTAAATGCACCTTCAAGCATTTCAAATCCTGCGACCCTCCAAAATACAAAGGGACTGAAGGTGTCACCGCTCTCCTCCATTGGTTTGAGGAGATGGAAAACACTTTTCTCAATTGCGACTGCCCCGATGATCGCAAGGTGCGATATGCTACCGGTCGTTTGTTTGGAGTAGCACTTACATGGTGGAATACAGAGAAGACCAAGCGAGGTACTGGAATGCTATGACTTTGACTTGGGAAGAATTGAGGGAGATCATGACAAGACGTTTCTGTCCAAGAAGCGAAATCAAGAAATTAGAGGATGAGTTCTATTCTTTGAAACAAAAGGAGGGCGACCACACCACATACAACAAGAGATTTCTTGAGTTAAATCAGATGGTCCCCAACTTGTTCACTCCCCTCTACCGTTTGATCGAGCACTACATTCGAGGTCTTCCTTCAAAAATTCAAGACCCTGTAATAAGTACCACACCTGCAACTTTGGAAGCAGCAATGGAGTTAGCTACAGAGCTCACCGAAAACCGCATACGGAATAAAGACTTCACGGAGGAGAAGAAGAAGGATAAAGCATCAACCGAAACCTCAAACTTCACCCAAACCGAATCCTCTTCTCAACCCACTTCTAAGAGAAAACGAGATGGGCAAATTTTCGCTGTCACCCAACACAACCAACCAGCTTCACAAGCCGTACCCCTCCAAGCTATCCCAATCACTCAAGTAGCACCCAACTCAACTTACCCAAATAAGAAACCTTACATTGGACCTCATCCTCAATGCAACACTTGTTTTTATCACCATCCATCTACCTTACCTTGTCGACTGTGTGCAAATTGTGGGCGTTATGGTCATTTAAGCAAAACTTGTCGCGTCCTTCAAAACCAAGCCTCACCCCCTACTCAAAACATGATCCAAACATATCAACAACCCCAATAACCCATGTTTCCATATGTTCGAGCTTGTTTTAATTGTGGCGACCCTACCCACTTTAGAAACACGTGCCCTCGATTGGTTAACATCATAAACGCCCAAGCTCAAGCAAACCCAGTTAACCAAGCAAATCAAGAAAACCTAACCACTAGGCCACCAGCAAGAGGAAGAGCTTACAACATCAACGCCAATCCTGTTGAAGATAATAACGGCTCAAACGAACCACCCAACTAGTCTTCCCTCACCAAGAATCAAGACTCAACTCCAACTGTCTAGTTTTTATGTTTTCTTTATGTTATCTCAATCTTTACGTATCCCAGTTGTAAATTGGGAATTTATGTATCCAAGAATTTTAATGCGAATTGATATTACAGTTTTGTTTTATATCTTTACTCATTGATTTTCATATCATCATACATCTCGACGTATCTCAATCTCATAATTTAAAAGAAGTTGGGTTGTGTCTCACTTTTACATAGACTAACCCCTTCATCATAACAAACGAGAGAGGTGTTGTCATCATTCGATCATGTATCCTTTCAGATTTGAAACTCAAGCTTTGGCTGTTGTGTTTGTTTTGTAGATTTTAGAGTCACATAGAACTAATCATAACTTACTGACAAAGCCAATGAAAATTTGACAAGAATATGGTGGATACGCCGCTGGTACTTCCTATATATAAGTATTCTTGTCAAAGGATCAAAAGCATTGTCAGGCGGTTATGAGAAGTTCCGTGTAGGTTTAATATCGTCATGGTTGAAATTTTGTTTATGATATAACCTTATCTTTCCAAACGTATCAATTCTCTCAAAACTCTTATGCATAAAATCATGCTTAGTCAATCAACTCTGTTTATCCATGTTCCGCATTCTTATACTTTAGGCATCAAAAAGCGATTCCTGTAGCAGGGTATTCAACCCTTACTAGGAATGTTACCGCCTCAAATAAGATTTAAACTCTCACCCTCTTCTAATTTTGTAATTGTCAAATTAAAACACCCTTCCTTCAAGTCAAATATACCACTACTACTTAAATTTCGGGACGAAATTTCTAAAAGTAGGGGATACTGTAACATTCGTCGGAAAAAGGGTTTTCAAAACCCGCTTCATTTATTAATCAAATATTCAGTTATGATTTTTTTCGTTGCGTATTTATTTCCTTAAATAAATTTTAAACAATACATAATTAATAAATATATCAGAATTTAAGAACCATAATTTATAATTAATAATAAAAAGTGAATAAAAAATAAATAGGAGACGCCGGGATTCGAACCCGGGTCTCGCCTATAACCAAACACACTTCACACCACTCCGCCACACGCATTTATCTGTTAAGACTCTAAACTAAACAAAATTAATACAAGTCTCGAAATTTAATTCCTGAAAACCCGCCCAATGTGACGGCACCCAGTCAACCGGAAATCACCAAGATTTCCGTTACTCTTCAATTGATCACGAAACCGACTCTCAATCATGCATCTAGACTCAAATCGAGTCAAACCGCGTTCAATCAGTTATGCAGACAACTTGCGCATACCGATTTAAACCGAAGTTTCAAAAACTGAAATTCAACCTCTGCGATCCTTTTCAACTATAAATAGAGGGCTTAGGGAACCCATTCGACTGCACAAACACTCTCCCTAACATCATACCAACCTTTATTCATCAGAAAGCTACGCCAGAAAAAAACTCGCAACTTGTCGGAACCTCGCCGGAAAACCGAATCTATTCCATTATTGCCTTACTCTATAAATAGGACTTCTAGAGCTTCGACAGAAGTCACCCACACTCACCTCAAACTCCCTGTAAAGCATCTGTCGCAAGTCAAGCTTCGGCGGAAAAATTTGAACTCGCCGGAGTTGGTCACCGGGATCATCAAAGTTCTGTTCTCCAGTGGGTATGAACCTTTAAAACCTTTTATGTTCATATTTAATTCCATTAGTTTGTAAACCAGTAACCAGAATTGATAAGATATAGATAACAGTCGGATTTTTGTTTCTGGGTAATGTCTAGGAAGAAGATGAAGTTTTGTCTAGAAAATAAGTATAATTAATCTTGATGTTTTAACCAGGTTAGACACACAGTCCAGCGGTGGACTGTGTGCAATTATAAAGCATACATCCCGGGTTCGAGTTCTGTTTGTGTACCGATCCACTGAAATAACATACCCTTTTTATAAAAGCCAAATCCGGAAGCATGTGATTGTCACACCCCGACCCGCAGCGGAAATGGTGATCGGGGCATGATTGGGTTTTCATCAAAGCTCATGACATTTACTATAAAGTTTCATATTTATTATTTCTTTTTAAAGAAGAACATTACAATATACATACAAGTACAACATGTTCAAATACATATTTCATGACTTCATTATTTTTCTTCTAAGGCAATTTCCTATGTGTTCCTTGCTTCAACCTGTCCACCTGTATCATGTGTAAAATAGGGTTTTGGGTCAACAAAAGTTGGCGAGTGAATCTTATTTAAATATTTGAAAGGATTACTTATGTTTGTTATTTGAATAAAATTGTGCATAACCAAATATGAATAAACGTAAATGTAAATTTAATCACAAAACACATAATATCAAATAATGCACACGCACACACCAAATGATGAATAATGAGATCAAGGCTCAATCAAACGGAGCCGATCGAATGAGGCACGCGATGTTCAAC
The DNA here is from genome assembly GCA_947069175.1 of Scalesia atractyloides. Taxonomy (NCBI): domain Eukaryota; kingdom Viridiplantae; phylum Streptophyta; class Magnoliopsida; order Asterales; family Asteraceae; genus Scalesia; species Scalesia atractyloides. The sequence continues at coordinate 88,402,911 of CAMTDV010000116.1, read as the reverse complement.
TCGTCTCCCACGAGGAACTGATGGGCCTAATGAATGATTTGCATACAACTTAACAAAATATAAACAGACATCACAACCAACAACATAATCACATAATCTCAATTAATGCACAAGCACACACCAAATGATGAACAATGAGGCACCTGATGCTCAACCCGTCTCCAATGAGGAACTGATGGGCCTAATGAATGATTTGCACGCAACTTGACAAAATGTAAACACACATCATAACAAACAATATTTACATCTCGAGTTTAGATCATATAATGGTAATAGCACGAGTTTGAATAAATGAAATAATTAAAGCGACACATGATACACCCCAAAATATGAATAAAAAGGGGAATTTTAAGGATTCACTCACAGTGGGTGCGTTTCCTGGATGACGATGAATGCGCACGAATTTTAGGATTTGATCAACGAGGAAAAACTAATCTAAATAATAACAAAGTGGTTCGGTAAATAAATAGATTTTAATTCATAATCTTAATAGGATTTTTAGATTTATTTTTGTGAGTTTAAGGACATTTCTAACTTTAAAAATATTATTTTTAAGTATTTTTAAATAATTTTCTGATTAAATAAATAAAAAAAATATAAAAATGTTGACCGTTGACCGTTTGACCGGTCGGATTCAGTTTATTCATGCGCTGAGTGAGGTTCGAACCCGAGACCTCTCGTACGCGTGCACGCAGCTCTACCAACTGAGCTACGTGTCTAACCCGAAATATTCTCTGTTTTAATTATATATATATACTAATTAATTGTTATTTTATTGGGTTTATATTAAACGATTTAAAATGGCCGAACCGCTTGCAGGGACCCGGGTCGAACTCAGGTCCTTCGGTTCGTATGCGCACAGCCCAACCAGTTGGGCTGTGTGTCTAATCTGTTTAACTCATGGATTATATTACTCTTATATACATACCGTGACTTGTTCTGATTCAGTTCTAAAAATATTGGTTTTATTTCTGAAAGTCGGTACGTTGTGTGATTCGAACCCGGGACGTGTGCATTGTTTGTGCACACAGTCCACCGCTGGACTGTGTGTCTAACCCGGTTTAATATCCGTTTTTAATTATACTTATAAACATGTTTAACTTCATCTTCTTCACTTATCGAATTACCGAACAGTGAATTGACTGTTGTTTATTTGACCAATTACGCTTATAATTGATTGAATTGAAGTAAAAGAAAGGAATTAAGGATTAAGATGTACCAAATCACAAAGTGTCTTCTTCGAAATTTCCGGCAGAATTCGTCGGTTCTGTTTTGCGGATTCTGGTAGGTGAACTGTTTTTGCAGTTTTTGGTCATTGGTTTGAACACTTAGAGTATAAATCAAAAGATAGTAAAGAAGTTTAGACAGTTATACCGTCTGGCGAGCGAATACGGTTTTTTGATCACGATGCCGGCGATGTTCCGGCGAAATTGGAAATCTCCGGCGACGAGCCTTTGAGCAAATGCAACCTCAGAAAGAAAGTGCAGTTGAGAGCGAAAGGTTTACGAGATGTTTGGGTGAGTATTTATAGGGATGAATGGCTGGATTGGGTCTGAATCGAGGTCAAGGTTCGCAGTCAAGATTTTCCGGCGGTTACGATTAAAATTGAGGGTCAGACGTTAGTTATAACCGATATCGACGTCGGTTATAACGTTATAGTCAAAAGGAAAATGGCTAAACTCGCGGATTGCCGGATTTTCCGGTGATTGCGAGTTCTGCCGCGCTGAAGTCCGGTTTGAATTCGGATTTCATCTTAAGTATTATTTGTTTCGCAATATTCACAAAGAGGGCAAGTGGCGGAGCGGTGTGTTGTTTGTTTGATCTTATGGGCGACCCGGGTTCGAAACCCGGCCACCGCATTTTATTTTTTATTCACTATTTATTATTAGTTATCAATTAAAGTTTTCTATTTCTAATATATTTATTAATTATGTATCGTTTAAAATTAATTTGAGCAATAAATGTGCAATGAAAAATTATGACTGGATATTCGATTAATAAACGAAGCGGGTTTGGAAAACCCGTTTTTCGACGGATGTTATAGTATCCCCTACTTTTAGAAATTTCGTTCCGAAATTTAAGTAGTAGTGGTATATTTGACTTGAAGGGAGGATGTTTTAATTTTGGCGATTACATAACTAGAAAAGGGTGAGAGTTTAAATCTTATTTGAGGCGGTAACGTTCCTAGTAAGGGTTGAATACCCTGCTACAGGAATCGCTTTTTGATGCCTAAAGTATAAGAATGCGGAACATGGATAAGCTGAGTTGATTTGACTAGGCATGATTTTATGCATAAGAGTTTTGAGGGAATTGATACGTTTGAAATGATAAGGTATGTATCATAAAACAAAAACTTCAACCATGACGATATTTAAACCTACACGGAACTTCTCATAACCTCTTGGTAATCCTTTTGATCATTTGCCAAGAATACTTATATATAGGAAGTACCAGCGGCGTATCCACAATATTCTTGTCAAATTTTCATTGGCTTTATCAGTAAATTATGATCAGTTCTATGTGACTCTAAAACATAAACAAACACAACAACCAAAGCTTGAGTCTCAATTCTGAAAGGATACATGACTGAATGATAACAGTACCTCTCTCGTTTGTTATGATGGAGGGGTTAGTCTATGTAAAAGTGAGACACAACCCAACTTCTTTAAATGATGTGATCGAGGTACGTCGAGATGTTTGATGATATGAATGTTAAATCAATGGGTATAAAACAAAACTGTAATATCAATTCGCATTAAAATTCTTGGATACATAAATTCCCAATTTATAACTGGGAGACGTAAAGATTGAGATAACACAACGAAAACATTAAAACTAAACGGTTGGAGTTGAGTCTTGACTCTTGGTGAGGGAAAGCTAGTTGGGTGATTCGTTTGGGCCGTTATTATCTTCAACAGGATTGGTGTTGATGTTGTAAGCTCTTCCTCTTGCTGGTGGTGGAGCTGGGTTTGCTTGATTTGCTTGGTTAACTGGGTTTGCTTGAGCTTGGGCGTTTATGATGTTAACCAATCGAGGGCACGTGTTTCTAAAGTGGGTAGGGTCGCCACAATTAAAACAAGCTCGAACATATGGGAACATGGGGTATTGGGGTTGTTGATATGTTTGGATCATGTTTTGAATAGGGGGTGAGGCTTGGTTTTGAGGGGCACGACAAGTTTTGCTCCAATGACCATAACGCCCACAATTTGCACACAGTCGACAAGGTACGGTAGATGGATGGTGATAAAAACAGGTGTTGCATTGAGGGTGAGGTCCAATGTAAGGTTTCTTATTTGGGTAAGTAGAGTTAGGTGCTACTTGAGTGATTGGGATAGCTTGGAGGGGTATGGCTTGTGAAGCTGGTTGATTGCCTTGGGTAATAGCGAAAATTTGTCCATCTCGTTTTCTCTTAGCAGTGGGTTGAGAAGAGGATTCGGTTTAGGTGGCGTTTGAGGTTTCGGTTGATGCTTTATCCTTCTTCTTTTCCTCTGTGAAGTCTTTATTCTGTATGCGGTTTTCGGTGAGCTCTGTAGCTAACTCCATTGCTGCTTCCAAAGGTGCAGGTGTGGTACTTATTACAGGGTCTTGAATTTTTTAAGGAAGACCTCGTATGTAGTGCTCGATCAAACGGTAGAGGGGAGTGAACAAGTTGGGGACCATCTGATTTAACTCAAGGAATCTCTTGTTGTATGTGGTGTGGTCGCCCTCTTTCTGTTTCAAAGAATAGAACTCATCCTCTAATTTCTTGATTTCGCTTCTTGGACAGAAACGTCTTGTCATGATCTCCCTCAATTCTTCCCAAGTCAAAGTCATAACATCTTCAGTACCTCGCTTGGCCTTCTCTGTATTCCACCATGTAAGTGCTACTCCAAACAAACGACCGGTAGCATATCGCACCTTGCGATCATCGGGGCAGTCGCAATTGAGAAAAGTGTTTTCCATCTCCTCAAACCAATGGAGGAGAGCGGTGACACCTTCAGTCCCTTCGTATTTTGGAGGGTCGCAGGATTTGAAATGCTTGAAGGTGCATTTAGTGGTATTTGGGGGAGGTTGACAACGTTTTGATCTTCTTGATTGATTGGGTTGACGGGATTAGCGGTAAGGGCTTGTTGAACTTGAACTACGATGTTGAGTATTAGGGCAGCCATTTGTTGAGCGATTTGGGCAGCCATGCGCTCGCGGGATTTTCCTGATCTCATTTTTCTACGAGAGAGACTGGAAGACATCTACAGGGAATACGTATCAAGAGTATGAGTTTGATGTTTTAGGTGTCATGTGTCGTATTTAGAAATGAACATTCATAAAACAAATGAAGAATAATAAATTTACTACATCCATAGGATGTCTTGGGCTTTGCTCGTAATTGGGCCTTGCATGCCGCCAAACTTCACCTTCGTGATCATGTGGGCCCCCATGATTACCGGGCTTTCATATGGTTCGCATGTGTTAGCCTGGTAACGTACACTAAAACCCGGAGAAAATCGAGAAATATGAATGTAACGTATGAAATTCGGAGTGCATCCAGGTGTGGACACGGTGACACCTCAAAGTGGGGTTGGTTCGAACGACGTTTGGTGTGGCATGCTTTGGCCTAATAGGTCCTTCGTACTCTCATCGTTAGTCCTCAGGTAGGCAAACTGGTCCGTTATATTGGATTTATACGAATGCCAACCTAGACAGGACATTTCGACTACCGGTACTTGTACCCTTACAGTTACTACATGCCCGTCGTAGAACTCACTTTGATGAGATTGAAAAATGAAAATTGTGACAAAGTCTTGAATAAATGAAATATGAGGATGATTTGAATATGTGAACATTGAAATATGCGTGATGAATGTATATGTAAGCATGTTATGTTTGATAATAAGTATAACTCATTAAATATCACACAATATGATAGTGGAAGTGTTTGCATGCATTTGTGTGTGTAATAAATATGAAACAAATAAACATCATGAGTTTGCATGTAACCACATAAACAATTAAAATCTAATCAACTATAGTATAGGCTCTAAGGGTCTAATAACCTATCCTATATCCCTATAGTCAAAAGCTCTGATACCAATCTGTCACACCCCGACCCGCAGTGGAAATGGTGATCGGGGCATTATTGGGTTTTCATCAAAGCTCATGACATTTACTATAAAGTTTCATATTTATTATTTCTTTTTAAAGAAGAACATTACAATATACATACAAGTACAACATGTTCAAATACATATTTCATGACTTCATTATTTTTCTTCTAAGGCAATTTCCTATGTGTTCCTTGCTTCAACCTGTCCACCTGTATCATGTGTAAAATAGGGTTTTTGGTCAACAAAAGTTGGCGAGTGAATCTTATTTAAATATTTGAAAGGATTAGTTATGTTGGTTATTTGAATAAAATTGTGCATAACCAAATATGAATAAACGTAAATGTAAATTTAATCACAAAACACATAATATCAAATAATGCACACGCACACACCAAATGATGAACAATGAGATCAAGGCTCAATCAAACGGAGCCGATCGAATGAGGCACGCGATGTTCAACTCGTCTCCCACGAGGAACTGATGGGCCTAATGAATGATTTGCACACAACTTAACAAAAATATAAACACACATCACAACCAACAACATAATCACATAATCTCAATTAATGCACAAGCACACACCAAATGATGAACAAAGAGGCACCTGATGCTCAACCCGTCTCCAACGAGGAACTGATGGGCCTAATGAATGATTTGCACGCAACTTGACAAAATGTAAACACACATCATAACAAACAATATTTACATCTCGAGTTTAGATCATATAATGGTAATAGCACGAGTTTGAATAAATGAAATAATTAAAGCGACACATGATACACCCCAAAACATGTATAAAAAGGGGAATTTGTAAGGATTCACTCACATTGGGTGCGTTTCCTGGATGACGATGAATGCACACGAATTTTAGGATTTGATCGACGAGGAAAAACTAACCTAAATAATAACGAAGTGGTTCGGTAAATAAATAGATTTTAATTCATATCTTAATAGGATTTTATATTTATTTTTGTGAGTTTAAGGACATTTTCTAACTTTGAAAATATTATTTTTAAGTATTTTTAAATAATTTTCTGATTAAATAAATAAAAAAAATATAAAAAATATAAAAATTTTGACAGTTGACCGTTTGACCGGTCGGATTCAGTTTATTCATGCGCTGAGTGAGGTTCGAACCCGAGACCTCTCGTACGCGTGCACGCAGCTCTACCAACTGAGCTACGTGTCTAACCCGAAATATTCTCTGTTTTAATTATATATATACTAATTAATTGTTATTTTATTGGGTTTATATTAAACGATTTAAAATGGCCGAACCGCTTGCAGGGACCCGGAGTCGAACTCGGGTCCTTCGGTTCGTATGCGCACAGCCCAACCAGTTGGGCTGTGTGTCTAATCTGTTTAACTCACGGATTATATTACTCTTATATACATACCGTGACTTGTTCTGATTCAGTTCTAAAAATATTGGTTTTATTTCTGAAAGTCGGTACGTTGTGTGATTCGAACCCGGGACGTGTGCATTGTTTGTGCACACAGTCCACCGCTGGACTGTGTGTCTAACCCGGTTTAATATCCGTTTTTAATTATACTTATACACATGTTTAACTTCATCTTCTTCACTTATCGAATTACCGAACAGTGAATTTACTGTTGTTTATTTGACCAATTACGCTTATAATTGATTGAATTGAAGTAAAAGAAAGGAATTAAGGACTAAGATGTACCAAATCACAAAGTGTCTTCTTCGAAATTTCCAGCAGAATTCGTCGGTTCTGTTTTGCGGATTCCGGCTAGGTGAACTGTTTTTGTAGTTTTTGGTCATTGGTTTGAACAATTAGAGTATAAATCAAAAGATAGTAAAGAAGTTTAGACAGTTATACCGTCTGGCGAGCGAATATGGTTTTCTGATCACGTTGCCGGCGATGTTCCGGCGAAATTGGAAATCTCCGGCGACGAGCCTTTGAGCAAATGCAACCTCAGAAAGAAAGTGCAGTTGAGAGCGAAAGGTTTACGAGATGTTTGGGTGAGTATTTATAGGTATGAATGGCTGGATTGGGTCTGAATCGAGGTCAAGGTTCGCAGTCAAGATTTTCCGGCGGTTACGATTAAAATTTGAGGGTTAGACGTCGGTTTTATAACCGATGTCGACGTCGGTTATAATGTTATAGTCAAAAGGAAAATGGCTAAACTCGCAGATTGCCGGATTTTCCGGTGATTGCGAGTTCTGCCGCGCTGAAGTCCGGTTTGAATTCGGATTTCATCTTAAGTATTATTTGTTTCGCAATATTCACAAAGAGGCAAGTGGCGAAGCGGTGTGTTGTTGTTTGATCTTATGGGCAAAACCCGGCAACCGCATTTTATTTTTTATTCACTATTTATTATTAATTATCAATTAAAGTTTTTTATTTCTAATATATTTATTAATTATGTATCGTTTAAAACTAATTTGAGCAATAAATGTGCAATGAAAAATTATGACTGGATATTCAATTAATAAACGAAGCGGGTTTGGAAAACTCGTTTTTCGACGGATGTTACAGTGATAAGTGTATAAATATAATAAAAACCGGAATAATAACCAGGTTAGACACACAGTCCAGTGGTGGACTGTGTGCAAAAATAATATGCACGTCGCGGGTTCGAGTCCAGGCTCTCATACCGGTTCGACAGTTTAAATCCTTTTTAAAAATTGAATAATTTCTAAATAATCTAAATAGTATATAAATATAATTAAAATCAGAAATATTTCGGGTTAGACACGTAGCTCAGTTGGTAGAGCTGCGTGCACGTATACGAGAGGTCCCGAGTTCGAACCTCACTCAGCGCATATAAAAACACAGTCCGACCGGTCAACGGTCAACGGTCAAAAAGTCAACCTTTTTATTTTCTTTTTATTTATTTATTTAATTGAAAAATTATTTAAAAAATACTTAAAAATAAGATTATTAAAATTAGAAAATTTCCTTAAACTCACAAAAATAAATCTAACAATCCCATTAAGAGCACTAATTAAAAATATTAATCTCAAATAGAGTTTATTTATTTACTGAATCATTTCGTTATTATTTAGGTTAGTTTTTCACTCGTCAGTTGAATCATAATATTCGTGCGCATTCATCGTCATCAAGGAACGCACCCACTGTGAGTGAATCCTTACAAATTCCCCCTTTTATTCATGTTTTGGGGTGTATCATGTGTCGCTTTAATTATATCGTTTATTCCAACTTGTGCTATTACCATTATATGACCTAAACTTACGATGTAAATATTGTTTGTTGTGATACGTGTTTACATTCTTGTCAAGTTGTGTGCAAATCATTCATTAGGCCCATCAGTTCCTCGTGGGAGACGAGTTGAGCATCAGGTGCCTCATTAGATCGGCTCCGTTTGATTGAGCCTTGATCTCATTGTTCTTCATTTGGTGTGTGTGCTTGTGCATTAATTGATATTATGTGTTTTGTGATTAATTTTACATTTACGTTTATTCATATTTGGTTATGCATAATTTTAGTCAAATAACCAACATAACTAACCCTTTCAAATATTTAAATAAGATTCACTCGCCAACTTATGTTGACCCAAAAACCCTATTTTACACATGATACAGGTGATCCAGTTGAGAAAAGAAACACGTAGGATGGCCTAGAAGAATAAACAAGTTAATGCTTTGGAATGGACATTTAGTTTAATTTCCCTTTGTATTTGTATGATTTTTGTTTAATACTTTAGTTTGTAATGAAAGTGTATTTGAACAGGTTGTGTTTGTATGTTTATTGTAACTTCCTCTTTAAAGAGAAATAATAAATATGAAACTTTATAGTAAATGTCATGAGCTTTGATGAAAACCCAATCATGCCCCGACTACCATTTCCGCTGCGGGTCGGGGTATGACATATGTAGGTTATGTGTAGGGGAAATCCCCTACATGCATGTAGGCTTTGTGTAGGTTAACATGGTTGTAAAACAAGGTCTCTAAGGCCGAGTACTCTCTGAGTACTCGTTACAAGGTATTCTGCCGAGGTGACTTTCTTCAACTCCGCCTAATTACTCATAATCGATCAAACGCGATCAACATTGGTCAGAATCGGATCTAGTAGGTCAATCGGGCCGAGTTTGACTTTAAAAAAGTAAAACATAATTCTTATGTCTATCATATTAAAGAATTAATATCATATTCGCGTATTTCGTTATAAATATTTGTAAACTTATGTTATTTGACATATATTTAATTTCTTTATAATTTCTTTATAATTTAACATGGCCTAGAGGCGTCTAGCGACTTTTACAACCATGGGTTAAAATATAACTTTTTTGTGGAATAATCAAAAGGACTCCTAAGATGCCTACATTCTTTCTAATTCTAACTTTAAAATCCTTTCTCAGGACATACCATGACAATCATGTTGCTCTTTCTGATAACAATACTATGACCCATAAAATTAAGGGCTTACACATGGAAATAGGTACACTTTTTGGTGCATTTCTTACTAACATTTCCCACTAGTACAATTTGATGTCTAATTAAGAATCAAATATAACACTCATAAGTATCAGAGGAAAATAAGTGTATTGCTTAGCAACATATCTAAAAAAAAGAAATGCTTCCCACCGTCACTAAAACATAAAAAGAAGATAATTCTAAGGTCCTAGGCTAAATACAAGGATTACTTCGAGCTCTAAGTTTCTCCAAGGGAAAGTCTTATTGCAAAATTATGTCATTACATTAAGCATTAACAAGAAGATTATCCATAATTTAAAAGAACAACTGGCTAAAATAGTTAGTCATATATTAATGATATTTAATTCGTCTAATGATGATATTCCAATAAACACATGGACGGTTGAGTATATATCTGTAAGTTTCTTTATGAGACATTAACAAATACTTAATAAGAGAGTTGATGGAAAATTTAATGTTAACACTATAATAACTATAAGAAATTGTTTTATAATCGGGCTTTATGATATTTACATGTTCTGGAATTTATAACCTCCATCAATTATGGACTAAAACTTCGGGCTTGGACTTCTTTTTATTATTAAAGAGGCTTCCTTTAGGTTTGGGCATTTTTTTAAATTTGATTTAATTTGATTGAAACTTTTATCAAATCAATCTCGCATAGCTCATAAGCGACAAAATCAGTTTAAACCGGAAGGTAGCAACATTTTCTATGGAAGCCAAAAACGCATACGTGGTAGCCAGCAATTTATATGAACGTGACATTGAACCAATCTTTTGTACTCGTGTCAAGATGGAAACAATGAAAATTTATTTTCATGTTTGTCATCATCATTCACATATCCTTTATTTGTATTGTGTCCCCTGGGTTACCACCCCACCACTACACTAAGGATGCCCTACATAGTCAAGATCATGGGCCATCACCATATGCCAAATTGATCCAAGTACTGTAATAAATAAAAAAAATACCAAATGATATATTTGTGCGTTCACGAGCCGTCGATATGATCTGTTATTTTTGCTCCGTTTAGTTGAAAACGACGACTATTTGTTTAATAATAATTTTGTCAGGAATATTTTCCTGTTATTATCGGGCCGGGATGCATGCATACCCACAAGGATAAAGAAGTGTAATAATGGCCGTGTAAGACAAACCCTCCAGTCCTTTTCGTAAAAGAGTTGGGTTGTCTAAATTTCATTCATCACCTTTCTTTTTCTTTTTCATTATTTATATTTCATTTTATTCATCATGTCAATTTTGTTTGACAAACTTGGCCTAGCTAGCTAGGTGTCCCAAACCACATTGCCCACAACCATCAACTTAATTATGTTGACAATTATAAATAAGCTACCTACGTAGCTTGTTCCTCAATTATCAAAACACTTGTCTACTTTGTTAATCTAAACCGTATATCTTAAAGCCCATCTATCGGGGAAATGAATCTTGGTTATAAAGTTATCATGATATCTTTACAGGTGGCAGGCAAGCTAGCTAGCTTAACTCAGTTTCTTCCTCCTTACGATTGAGATTATTGGAATTTATTTGTGAAGCAAATGTAATACATGTGTGAGGCTGTACATCCTTTCATTTTTGTCCTAATTGAATTTGTACTCGTCATAGCATAGTTTGACAAGACATATACCTGGATTAAGGACAAATGAACATGATCATCTGATATATATATATATATAATATATATATAATATATATAAAATATATATATATATATATATAAACCATCTCTACTTTTTACTTTCAATATATATCAACTTCATATATACTAATTACAATTAAGCGATTTTGAATTTTAAATCCGTCACGAGTCATTCTTTAAATCCGTAGATACTGTTGGAAACCATTAACAAGAACAAACTCTTTGATTAATATAAAAGTTGAAGCTACATAAGTACCCTAATCTATGACTCTATTTATAATGGATAACCTAAAACTAAAAAAAGAAACTATTCTCCTAATTAAAACTCCTTACCAAATATATAATTACCAACTAACAATTTAATCCCTAAACTATTTAACTTTACAATATTAATCCAATAGATTCCTTTGGATAAAGATAAATGTTCCCATCGATCATAAACAATTAATAGGTGTATGCATAATGAAAACTAACCTTCAACACCGTTTGTTAATTCATTTTATAGGCCATTCCAACTCTGCCTATGTGGTAGAGATTGTTGTCTTTTGGGAAGAAGATCGATTAGGATTCAATCTTAGCATGAGGTAGATTAGGATTAATAGATATGGTATAATTATGAGTAGGATTATTGTAACAGTCGTTGTTGCAAAAAATAAACTTTTATCGTCGGCTCACGTTTTAAGGTTATTAATTAGTAACTTGTAACTAATTGTAAGCATCAACACATGTTATGTCGTACCAGATATTTGTATTATTAATTATTCGTGTGTTCATGTATATATCTATAATTAATAATTAAAGAATCTGTTAGGGGCATATTTTAAAAGAGTATTCCAAGTGATATGAATAAAATTAGTTGTGGAAATAAGAAAAAGGAAATATGATTAATGATAATATCTAGCTGGGGAGGTTGAATAGCACACGCCACTAGAGGCCATTGGCTTTTAGAATTATATATACATATCTCAACTCCCAATTGGTGGTTTAATGATCAGCCATGAGAAAATGGTAGGAGGTACAGAAAACAACAGTAGTGAAGAGAGAAAGAAGAGCAAGAAGCATAGCAGTAGCAGCAGGAGGTTTAGCGATGAACAAATAAAATCACTGGAGTCGGTGTTCAAGAGGGAGAACAAGCTGGAACCAAGGAAGAAGGTGGAGATGGCTAGAGAGCTGGGACTGCACCCGCGCCAGGTGGCTATATGGTTTCAAAACAGAAGGGCTCGTTGGAAGTCCAAACAAGTGGAGCAAGACTACTCCAATCTCAAGGCCGATTACGACACCTTAACTCACCGCCTCGAGTCCTTAAAGAAAGAGAAACATGCCTTGCTCCACCAGGTATCCATGTATTTTCTTATTCAAAACAAGCTGTAACTTCATTAACTAACGGTGCTTATCAAACTGCAGGCAAGTCAGCTAAAAGAACTGGACAGTGGGTCCGAAAACGGAGAGTTGAATGGTAACTCAAGCGGACCATTAGACATGGCTATATATTCAGACGAAGAACTAGAATACACGCAGGCTGATAAATAGTTCTCAGAAGAAGAGAGGCATGAAAACCTTGACATGGCTAGTCTTTTTGATCAGTCATGTTCAAACCGGTGGGACATTTGGTCATCAAACTGATCCCTATATATGTATCTATGGGGTTTGAAGTAGCCAGGAGGATATTAGATATACAGGAGCTAGCGGAGGATGTATGTAACGTAATTAATGGCAAAGTGGTAAGCATGTGGACGTCGCAAGATATATACCCTACGTGTGTGCAAACTACTACTAGTGTGTCTTCACGTTAATGGATTCAACTCAAAATCTCATGTGATTGCTTTCTTAATGTTATCTAACTTTTGATGATTGTTGGAATGAATTATTTGATACTAGTTTGGATGAAAGTTACGGGTCAGATCTGTATAAGTTAAGTTTTAGTGATCATTATGTAATTTGTATTAGGTTAAGAAGAGGTTATGGTGTAAGGATTGTACATAGAGAACCGTATGTATCTCTTGTTTACCAAACGGCACATCCATTAGGGCATGTAAATACAAGGGTTGAAATCCCTAATAAAAGTTCTCTATCTACTCAATTTCTTTCAATGGTCCCTAGGTAGAAAACTGGTATCAGACCTCCCTCAAGGTTCTAAAGAGCCAGATCATTGTTTATTCTTCAATCAAGAATTTATTCTTTCTTGAAGCCACTAATATTAAACATATTCAGAAGTCTAGAGTAGAAGAACAAATTAATTGTCGCGAAGCCAAAGAATCAGCGAAGAAGAATTTCAAAGAAGCAATTGAAGAGCCATAAACGAAAATAAAATTCGTTCCTACGAAATTAAGAATCAAAGGAAGTTTCTGTATTTAAAATTGAAAAGGGAATTATCTCCTTGAGTGAGAATTCACAAACGGATTGGTCACTGTTGGGAGTTGCTTAAATAGTTTTTTGAATCGTGTAAATCACTTTCAGATTAAAGTAATTTTGATGTTATTCTAAAATCTTTACTTCTTCAGGATTTTTAGTAACCACAAGGGTTCATAAGTATTTGAGCACATAGCTCTATATTCGACTTCAGTTGTGGAACAAGAAATGGTTCCTTGTTCCTTGTTTTTCCAAGAAATCAAGGGACCACCCCAAAAAACAAAAACTTGCAATAAGTTTTTCAGACCCTATACACTTGCCTAGTATGATGTAAAAAAGGTTGAAAGTTTAAGAGACGTAAACTTTTTAACTGGGATCCCTTACCCCGAACCTTTTTTAGATATCTTAGTAACTGCAAGGCAATATGTAAGTGATAATGAGAAAGTTCATGTATAAACTTACTTATATAAGTTGAATAGTAGAAAGTATGTCAGGTTTAGTATGAGACAAAAAATTAGTTTTCCAATCAATTTATGATAACCATTTATTCATTGTTAAGAAGGTCATTAGATTACAATAGTAACAATATAATTTTGTTCAATAGGAGTTTAATAGATTTAGACCAGCTAAGTACAAACTCAGTTAACAGCTCAATACGATACTTCAAGATAGGCAATGATATATGCAAAAGCTAACATATATTTTATATCACATGGAGCGTGTTTTATCATTTCTTGTATTAATTTGGAAATAAGTCGTCTGTTGTTTACTTTTGATTTTCAAGTTAAAAACGCACAAACCGATAAAAGGGGGGAATTCAAGGGAAAAAAATAAGACTTTTACAAGAAAGCAGCTTAGTCATACACCCACGTGCTTCAACCCAAAGCCACTGTGCTTCATTCCCTCATAAAAGACAAAAGATGCCCTCTGACACGGGATCGTGCCTAATCAAACACGCCCCTGTCACACTTATAGTGGAGCAAGACAAAATAAACCACCACCACGGGTCATGCCTCCTTGGCATGCCCCCATGTCAAGCTTAATCAGAACAAGACAAACCGGCCACCATGCATGGGGTCGTGCCTCCCCTGTTTTCGCCTAAAATAGAGTGAGGTTTTAATTGTCTATTACTTTGTTTTGGGTTTTGATTCAAAATTCATGTCTTTACGTCTTTATAAATACACATTAACTACTTGGAAGAAGGTTAGAAGTGTGGTTTGAGTTAAGTTCTTGCCTTGCAAAGAGAGGTGGTATACCCAATAGGTTATAGTAGATACTGGGTCTAATCCCTTATAATCAAAACTTATTTAATACTTTTTTCGACTTTGCGGGATGGTGCCCGCTGCTTTTAACCAATATAATCGAGGGCAACTCTACCCAACCCCAGGAAAGCTACCACTTTTTGGTATTAAACAACATACAAATTCTTTTTTTCATAGAACGCCTTTAGGTGGGTTTTTTCACAGAGGACTCGAAAGATCACACCGAAGAGGTATATTTTGTCGTATAATGATCTCTTTAAAAATCCATAACCAAACAAGTTAATTTAGACATTATTGGGGAGTTGTATCCAAGTGAGATTCTTCTTTTTATTGCTTTCGTTTAATTTTAATTGCTTTATTTTTATGTTTAAAACCTTTCCACAAACTAAGCACGATTAGGTGGGTTAATTTTAACTTTTAAAACACGATTATGTAGTTTTAAATTTAAGAGATGATTTTTAAACTTAAAATAAACAACATAATAGGCAAGTATACATATCGTTTGTAGTAAAGTTTATGTAAGAACAGTATCAAACCCAAAGTATACTACTTTTAATAGTTAATTTAAATTATCACTAGTTTAATTAATTACATTTTGTTATTTTTTTTATTAAAGCCAGAAAAAAAAGCAAGTAATAGATGATTAGTAGAGAATAAATATCAAGAGCACGAAGAGTGTTTGATTTGGATTTCGAATCCACTTGGGACAAATTATAGTTATTTATTGGCAAGAGGTGAGGTTAATTAGTCAAAGACCGCCTCCTAGCTAAGGTTACCGAAGGATTTTTTATTTGATTTACAAGATGTGACTTTAAGGTTAACATAAACTAAAGTCGATTAAAGATAATTCATTTCCTAATCATTCAGAAAGGTTATTTTTTAAGGAACAATCCCCTAATCTTTCGGTTAGTTACATCCAACTACTCTTATTTCTTCACATTGTTCCTATGGCTTGTGATCCTCTATTTGGCATACGTTTGTCTCACTTTAAAGGTAACTAGGATACATCAAAGTGCCCCCACGGGTCTAATGTCAATTGTGTTAATTAGGGTGAATGGTCTTTATTAACGGGTGGCGTTATGATATATATATATATATATGTATATATACACACACCGTATAGTATTTTAACATGGGTTCATAACTCTTTGTTCCGCGCCAAATCTAACATATAGATCGTGTTAGAGAGTCACAAAACCAAGTTTGGCTAATCGTTGAGGCCTAGCATATAGGTCGTGTAGGCCAACAACGATATTATTGATAAACGAGGGTTAATCACAAGATGTGTTTCCACAAATGAGTCAACCACTTCTCCAAGATCGGATTTCCCTCATTAGTATATGGGTTGTTACAAGCTGATATGGGACAACCACTATCTTAAACTTGCTGATTTCCTTAGAATCTTTGGTTTTTTACTTCTTTATGCTCGTTTTTCACTTCTTTTCAAACCCGAGACTTAGAAATATGAATTTGTCAAACATGAACGTTTAGGTAGCATTTGCAACTAAAAATCATTAATGTACTTATAATCAGGGTAATTATGCACTAAAATTATGTATATTGATGGCACATGAATAATCATTTCCTTAACAAAAATACATAAAATTCATTAACTAAGATATACATAAAATTCATTATCCATTAACTAACTATACATAAAAATTCATCATCATTAACTAACATGTACACCATCATCCATGTCTTTCATACAAATAACCAGTCACAATACTCATTGCAAAAAAAACCTCGGCTACAAAACTTCTAGTCTACTTAGTTAAATATTATGTAGTTAACCATCAAAGACCTATTCGATTCTATCATGTACATCGTCGAAAAACGGGTTTTCCCAAAACCGCTTCGTTTATTAATCGAATAATCAGTTTCATATTTTTGTTGCTCATTTAATGCTTATTTTAATTTTAAACAATACATAATAATAAACATTTTAGAATTGGAAATTAAAATTGTTAGAAAATAAAAATAAGGCAATTAAAAATAAAAAGGGGTTGCCGGGTTTTTGAACCTGGGTCAGCCGGAGAACTTAATCACCAAACACATAACCACTCCGCACTTGATGTCTTTGTGAAATCTAAGAAACAAATAAAACATAAGTTCACCCATGAATCTATCTGTTTGTGCCAAAACTGAAACCGGTAATCGGCTTTCAACTTTCCAGACGTTGAGTGTTGATATTACTGGTAATAACCCATGAAAACATTACGACGCACGATTCAATCAATTCAGCCTTTATTGAACTTGAATTCATATGATTTCGGGTTTAATAACCGAAATCATTTACTTCCTGATTTACACCGGCAATATCATCATCTCGCGACTCAAAAACACTCACAGAACTCCAATTTCACTTTCGCTCTATTTTCTGTTCGTCGGAAACGCTTTCTGAATCGCCGGACTTTCGCCGGAAAACCGTTGTCTTTCATCAAAACGGTAAATTTCTCAATTCTTTCATTTCTATTTTGCTGTTAGACTTTTACTAACTCAAACCCTTCAACCAGAATCATTCCCAGGCGACGATATGGATAATCAGCACTCGCCGGAAATTCCTGAAAATTCCTAAATCGCGCTGTGAATCGGTATAATCATCTAACTCTCTGATAACTCTTGTTTAGTCATTCAATTCCACAATTAGTCATCAAAACTGTTAATTGGTCCGCTCAGACGGGTTTCGTAAAACAGAGCCAGGACGCTTCGCCGGAGTTTCAGAGAAAGTCATCATTCCGGTACGTTCATTCCCAAAACCTTCCCCTATCCATTTCATTTAATCAGTCATATGTCCGTCAATCGAATTAAACAAGGACAGTAGATTGAATCTTTTGTCTGTTTTTAACGAAGAAGATGAAGTTTAGATGTGTATTATTAATATAAATCAGGTTATATCTGGGTTTAAACACGTCCAGGGTTGATGTGTGCATTTGAATATAGAGTCCCGGGTTGAGTTGTTTGTTCGATTCGTACAATATTAGATTTTTATAAAACCCAAATATGGAAACCCCCTAGTATTAAAAGGGCGGCCCGTTTGTTGAGCCTTGTCGACATACATTTATCATAGGGGTTTTTTTCCTTTCCCCTAGAGCGGAACCTTCCCCTTCCCCTTTGAGCGTGAAGTGACGTTGCAAATTTATTACATTCATGAATTTCATGAAAGGTGGTTTGTTTTGTATGTTATTGTTTGTTATTGTTTTGTTTTGTATGTTATTGTTTGTTTGGTTATTGTTTTTGTTATTTATTTCGTTTGCTATTATGATTATTGAAATTTTTTCCATAATAAATATAAAAAAAAAATAATAATAAATGTTTTCAAAAAAGGTTATCCCAACTTTTGTTCCCCAAAAAAATCCCTTTTTAAAACCATGATAAGGGATCGTTGAACAAGAAACTTATGGATGGCTTAGAAAAAAAATCTTTTTGATTTTAAATTGTTTATTAGTTATTTTTTTGTAATTTTTAAAAATTTTTGGAAAATTGAGGAGTAAGTTTGAATTTAAAAAAATATGAAAATATTAGAAAATCATGAGCTTTGGTATAACCCAATTTCCCCCAATCTTTTCCCCGCGGGTGGGGTGTGGACGATTTTATCAGAGCCATGATATGGGATATGGATAGGTTTTTAGACCTTAGAGCCCTTTCTATATTTTATTAGAATTTTTAAAAATTTTTTGTTGTTACATGCAAAATTAGATGTTTATTGTTTATTTTTATTTTTAAATTTATTTTATGCAAGATTTTATAAGTCATATTTTAAAAAATCCCCATCATGAATTTTCTCTAAATTCATATCTGAGAGCAACCACCAATTTCAAAGTTTTTTCAACGATTTTTGTATTTTAAAATCTATCAAATTGAGTTTCAGAGGGATGTGTAACTGGAAGGGTAAAGTCCTTTTTGGGAAAAGTCTGTCTAGGTTGGCATTGATAAATCCAAATAAGCCCTTTTCCCCAGGGGGGCTAAGATGAGATACAAAAGGGCCTAGGGAAAGCATTTAAAAACGTCGTTGAGCTCCCCCCTTTTATTTTTTTTGTGTTAACTGACACCCGACTTAATCTCGCAAACTTTTTGGTTTTCATTGGGTGATGCGGTGTTAAACTAATAAATGTAAACCCCCCTTTTAACCAATAGTCAGGGGGCCCCAAAGACTTACAGGCGATGGTTGGGGGGACATTGGGGCCCCCCAAAAATGAGCAAACCCCAAAAACCCCATGGATGTAGTTGATTTTTGAGTTTATGTTATTTTTTTTTTTTAAAACAAATGACCCCTAAAAAAACTCTTAAAAACCAAAACTTCTTATGTATATTCCGTGATGTCGGTAGGAAAAAGGGGGGGTAAAAGGTCGGAAGGTAAAGAAGGGGTTTGGCCCCCCAAAACAAAAAACAATGGCCGCGGTGTTTAACAGGGTTTTTAAACCCCAAACAAGTTCCCCCAAAAACCCCATCAATCCTCCCCAGCAAGAACCCCAAAACGTGAAATTTCCCCCAAAAAGGGCCCCAAAAAACATTTCAAGTTTGTGACCCCCAATTTTTGAAGGGACCAAGGTGTCATCCCTCCCCATGGTTTGGGGAAAATGGAAAATCTTCCTCATTGCGTTCCCCGAGGATGAAGGTACGTTACGAACCCCGGGAGATTTTTGGAGTAGTTTCCCCGGGTTAAATAAAAAAAAGGTAAGAGGGAATAAAAGATAAATCCCCTTAAAACGTGGGAGGAGAAAAGGGAAATCTGAGGAGCTTTCCCCAAGAAGCGGATCAAAATTAGAGGGGAAATTTTTCACTTTAAAAGCAAAAGGGGGAAAAAAACTTCCTACAACAAACGGTTTTTGGTTTTGAACCAAAGGGCCCCCTAATTGTTCCCCCCCAGTTTAGCTTAGTCGAACTTATTGAGGCCCCCCCTCGAAAATTCAAGATCAGTTTCAGAATTTCCCCCTGCAAAATGAAGTGCTTGGAACTAGCCCCCGGGGCTTAGAGAATCTTATTCGCAACGGAAAAAAATTTAAGGACGGAAAAAGAAACCCCCCATTGGGGCCCCAAACTTAAAAATTTCCATCCCCTCAAGTTTGTATAGGAGGAAAAAAAAACCCAGAAATTTGTGCCCCCAAAAAAAAATTTCCCTATTGTGCCCCTATAAGCCCCCTCCTGCCCCAAAAAAAAGGCCATACTCCGGCCCATCCAAATGAACCGTTGCCAAAAATATTTTCCCCTGATATCCCCCCAGCTTTCCCCGGCTGGGCCCGCGGGTACCTTTAAAAACCCCTGTGGGTTATTCAGCGAAAACGATAGCCCTAACCCCAAACCCCCCCATCAGATGGGGGGTAAGCCCAAACCTTTACCCCTACCCCCCCCCAAAATGTCCCCAATTTATACCCCCAACTATCCCATGGTAAATATGCGGGTTTTTACAATGTGGACCCCAAACCCCTTTCAGGAACCCCTTTTTCCCCCTGGTGAATATATCCTGCCAAGCTCAAGCTAATCCAAAAAAACCAGGCAACCAAGCTCCTCCATGAAGGGAAAAGAGCTTTTAAATAACGCCAAATAATGGGTAAACAATGGGTTAATTGTTTTTTATAAGGTAGTTATGCATCATTTTTTTTGATACTGGGCGGATTGTCCCCTTAGAATTTAAACCCCCCAAAATAAATCGGAAAAAATCATGGAACCCAAAAAGGGTTGAAGTTGTGACGGAAAAACCGGTTCTTAAACTCTATTTACGCAATTGACTTCCCCTAACGATAGTTTTCCCCTTTCCCCTCATTTATGAATTGGGAAGTTTCGCATTATAATTGGTATGGACTGGCTCACCAAAAATCATTTAAAAGTTGTATGCCGCGAAAAGTTTATAGCATACCTCTTACAAAAGTAGATTACGAAACTTTGGAAACCCCCCTTTGAAAGGATAAATTAATGTCTGTTTAAAACCCGAAAATTTTCCGAAAAAATTTTGTCGCTTCCAAATTTTGCCAAAAAAAGGGAAAAAAGGGGAAAAAACTCAAAACCCCCAGTGTAAAAGTTTTTCCCCAATTTTTTTTGAGAATTTCAGGTTTCCTCTGAGAGAAGTGAATTCGCATTGCTTATCCCCGGGGCTACCCCAGTTGCAAAATTTTATAGGTTACCCCCCGGAAGCAAAAAGTGGCCCCAAAATTTAAAAGTGATGAAAAGGATTCATAGCCTAGTCATCCCCTTGGGGTGCATGTCCTTTTTGTGAAGAAAAAGATGGAAAGTTTGATGGTACGACTCAGAGAATCAAATTTTAACTTTTTTAAGAACGCTCCCCTTTCTGATCGATATTACTTGCCCCAATTTTAAGGCCCCCGTGTTTTTTCAAAAACGACCTTGTTTTTTTCCCTAAAACGAGTACTGAAGAAGACGTAAAAACCGTTGAATCGTTAGGTATTAGAATTCATGGTATGTTTTGGGGTTTAAACCCAACGCTAGTATTTCAGGGGTCAAAAGAACGAGTCTGAACCCCCATTCGATCGCTTTGTTATAGTTTCATCGCGACATTATTTTCTAAAAAATTTAAATTGATTGAAGACCCTTCACAAAACCCCCTTAGGGAATAAAAAACTTACCCCCAAAATTTTAATGGAAAAATTTTGGAAAAAAAAGGGAAAAATTTTTTGGGCAGTCGTCTGAAAGGGAATACATGTGACCCCCCAAGATCAAAGGGGTCAAGAATGGAAGGCCCCCGTACACCAACCGAAGTAAAAATCTTCCCTTGGTTTTTGGTGGTTTTTCCGTTTTATTGAAATTTTTCCCCCCACTTTTTACATCACGGTTTTTAAAACAAAAGGAAAACCCCCTTTAATGGGGCCCCCAAAAGAAAAAAGCCTTCCAAACCCTTAAACAAAAACTTGTGAGCCCCACCTCACACTTTGAAAGGTTTTTTGAGGTTTTTGGGGGTTTTTTGCGAGGAGGGCAAGGATAGGTTGTCACACCCCCACCCGAGCGGAAAAAGAGTCGGGGCAAAATTTGGGGTTTTACCAAGCCCTGGTTTAAAAATTTTTTTTTATTTTTTAAATTAAATTAACCAAATTCCAAGTAAAATTTTATACAATAAAGGGGGAAAAAAAATTAACAAACCCCTAAAAAATAAATTTTTTTTCTTCTAGGCCCCCCAATGTTTTTGCTTCATTAAACCCCGTTATGTGAAAAAAAAGGGAAAAATTTTGGGGTCAAAAAAATTGGGGAGTGAATTTTTTAAAAAAATTTGTTATTGTTCTTTTTTGTAAATTAATAGGAAAATTGTGAATAATTATATGAAAATTTATGTTTAAAAAAACGATCCAAACCCCTTGTTAAAATTTTAATAAAAAAGGAAATGTATATGTTGGCAAGTTTCAGTATAGGTAATGGGGAAACGGGGGCCTATTAATGTATGTGAGATAAGGCTAATCAAGGAAAAGGGTTTATATTGGCAACCCGGGGGTTTCGTTAGGAAAAGGGGAAAAAGTGTCTAGGAAAAGGGGGGGCGGTATGTACTAAAATGATAATTTAATTTAAAAAATTAACCCAACAAAAATAATGTTTTTTGCAACTTTTGGGGTTAAATGAGGATGAAAAAGTTTTAAAATTTTAATAAAAAAAAATGGAACATGATACCCCCCCAAAAAGTGATTAAAACGGGGTTTGGTTAAATTTTCTAATTTGGGTGCGTTTGCTTTAAGATGTTGTATGCGCACGAGTTTATGGATTGATCAACGAGGAATAACTAACCTAATTAATAACGAAAAGATACGGTAAGTATGGTGGATTTTATTAATATTTTAATAGGATTTTTGGATTATTCTTGTGAGTTTTAAGGCTATTTTCTAACTTTAAAAACGTTATTTTTAAGTTATTTTTAATTTGATTTTTAAATTAAATAAATAAATACAAATAAATAAAAAATGTTGATTTTGACGTTGACGTCGGTCGTTATATTGTGGTGGGTGAGATTCGAACGTGACCTCCCGTACGCGTGCACGAAGCTTACCAACTGAGCTACGTGTTCTAACCCGAAATAATTTGTTTTTAATTATACTTATATACTATTTAGATTTTCCAGAAATTATTTATTTTAAAAAAGGATTTTAAATGTATCGAACGGTGCTGTCAACAGGTCCGAACCGGGACCTGTGGGTTAATATGCACACAGTCCACCTAGATGTGTGTCTAACTGGTTAATAATCCGGTTTTTATTATATTAAATGATTTGTGAGTTATTCCGGTTCGGTTAAAAAGGGCTTTTTATTTCAAGAGAGTGAGGTTGGGACGGGATCGAATTGAGAAGGTGTTCTTATTATTTGCACACAGTCCAGTGGACTGTGTGTCTAACCCGTTTATTAATCTGATTTTAATTATCTTATAATACACAGTCGACTTCGTCTTTTTCGCTCAAAGACTAGTCGACGATTTTTAATGTTTGATGGGTCGTTCATCGAGCATATTATGGTTGAAATGTGATGAATAAAATGAACTCAGGAAACGAATGTACCGATCAATTGTATTTTTCAGAATTCCGGCAATGAACGTCGGTTGATTTGTGTATTCTTTCTGTTGATCAGTTATAGTTTTTTTGATTAGTTATGAAAGTGGGGTACTAAAAAAGGATTAAAGAAGTTTCGAAGATTATACGATTCACAGCGTGAGATTAGAAATTCCAGAGGTTTTCGGCGAGAGCTGAATATTCGGCTACGTCGTCTGGGATTGATTCTGATTGTTGGATTGAAATTAGTAAAGTCTAACAACGGAATGAAACAGAAAGAGTCGAGGGTGTTTACCGTGTTAGGTGAAGTCTCGGTTTTCGGCGAAAGTTGGTGATGGCAGGATATTTCGGCGAGTGAAATTTCTTCGAGAAAAGGTGCGATTTTGAGGAAAAGGCTACCAGGATTGTGGGTGTATTTTTAGGGAAGGATCGAGACGAATTGGGTTGATTTCAGTTAATTCATGGTCAGCCGATTTCGGCGGTTTCGACTAATGTCGGGTTTAGACATCGGTTATAACGCGTTGAGGTTAATTCTTCGGTTAATCAATAGAAACGTAAATTATCGGTGAAGTCGTCGGGATTTCGGACGATGCGGATTGGGCGGTCGGTTTTACGATTTGAAATCGAGGTTTGGATATTTGAATTAATGGATTTGATATATTCTAAAGAACACAAGTGGCGGAGTGGTTTGGTGAGTGAGAGTTTGTACACCCAACCCGCAGCGGAAAAGGTGATCGGGGGCATGATTGGGTTATCATCAAAGTATGACATTTATTATGCGTTTCATATTCATTTAATACAATTTAATGGAAATTTACAATAATGTTAAAATGTTCTAATATCAATCTAAGCGTCTTTGTTCTCTTCTAAGGCATTTCCTATGTTTTCTTGCTTAATGTTCACCTGTATCATGTGTAAAAAGGTTTTGGTATCAAATAAGTTGGCGAGTGAATCCTATGGAAAATCATTTGACAAGTTTATTAAATTGGTTATGAAATATGTGCACAAATATGAGTAAAAATAGATGTAAATTATTCAACAAATTAAGATATTAAATAAAGACACATGAACAATAATGGAACATTTAGAGGCACGCGTTGCTCAAACTCGTCTCTCCGAGGAACTGTATGGGCTAATGAATGAATTGCATAAAATGATAATTTGAATGACACAAACTAAAAACAATATAAACTCAATGTACACCATGAAAATAATGAATTGGTTTTGAGGCACGCGTTGTTCAATCGTTGCGAGGAATGATGGGTTAATGAATGAATTTCATATAATTTGACAACTGACATAAGTAATCACATCAATATACACAATCTAAGTTTAGGGACACGATATGGTATGGCACAAATTTAAATAAACGAGTTAATTATTTGAGACACATGACAACCCCAAAAGTGTAATTTAAAAGGGGGGTTGTAAGATTCACTCACGTGGGTCGTGTTCGGTTGATGATGTTGAATGCACGCGAAGTGGTTCTAACCAGAGTGAGATTAACCTAGATAAATCGCATTATGGTTTGGTAAGTAAACGGATTTTATTAATCTATTTTAGTAGGATTGTTGGGTGTATTTTTGTGGTTTAAGGTATTTTCTACTTAAAAATGTTATTTTTAAGTATTTTTTAATTGATTTTAATTAAATAATTAAATAAAAATAATAAAAAAATTTTGACTTTTTCTGCTAAGTGACGTTGACTTTGACGGTTGACCGTTGACGGTTGTATGCGTATTGTTGTGCGCTGAGTGAGGCTCGAACCCGAGACCTCCGTACGGTGCACGCGCTCTACAATGAGTAGTGTCTAACCGTCTATATCTGTTTTTAATTATATTTTTATTAATTATTTAAACAAGAAAATCCTTTTATTTAAAAACGATTTAATTTTGATTCGGACGGTGCGCTCCAGGTCTCAAAAACCGGGACCTGTGGCTTAAACTAACACACAGTCCACCGCTGGTTGTGTGTTTAAATGTTATATAATCCATTTTTATTTATACTTAAATAAAACTAAAAATTTCTTTTTCTGCCTTAAATAAAAAAGTAGATAATTGTCCGAGTCGGTGGAAGACCGGATCGAACTCGGTCCCGTGATTAAACATACACACAGTCCACCTGGACTGTGTGTCTAATTGGTTATTATTCGGTTATTAATATACTTAAATATACATAAAATGAATGGTTCAGTTAACAAAAAAAAATTTTTTTAAGGAGCGTGTGTGGAAACAAGATTCGAACTCGAGACCTTTGTGTGTTTATTGTGCACACAGTCCACCGTGGACTGTTTTTTTTGTGCTAACCCGAGTAATATCTTGTTTTAATTATATTAAACATTACGAACATCGTCTTCTTCACTGGTTTTAATCAGAATCGGAAAATCGATGGTTCGATGATTAAAACATGTTCTTTAGTGAAGAGGGTTAATTACAAGTGAGATACATAAAAAGAATGAAGAAATTAAGCGTGAGGTATACCGATTGAATTCCTTGTTTTCCGGCAGAAACTCCGGCGACAGCAATAGGCTCCGGCGTCAGGTGTCTTGCAGAGCGAGTCTCGGGAAAGCTTTAAAAGGGTGTGGGTATCTCCGGTATGTGCTCTGGGGGTTCAGTAAGGTTCAGAAATGAAGAACCCGGTTTTCTGGGTGATGAGCAGAGATATTCGGCGAGTGAGTTTTCGCGAGAAAGGGTGCGGTTTGAGCGAAAGGTTTGCAGAAGTTCGAGGTGGTTTTTATAGGGCAAATCGTCGATGTACTTGGCCCGATTTCCAACTGGATTCATTGGTTTGAATTTCTCGGCGGTTATGACTTGGTCGCGGACTCAAAATCGGTTATAACCGATATGGCGTTTATGATTTATTTTATAATGAAGAAATTTAAGTTTCGCGAGATTACCGGGAATTTCGACGACTGAATTTTGGCGCGGTTTTGAATTTGTAAAGTCATGATATCAATTAAAGATCCTAATGGTTAACAAAAAACATCAGTGGCGCAGTGGTTTGTGTGTTGTGTGTTAAGTGTTGTTGGATCGGTATGACCGGGTTCGAAACCCGGCAGAACCAAAATATTTTTATTTTGCGATTTTCAAAGTTTTCAAAAACAACTTATATAATCCCGTATAATAATTGATTATGTATCGTTTAAAATTATTTTGGGCATTTGATTCCAACGAAATTTAATGACTGTTCGGTTGATAAACGGGGGGTTTGGTAAATCCGTTTTTTTGACGGAATGTTACAGAGTTAAGACTTCGTGGTTCCCGGTGACCCGGGGTTCGACTCCCGGCAGCGGGTTTTTCTTTTAATTAATTTACTTTTACTTTTTAAACAATTATAATTTATAACTTCTAATTTGTTTATTAATTATGTATCGTTTAAAATTAAAATAAGTCATAAATAACAACAAAAATATAAAACTGATTGTTCGATTAAATAAACGAAGGGGTTTTGAAAACCGTTTTTCGACGGTATTACAGTATCCCCTACTTTTCGAAATTTGTCCCGAAATTTAAGTATTAGTGGGTAACAGGAAAAGATGTGGGTATTTCTGCGCATGAGTCTTGCGTTACCAAGTAAACTCAGGTCCTCGTTTCGACTCCCAGCGTACCCTGACAATTGGAATGCGGCTTTGTCTTAAACGTTTCTCTCTGAAGTCATAATTTTTACTGGTCTTTCAATGAAATGCTAGATTCATCGACTTGAATATTCTTCTAGAGGAATATGGAGATTTTCATCGGCGAGGCACTTCTTCAAGTTCGATATGTGGAATGTGGGATGAATTTGTTGAGTTCTTGGTAGGTCAAGTTTGTATGCTATGGTCCTACTCTTTGAGTATTTGAAAGGTCCTACGTAGCGTGGTGCTAGCTTGCCTTTTTGGCCAAACGAACACTCCCTTCACGGTGATACTTTTAAAAGTAATTGGTCACAATGTTAAAACTCCAAGGGCTTTCGTCGTTTGTCTGTGTAACTCTTTTGCGACTTTGTGCCGCTAGAAGGTTGTTCGAATTTGATGAATTTGTCTGTTGTTTCTTGTATAAATTCTGGACCGGTGATTTGAGCTTCTCCAATTTGTGCCAACATATTGGTGATCGGGCACTTACGACCATTAACGCTTCGAAAGGTGCCATGCGATACTTGAATGATTAGTGTTGTTGTACGAAAATTCAATAATGGTAGAGAGTGTCCAATTCCCTTTGAAGTCTTATGACAATGCTCGAAGCATGTCTTCAAGAGTTTGGATGGTGCGCTCAGATTGTCATCAGTTTGAGGATGATAAGCGGTACTGAGGTCTAATCGTGTACCCAACGCGGCTTGTACGGCTTGCCATGTTCGTGAAGTGAACGGACATCCGATTGAAATAATGCTTAACGGTACACCATGAGGCTTACGATTTCGCTGAGGTAGATACGAGTAGTTTCTCATTCTTAAAGTCCTCGCGAATCGAATGAGTGAGTGATTTTGTAAGACGATTAATTGATTACCCATATAGTGTCATACCCACGGAAGTGCGAGGTAACCCGGTAATGAAGTCCATGGTTATGTTTTCCACTTCCATACAGGTATTTCTGGTTTGACTAGAAGTCCTGAGGGTTTTGATGTTCAGCTTTTACTTTAGAACAGGTAAGGCACTTGGAAACAAAAACATCAATATCCTTTTTCATGCAGGCCACCAGTAGGTGTATCGAAGGTCTTGATACATTTGTCGGCTCCTGGGTGTACGAGTATGTGTTTTGTGTGCTCTTTCATAAGGAGATCGCGAAGGTTATTGTGATCGGGAATCATATGCAATTAGATAATACAGAATGCCGTCAGATTTTGTTTCGAGTTTAAGTTCTGCTCCACAAGATAATCATTGCGTATGTCGTATTCTGTTATGGAAACATGTTGAGCTTCTGGATTTGATCTTTGATGTTGGTTATGATTTGCGAACATAGAAGCGAATGGAGTTCGATTAACCCTTTCGATGAGTGCGTCGGCCACCACATTTGCTTTGCCAGGATGATACCAGAATTTCACAGTCGTAGTCATTAAGAAGTTGACCCATCTTTGTTGCTCATATTCAACTCCTTTTGGTTAAAGATATGTTGGAGGCTCTTGTGGTCAGTGTTAAATTTCACACTTGGTACCATAGAGGTAATGTCTCCATATCTTAAGAGCGAATACAACGGCTCCAAGTTCTAGGTCGTGGGTGTGTAGTTCTTCTCATGAGTTTTGAGTTGCCTAGAAGCATAGGCTATCACTTTTCCCTTTGCATTAAAACACAGCCTAGTCTTGCCTGATGCGTGCAATATACTTACAAAGTCATCGCAACCTTCGGGGAGGTGAGGATAGGTGCGACACAAACTTTTGTTAAGGGTTTGGAAGGCTTCTTTTGTTTAGGTCCCTTATGAAGGGTTTTTCCTTTTATGTGTAAAAGCCGTGAGTGGTAAGCGATACGAGAGAAATTTGATATGACCGGCGATAAAAACCAGCCAAACAAGGAAAGATCTTATTCGGTTGGTGTACGTGGCGCTTGCCATTCTTGCACTGCTTTGATCTTTGAGGGGTCGACTTTGTATTCCTTTGTCATTGACGAATGTCCAAGGAATTGTACTTCTTTTAACCAGAATTCGCATTTGGAGAACTAGCGTAGAGTTTTTCGGTTTTTAAGAGCGTGGAGGATGAGTCGAAGGTGTCGTTCATGATCAGTCTTTAGCCTTTGAGGTAAATGAGAATATTGTCGATGAAGACTATAACAAAGCGATCGAGATAGGGTTTGCAAACTCTGTCATTAGATCCATGAAGACGGCTGGAGCGTTGGTTAGACCAAAGGGCATGACCATGAATTCATAGTGACCTAACGAGTTCGGAAGGCGGTCTTTGGGACGTCTTCTTCATGTACTTCTGAGTTGATGATAGCCAGAACGAAGGTTCGATCTTTGAAAAAAGGGTGGCACCCTGGAGTTCGTTAGAAGATCATCGATGCGAGGTAATGGATAGCGGTTCTTGACCGTTAATTTGTTGAGTTTCTTGTAAACGATAACATGCGAAACGTTCCATCTTTCTTCTTCACAAACAGAACAGGTGCACCCCAAGGCGATGAGCTAGGAGTATGAATCCTTTGTCGGTCAATTCTTGTAATTACTGGCTAGCTCTTGCATTTCGGCTGGGGCTAAAATATAAGGAGATTTCACGGCGGGTTTGTAGCGCCAGGTATAAGATCAATGCGGAATTCGACTTCTTCTTTAGGAGGAAGTCCTGAGATGTCGTCGGGGAGATTTTCGGGAATTCTTTTACTCAGGTATGTCTTCGAGTTTCTTCTCCTTATTTCCCTTCTAGACAAGTGGGTTAGAAATGCTACATAATTCTTGCGGAGATATTTTCGGGCTTGAAGACAGGACATCAGTTTGAGTCCCTTTTGAAGGGGTTTCTCCAAAGATTCGTAGAGTTTGACCGTCTGCAAGAGGAATGCGAATGAACTTCTCACGGCATACTACTTCAGCATGATGTTGGCTGAGCCAGTCATGCCGATTATAATGTCAAAACTTCCCAACTTCATTGGAATGAGGTCAACCCGGGGAAATCGTGATCATTTAGAGTGAGAGTACAGTTTCAAATAATGGAGTTTAATGAGACCGGTTTTTGTCAGCAACTTTCACCGTTATGGATTCCATGAGTTTATCACGGGTTTGGTTGGGATGGGTTCAATTCTAAGGACACAAAACTCTTATCGCGCAAGTATCAAATAACATGGATGCATAACTACCATGATGAGAAACGTACCGTTAACCCGTTGTTGTCGGCCCTAGCTTGGTTGGCGGTTGATGTTAAAAGCTCTTCCTCTAGCAGGTGGCGGAGCTTGGTTAGCTTGATTCACCGGATTTGCTTGAGCTTGAGCATGTATAATGTTCACCAAACGTGGGCAAGTGTTTTAAAGTGGTTTGGGTCTCCACAATTGTAGCAAGCCCGCATGGGTTGATTATGGGGTAGTTGGGTGGTAGTAGGTTTGGGCCGTATGTTGTGTAGGTGGTAGTAGTAGGGATTGTTGGGCTTGACCCACTATTTGATGGTGGGTTTGGGTTGTGGGTTGGTTGTGGTTCATTCGATGTAGGGGAGCGGCAGGTTTGGATGGTGTGACCTGCACGGCCACGTCGGTGCAATTTGACAGGGGTGTTCGGGGGTGTATGGTATTGACAACGGGTTGCATTTTGGGTAAGGGCCAGAGTATTGCCTTTTTATGGTGCGGGGTGAGGGGCAATTGAGTGATGGGTGCAGCAGAGATAGGGAAGTTGGTTTGGGTGACAGCAAAGTTTTGGTATTTCGTTTTCCTCTTGTTAGAAAAACTTTGAGGAGGAGTGGAATGGTTTGAGGTTTGGCTCTCGACGGGGGCTTTCTTTTTCTCCTCCTTGAATTTACCATTTCTGATGCGGTTCTTGGTAAGTTTCGGTGGCTAATTCCAAGCAGTTTCGAGAGTTGCAGGCGAAGTGCTGAGGACTGAGTCTTGAATCTTCGAGGGGAGGCCTCGAATGTAGTGTTCAACAAGCGGTACACTGGGGTGAACAAGTTAGGAACCATCTGGTTCAGCTCAGAAACTTTTGTTGTAGGAAGTATGGTCTCCTTCCTTTTGCTTCAGTGGGGTGGAATTCATCTTCCAACTTCTTGAGTTCGCTTCTTGGCAGAAGCGTTTTGTCATAATTTCCCTTAACTCTTCCCACGTTAAGGCCATAGCGTCTTCAATCCTCTTTTACCCTTTCGGTGTTCCACCAGGTCAGGGCTACCCCAAATAAGTCTCCGGTTGCGTAACGTACTTGCGATCCTCGGGAAAATCGCAATTGAGGAGGTGTTTTCCATTTCCTCAAACCATTGAAGGAGAGCGGTGACACCTTCAGTCCCTTCATACTTTGGGGGATCGCAAGACTTGAAGTGTTTGTGGGAAAGCATTTCTTGGAGGAAGGTTTGTCGATGTTTTGATCCTCTTGATTGGGTGGGTTGATAGGATTTGCGGTGAGAGCTTGTTGGACTTGAATTACAATATCAGGAAGCACCACGGCCATTTGTTTTGCAATCTGAGTGGCCAAGCGTTCGTTTGCCCTTTCCCTGACTTTCGTCCTCAGTAGCCCCTAGCGACATCTACAGGAATATAAATAGGAAGATGGTGAGTTTAAGGAGTGTTTAGGTGTCATGTGTCGTTGAAAGTTAATAAAATAACAAATCTAAAATGCAATACATCATAGGATGTCTGGATTTGCTCTGTTTTGGGCCTCCAATGTCCCCATACCATCGCCGGTATAGTCATGTGGGCCCCATGACTATTGGGCTTAGTAGGATTCACATTGGTATTGGCGGTTTAACACTCGATCACCCGAATGAAAACCACAAAATATGTTTGCGAGATGTATGGTCGAGGGTGTCCAGGTATAGACACAATGACAATAAAAGTGGTGTTAGCTCACACGACGTTTGGTATAGCATGCTTTGGCTAATAGGTCCTTGTACTTCATCGTTAGTCCCCAGGTAGGCAACTGGTCCTTTATTTTGGATTTATACGAATGCCAAGCCTAGACAGGACGTTCCGGATACCGGTACTCGTACCCTTCCAGTTACTACATGCCCGTCATGAAAACTCACTTTGATGTGATTTGAAAATACAAAAATCGTTGTAAAAATCATATGAATTGTGAGGTGTGTGCTCCATGGATATGATATGTTATGAGAATATGATTCATGAAAGCATTGTATCATAGTATGTATATGAACATTTCTTGCATAACATTGAATGTAACAATAAACATAAAGATATAAACATCATGAATTTTGCATGTAACACACAAACAATTTAAAATTCTAATCAACTATAGTATAGGCTTAAGGGTCTAATTAACTATCCTAAAACCCTATTTGTCATGGCTTGATACCAATCTGTCACACCCGCCCGAGCGGAATAAGAGTCGGGCATAATTGGGTTATCACCAAAGCTCATGATGTTTACTAATATGTTTCATATTTATTAAATTCAAATTAATCTCAAAGTTCCAAGTCAAATTCATACAATACAAGGAAAGGAAAAATTAACTAAACCAATCCAAAATCTAAATGGTTTATTCTTCTAGGCCACCCTATATGTTTCTTGCTTCAATTGATCACTGTATCATGTGTAAAAATGGGAAATTTTGGGGTCAACAAAAGTTGGCGAGTGAACCTTGTTTTAAAACATTTGTTATTGATTCATTATTATAATTAAA
Source organism: Scalesia atractyloides (assembly GCA_947069175.1). Lineage (NCBI taxonomy): Eukaryota > Viridiplantae > Streptophyta > Magnoliopsida > Asterales > Asteraceae > Scalesia > Scalesia atractyloides. Next base: position 88,370,441 of record CAMTDV010000116.1, on the reverse strand, counting down.
AATAGGAAAATTGTGTGCAACAATCATATATGAACAAATTTATGTAAACATAACGATCACAAACCACCTTGCTTAAGTATATAATAAGAATGACAATGTATATGTTGGCAACGTCCCGTTCACGCTCATAGGTAATGGGGAACGGACGGCCCCATGCTAATGGGATGTGAGATCAAGGCTCAATCAAACGGAGCGATCTTATGTTGGCAACGCCTGGTTCACGCTCATAGGTAATGGGGGAACAGCTCACGCTCATAGGTAATGGGGAGCGGCGGCCTATGAAAATTTTATGTATGAAAATGATAATTTAATTTAAACATTAACCACACAAAAAATCGATGTATATTGGCAACAAATTTGATCATGAACATGATGGATGCACAAGTGTTTAATTATAATAAATAAATAGGCGACACATGATACACCCCAAAATGTGATTAAAACGGGGAATTGGTAGAGATTCACTCACATTGGGTGCGTTTGCTTGAAGATGTTGTATGGGGCACGAGTTTAGAGGATTGATCAACGAGGATAACTAACCTAATTAATAACAAAAAGATTACGGTAAGTATGTGGATTTTATTAAACTATTTTAATTTGGATTTTTGGATATATTCTTGTGGGGTTTAAGGTATTTTCTAACTTTTAAAAACGTTATTTTTTAAGTATTTTTTAATTGATTTTTAAATTAAATAAATAAAAATAATAAAAAAATGTTGACTTTTGACCGTTGACCGTTGACCGGTCCGGTCGCTTATATATGTGCGCTGGGTGAGATTCGAACCGTGACCTCCGTACGCGTGCACGCAGCTCTACCAACTGAGCTACGTGTCTAACCCGAAATAATTCTGTTTTTAATTATACTTATATACTATTTAGATTTATCCAGAAATTATTTATTTTAAAAAGGATTTTAAATGTATCGGTCTCAATGAACCTGGGTTAATAATCCGGGTTTTATTATTTTATACTTAACATGATTCTGTGAGTTATCCCGGTTCGGTTAAAAAGGGCATTTTTATTTCAAGAGAGTGAGGTTGGGACAGGGATCGAACTCGAGACGTGCTCTTATTATTTGCACACAGACCACCGCTGGACTGTGTGTCTAACCGTTTATTAATCTGATTTTAATTAATCTTATAATACACAGTCGACTTCGTCTTCTTCGCTCAAAGACTCAGTCGACGATTTTTCAACTGTTCTTGATTGGGTCGTTCATCGAGCATATTACTGGTTGAAATGTGATGAATAAAATGAACTCAGGAAACGAATGTACCGATCAATTGTATTTCTTCAGAATTCCGGCAATGAACGTCGGCTCTGATTTGTGTATTCTTTCTGCTTGAATCAATTATCAGTTTTGTTTGATTAGTTATGAAAGTGGGGTACTAAACAAGGATTAACAGAAGTTCGAATGATTATACCGATTCACAACGTGAGATTAGAAATTCCAGAGGTTTTCCGGCGAGAGCTGAATATTCCGGCTACGTCGTCTGGGATTGATTCTGATTGTTGGATTGAAGTTAGTAACAGTCTAACAACGGATTGAAACAGAAAGAGTCGAGGTGTTTACCGTGTTGAGGTGAGTCTCGGTTTTCCGCGAAAGTCCGGTGATGGCAGGATATTTCCGGCGAGTGAAATTTCTTCGAGAAAATGTGCGATTTTGAGCGAAAGGCTACCAGAGACTTGTGGGTGTATTTATAGGGAAGGATCGAGACGAATTGGGTCTGATTTCAGTCTCAATTCATGGTCAGCCGATTTCCGGCGGTTACGATTGATGTCGCGGGTTTAGACATCGGTTATAACCGACGTTGAGGTTAATTCTTCGGTGAAATCAATAGAAACCGTCAATTATCGGCGAACTCGTCGGGATTTCTGACGACTGCGAATTGGGCGCGGTCGGTTGACCGATTTGAAATCGAGGTTTGGATATTTGAATTAATTGATTTGATATATTCCTAAAGAACACAAGTGGCGAGTGGTTTGGTGAGTGAGAGTTAAGACTTTGTGGTTCCCGGCTGACCCGGGTTCGACTCCCGGCAGCCGGTTTTTCTTTTTAATTAATTTATTTTTACTTTTTAACAATTATAATTTATAACTTCTAATTTGTTTATTAATTATGTATCGTTTAAAATTAAAATAAGTCATAAATAACAACAAAATATATAAAACTGATTATTCGATTAAATAAACGAAGCGGGTTTTGAAAACCCGTTTTTCGACGGATGTTACATAGGTTGTGTTCTAATGCAAAGAGGAAAGGTGATAGCTTATGCTTCTAGACAACTCAAAACCCATGAGAAGAGCTACACTACTCACGGCCTAGAACTTGGAGCCGTTGTGTTCGCTCTTAAGATATGGAGACATTACCTCTACGGTACCAAGTGTGAAATATACACTGACCACAAGAGCCTCCAACATATCTTCAACCAAAAGGAGTTAAACATGAGGCAACGGAGATGGGTCGAACTTCTTAATGACTACGACTGTGAAATTCGGTATCATCCTGGCAAGGCAAATGTGGTGGCCGATGCGCCCAGTCGAAAGGGTTATGCGAACTCCATTCGTCTTCTATGTTCGCAAATCATAACCGACATCAAAGACCAAATCCGAGAAGCCCAACATGTATCAGTAACGGAAAACGACGTACGCAAAGAGCTGTCTTGTGGAGCTGAACTTAAAATTGAAACTAAATCCGAAGGTATTCTGTACTATCTAGATCGCATATGGATTCCCGATCACAACAACCTTCGTGATTTTCTTATGAATGAGGCGCACAAAACACGATACTCTGTACACCCAGGGGCCGACAAGATGTATCAAGACCTTCGATACACCTACTGGTGGCCTGGCATGAAGAAGGATATCGCTGTTTTCGTTTCAAGTGCCTTACATGTTCCAAAGTAAAAGCTGAACATCAAAGACCCTCAGGACTTCTGGTCCAACCTGAAATACCTGTATGGAAGTGGGAAAACATAACCATGGACTTCATTACCGGGTTACCTCGCACCTCTGGTGGGTATGACACTATATGGGTAATCATTGATCGTCTTACAAAATCAGCTCACTTCATTCCGATTCGCGAGGACTTCAAGAATGAGAAGTTAGCTCGTATCTACATCAGCGAAATCGTAAGCCGTCATGGTGTACCGTTAAGCATTATTTCCGATCGTGATGGTCGTTTCACTTCACGAACATGGCAAGCCGTGCAAGCCGCTTTGGATACATGATTAGACCTCAGTACCGCTTATCATCCTCAAACTGATGGACAGTCTGAACGCACCATTCGTACTCTTGAAGATATGCTTCGAGCATGTGTCATAGACTTCAAGGGAAATTGGGACGCTCATCTACCATTAGTTGAATTTTCGTACAACAACAGCTATCATTCAAGTATCGGCATGGCACCTTTCGAAGCTTTATATGGTCGTAAGTGCCGATCTCCAGTATGTTGGCACGAAATTGGAGAAGCTCAAATCACGGTCCAGAATTGATTCAAGAAACCACAGACAAGATCCATCAAATTCGAAACAATCTTCTAGCGGCACAAAGTCGTCAAAAGAGTTATGCAGACAAACGACGAAAGCCTTTGGAGTTTAACATTGGTGATCATGTACTTTTAAAAGTATCACCGTGGAAGGGAGTAGTTCATTTTGGCCAGAAGGGCAAGCTAGCACCACGCTACGTAGGACTTTCAAGATACTCGAAAGAGTAGGACCTGTAGCATACAAGCTTGATCTACCAGAAGAACTCAACAGAATTCACCCCACATTCCACGTATCAAACTTAAAGAAGTGTCTCGCCGATGAAAACCTCCATATTCCTCTAGAAGATATTCAGTGTAACAATTGTCAAAAACGGTTTTCCAAACCCGCTCCGTTTGTAATCGAATATCAAGTTATAAATGTTTCGTTGCGTATTTATGTCCATTTTAATTTTTAATGATGCATAATTAATAAACAAACTAGAATATAAAAGTTATATTTGATAAAAAGTAAAAATAAAATAATTAAAAAGAGAATTAGGCTGCCGGGACTCGAACCCGGGTCAGCCGGAAAGAACTCCAAAGACTTATCACACACACACATAACCACTCCGCCACTTGTTGTTTTCTGTCAACTCTAGGAAACAAATAAATTTTATAGTCAATCGTAAATCAAGCTGGTTACGCCAACTGTAACCGAAATCGGTCACCAAACGTCCAAAGACGTTTGATTACTCGCGGTTTACCGATTATAACCGCTACACCGACACCTCCAATCAATTGAGCTTTGAATGGACTTAAATTCAAGAATGGATCGGTTTTATTAACCGAAAACTTTCAATTCCTGAATTACTCCAATCATAGACCCCTCTCGCGACTCAAACACATTCTGCAAACCTCCAATTTCATTTTCGCACAACTTTCAGTTCGTCGGAACAGCTAATTGAACTCGCCGGACTTTCGTCGGAAAACCGTGTTTTCTATCAAATCAGTGAGTCACTCAATTCTTTCATCGTCTACCAGTTGTTAAGCTGTTACTAACTCAAACCCTTCAATTGGAATCAATTTCAGACGTCGATACCGGATAACTCACTCTCGCTGGAAAACTTTTGAAAATTCTTATCTTCCGCTGTAAAACGGTATAGACATTCAAACCTTCTGATAAGTCTTGTTTAATACTTCAATTCCTCACTTAGCTAATCAAAACTGTTAATTTATTCGCTCAGTCGAAATCCGTAAAAACAGAGCCGACGACTTGCCGGAATTCTGAGATAAATCGTTCTCCGGTGTGTTTACTTCTAAAAAAATCGTCTGTGCCATTTCATATTAGTCTGTTTAATGTTTGTCAATCGAATTAAACAAGAAACAATAGAGTAATCGTAGGCTGTAATTCTGTAACGAAGAAGACGAAGATAGGTTGATTATAAGTTTAATAAAATCTGGATATTATCTCGGGTTAGACACACAGTCCAGCGGTGGACTGTGTGCATATACATATCACACGCCGCGAGTTCGATCCTTGACACACGTATGCTCTGTAATAAAAATGTTTTATTTTTCTAACTAAACCGGATTAACTCACAGTAGATGTTAAGTATAATAAAAATCCGTATATTAACCAAGTTAGACACACAGTCCAGCGGTGGACTGTGTGTAACGATAAATCACAGGTCCCGGGTTCGAGACCTGTTGACGGCACCGGTTCGATGATTTAAGACATTTTTTGAAAATAAAAGAATTCTGAATAAACTGAGTTAGTATATAAATATAATTAAAAACAAGATTATTTCGGGTTAGACACGTAGCTCAGTTGGTAGAGCTGCGTGCACGCGAACGGGAGGTCTCGGGTTCGAGTCCTGCTCGGCGCATACACTCACACAATAAAACCGGTCAAACAGTCAAACAGTCAATGGTCAACGGTCAACGCAAAAGTCAACATTTTTTTTATATATTTTTATTTATTTAATTTAATTCAAAAATCAATTAAAAATACGTAAAAATAATGTTTTTAAAGATAGGAAATAGCCTTAAACTCACAAAAATATATCTAAAAATCCTATTAAATTTATTAATAAAATCCACTCATTAACTATACTTTTCGTTATTATTTAGGTTAGTTAATCCTCATTGTTCAAACCTTCAAACTCGTGCGCATCTCATCATATTCAACCAAACGCACCCAATGTGAGTGAATCTCTACAAATTCCCCGTTTTAATCACGTTTTTGGGGTGTATCATGTGTCTTACCATTTATTATATTTAAATCATTGTGCATACATCATATCATGAACAAATGTGTATTCAGCTTGTTTCAACTGTTGTGTGGTTATTGTTTAGATTTAATTTATTATTTTCAGTATATGCAATTTCATAGGCCGCCGCTCCCCATTACATTATGAGCGTTGAGCAGTTCCCCATTAAATTATGAGCGTGAACCTGGCATTGCCAACATACGATCGGCTCCGTTTGATTGAGCCTTGATCGCACAGACATTCATCATAGGCCGTCCGATCCCCATTACATTATGAGCGTGAACGTGACGTTACCAACATATACAGTTTCATTCATGTTATATATTCATGCAAGTTCATATGTTATTGTATGTTATTGTATGTTATAGTTGTGGTTGTTATTGCTATTGTTTGATTATTTACATTTGCTCACATATGACTATTGCACAGTTTTTCCTTGATAAAATAACAAGAAATCAATAATAAATGTTTATCTAACAAGGTTCACTCGCCAACTTATGTTGACCCAAAAACCCCATTTTTACACATGATACAGGTGAACCAGCTGCAGCAAGAAACACATAGGATTGGCTTAGAAGAATAAACGGGTTTAGAGCTTGGATTGTTTAGTTGGTTAATTTTCTTTGTATTGTATGGACATGTTTGGATTATTGAGAATGTAATTTTGACTTTAATAAATATGAAACATATTAGTAAATATCATGAGCTTTGGTGATAACCAATTATGCCCCGACTCTTATTCCGCTGCGGGTCGGGTTGTGACATTCAGATCGATGAATCTATGCACTTCATTGAAAGACCAGTAGAGATCATGGACTTCGGAGAGAAAAACGTTTAAGACGGAGTCGTATTCCAATTGTTAGGGTACGCTGGGAGTCGAAACGAGGACCTGAGTTTACTTGGGAACGTGAAGACTCAATGCGCGAAAAATACCCGCATCTTTTTCCTGTTACCACTACAACTTAAATTTCGGGACGAAATTTCTAAAAGTAGGGGATACTGTAACATCCGTCGAAAAACGGGTTTTCCAAACCCGCTTCGTTTATTAATCGAATAATCAGTTTCATATTTTGTTGCTCATTTAATGCTTATTTTAGTTTTAAACAATACATAACTAATAAACATTTTAGAATATGGAAATTAAAATTGTTAGAAAATAAAAATAAGGCAATTAAAAATAAAAAGGGGCTGCCGGGTTTCGAACCCGGGTAAGCCGGAGAACTTAATCACCAAACACATAACCACTCCGCCACTTGATGTCTTTGTGAAATCTAGGAAACAAATAAAACATAAGTTCACCCGTGAATCTAGCTGTTTGCGCCAAAACTGAAACCGGTAATCGGCTTTCAACTTTCCAGACGTTTGAGTGTTGATATTACTAGTAATAACCGATGAAAACATTACGACGCACGATCTCAATCAATTCAGCCTTTATTGAACTTGAATTCATATGATTTTCGGGTTTAATAACCGAAATCATTTACTTCCTGATTTACACCGGCAATATCATCATCTCGCGACTCAAAAACACTCACAGAACCTCCAATTTCACTTTCGCTCTATTTTCTGTTAGTCGGAAATGCTTTCTGAACTCGCCGGACTTTCGCCGGAAAACGTGTCTTTCATCAAAACGGTAAATTTCTCAATTCTTTCATTTTCTATCTGCTGTTAGACTTTTACTAACTCAAATCCTTCAACCAGAATCAGTCCTAGGCGACGATATCGGATAATCAGCACTCGCCGGAAGATTCCTGAAAATTCCTAAATCGCGCTGTGAATCGGTATAATCATCTAAACTCTCTGATAACTCTTGTTTAGTCATTCAATTCCACAATTAGTTAATCAAAACTGTTAATTGGTCCGCTCAGACGGAGTTCGTAAAACAGAGCCGACGACTTCGCCGGAGTTCTGAGAAAAGTCATCATTCCGGTACGTTCATTCCCAAAATCTTCCCTATCCATTTCATTTTAATCAGTCATATGTCCGTCAATCGAATTAAACAAGGACAGTAGATTGAATCGTTTGTCTGTGTTGTTAACGAAGAAGATGAAGTTTAGACTGTGTATTATTTAGGTTAGTTAATCCTCGTCGATCAACCCTCTAAACTCGTGCGCATTCAACATCGTCAAACGAACGCACCCAATGTGAGTGAATCTCTACAAATTCCCCGTTTTAATCACGTTTTTGGGGTGTATCATGTGTCTTATTATTTATTACATTTAAACACTTGTGCATCCATCATATCCATGATCAAATGTGTATTTTAATATGTATCAACTGTTTGTGTGTTTAATGTTTAGATTAAATTTATCATTTTCAGTACATACATTATCATAGGCCGCCGCTCCCCATTACCTATGAGCGTGAGCCGTTCCCCATTACTTATGAGTGTGAACGAGGCGTTGCCAACATACGATCGGCTCGTTTGATTGAGCCTTGATTGCACATACATTTCATCATAGGCCGTCTGTTCCCCATTACCTATGAGCGGAACCGTTCCCCATTACCTATGAGCGTGAACGTGACGTTGCCAACATTTACATTATCATTCATGTCATATATTCATGCAAGGTGGTTTGTTATTGTATGTTATTGTTTGTTATTGTTATTGTTATTGTATGTTATGGTTATTGATATTGTATGTTTATTTACGTTTGCTCACATATGATTATTGCACAATTTTCCATAATAAATATAACAAGAAATCAATAATAAATGTTTTCTAACAAGGTTCACTCGCCAACTTTTGTTGACCCAAAAACCCCCATTTTTACACATGATACAGGTGATCCAGTTGCAGCAAGAAACATATAGGATGGCTTAGAAGAATAAATCGGTTTAGACTTTAAATTGTTTATTTAGTTACTTTTCTTTGTAATTGTATGAACTTGTTTGGAATATTGAGGATGTAATTTTGAATTTAATAAATATGAAACATATTAGTAAACATCATGAGCTTTGGTGATAACCCAAATATGCCCCGACTCTTATTCCGCTGCGGGTCGGGGTGTGACATATCATCCCGACCTCATTCAAAGATGATGAAGGTCACATTGTTCAAAAACCTTAGAACAACCCTCAAATGCACGACCAGGTGGCGTAGTTAAGCATTGAGCCTAATTCCAGCTACACAATTTCAACTTCGAGTTCAAAGTGTTTATTAAATTATGGTTAATTTCAAGTTACAAGATATAGGCAAGAAAGAACACTTAACTCTGACACATTGCATGCCAACATTGGCATTGGCATCTACAGAAGGCATGACCGACCGATGTTGATGATTGGTGGTCGGAGATGGTAAGGCGTGTCAACAATGAAATGGAGAAGATGACCTCTAAGCAGTGTTGATGTTGTTGATGATTGGTGGCCGGGGATGGTGAGGATCGGGAGCTAGAGAAGACGACCTTCAAGTGTGGTGAACGGATAAGGGGACTGACGACAAGAAGACTCAATTGTGCTAAAATGTTGCGATTTGGGGGGGGGGGGAGATTGGGGCTTTTAGGCATGGATTGTGGGTGAAAAGACGAAAATAATCCCCCTGTAACGGTCTTCGTTTAAACGTAATATTCCCATTCAATGTAACGAAAAGACTCATGCATGAAAGCGTAAACCACGCGAACTCCGAGGAGTAAGAAAAAAAGTTAGGGGCTCAATGTGCAGAAAATGTAAACCACATGAACACAAATTGTAATTACTCTAAAAAGTAAGAGCATATTTGTTTTTATTCATCCAAAAATAAACATTAGAGACGGGTGGAGTTAAATATGGATTGACTGAAACTAACTACTGAACTAAAAAAGTAAAAAAGAACTATTATAGTAAAAGGATTATTTGGGTCGAATCCTATCTACCAAAACCGTATTTAAGTCTAAGGTAGGACTCACTTATTGTGTTAGATACGACACGATGACCTGAGGGGCTAGACATGAACACGTCACGATAACTTATCGTGTTTTTTTTCCAGATACGAAGACGAAACTGTTTGTAATAGGTTAACACGATAAGACATGAACCTATTGATTGAGGGTCGTGAGTGTAATTGTGAGATGTGGGCATGCGACTGAGAGTAACTGAGAGAGGGAGAATGTGATGTGATTTTAAAATTAGGGGTTTTTCTGTTGTGAGGCCATGAGATTTCAAAATTAGGGGTTTTAAATAAAACTATTAACGTGTCTAAACGGTTTGCTTAACATGTTAGGGCCTTTTAGACACGAAAATTAACAAGTATTATTGTGTTAATCTGTTTAAGATAAGAAATGTGTTAAAGGTTAAACACGAAACGTATTAAGAAGACTTGGGTTTATTTGGTGGTGCTATCATTCGGCCCTATAGAAAAGAGGGATAAGTTTGATGGGCCGCAATTAAGAAAATGAAGGGGCTGGGTTTAATGGGTTTTAGTGAGGGCAAGCAGGCCCTTGTGTTTTACATCATCGGGGTCGTCGTCCCCCTCGATCCATCCAGTCAACTCAGCCGATCCGGTGATTGCTTTCCTCCTCTTTGGTTGCTAGTCGTGTTTTGACAAATTGATTTCAGGACTTTGAGAAGAAGAATGGTAATAGCGAATAATTCAACACTGCACCATATGATTATCATCATCATCATCATCTGTGATTTTGACTTGCTTTGTTTCAGAATTACATATTAGGAGCTTTCAAACCGGCTTGTAATATTTCAATTACTTTTGCCGACGCCAAAACTCGCAAGGAGGTACTATCTATCACCATCATCATCATAGACATACTACTCTGTCTGGTGTGGACTGTAAAATAACTATAATGGCTTTTAGTTTCTTAGACAAGCACCGGATTATGGATGATGATCCATCCATCCTTGTATGAATTTCAACTTGCTTTTATGCCATGAGTTTTTTTCAATAACGCCTTGATGTTTGTTTCTTTGGTTTTGCTAGGTTCCATTAAAGAAAGAAAATGGTCAGACGATGCTGATCCCCCTTTTCCATAGTCAAGAAAACATTGCTGGGAAGGTATAAATATCATCTCTCTCTCTCTTCTCATAGACAGACAGCTGCATTTTTCTTCACCACTCTCCATATGCTCCTTCTTTTCAGATTTCTGTAGAACCAGTGCAAGGAAAGAAAGTCGAACACAATGGAATTAAAATAGAGCTCCTTGGTCAGATTGGTGAGTTTATTATGTATGTAGTAATTAGTATATAAATTATGTAGCAGCCTCAACCTCATCGATAAATTAAAATAAAAACAAAAACTAAGGTGTACCCTGCCAGTTGTGGGAATAGGTATAGGATTTATCACTGCCCATGTTACCTTGATTCAGTTTTACCTTTCTTCTCGATTTTCTAAACACCTCTGGACTAGTTATGGTGACTTTGAGTCTTCAAAATCTTCCTTTGTTATTTACATGCTGTAAGAGAGAAATATATTTATAGGATGGAGGTTAATTATTTCTAGATTCTCTTTAAGCCATTTTGCCCCAAGGATCCAACTTTCCAAACATAAGTTTTATCATTACGCATCTTCCTTGCAAAGAAGTTATGGCATTTTCAGAAAACCTTCCGAACTATTTTTTTGTGCGTACTTACTCTAGGGGTGGTGACAGGATGTGGCTTATTGTTCTTGTAAACAACAGGCTTCTAGTAGCTGGGCGATGTAAATTATACTCATCACTTGAGGGCTGTCTTGTTTTATTTCCACTGTAACTATTTAGGCCTTTATGAACATCATAGAGTCCACTTGTTTAGCTCATTATTCATTTTGTTGGGTCATGCTGTGAGTTTCAGTGAAACAGTTGGGCATTTGAGTTGCTGTTAATATCTTGTCATCTTATGTCTTTTTGCAGAAATGTATTTTGACAGGGGAAACTTCTATGACTTTACCTCACTTGGTAGGTCTTCATTGCTAGATGCAAAAAAAAATAATAATGGTTTTGTGTTGTCTCTATATCTGATTATGAAGTTGTTGTTTGACCATCGACAATCTTTTGGTATGCAGTTCGTGAACTGGATGTTCCTGGTGAACTATATGAGAGGAAAACATATCCTTTTGAATTTTCAACAGTTGAAATGCCGTATGAGACATACAATGGAACCAATGTTCGACTTCGGTAAGTTTCTAATACGTAGGTTAAAGGATATACATTTACTTTTTTTTAAAGAATCAAGCCATAATTATGATTTGACGTTCAAAATATTTTTCTGGGTACGTTCCTACTTTTGGTATATTTAGGCAGAAATAAATAGTTGTTGATTTGAATGGAAGGAGAACCACATTCATTTTGAGAACAATGCGCATTTTATCTTTCTCAGCAGTATCTGTTGCTTTTTCTTCCCACTTATATTTGTGCATCATCCAATTCTCAGATATGTCTTAAAGGTCACCGTTGCTCGTGGCTATGCTGGTAGCATAGTGGAATACCAAGATTTTGTGGTAAATAATCTCCTTCTCTCTCTGAATGCTGTTTGAAAAGAATGATGAATATCTTATAGGGACATTGAATGAAAGTTGTTTCTCTTTCTTTTGTGAACTGAAATATTTTCTGAGTTATCTACTTTTTTGCTTTTATATATTTCTCTTCCTGGTAAGAATACGTTTAATGTAATTCATTGGTTCTTCTGATGTATTTCACTGCACCAGGTCCGCAACTACAGCCCATCTCCTGAAATTAACAATAGTATTAAGGTTGGTGATATGATTATTTTGAAGGAAATTGGCACATAAATGATCATGACAACTGTAGTTGTTTTGTAATATATAACACAATCGTATTGTTGTTCTGTGGCACATGGCAGATGGAAGTTGGAATAGAAGACTGCCTTCATATTGAGTTTGAGTACAACAAGAGCAAGTAAGTAGAGAAGATTACAAAGAATTGAGTTGTTAATAATAGTAATATGGGGGTTGTATGTATCCAGGTATCATCTTAAAGATGTGATTATTGGGAAGATATATTTTCTTCTTGTTAGAATCAAGCTAAAGAATATGGATCTTGAAATCAGACGAAGAGAATCGACTGGTTCTGGGGCCAACACTCATGTGGAGACAGAAACCTTAGCAAAATTTGAGTTGATGGATGGTGCTCCTGTTAGAGGTTTAATTTTGCTTTTTGTTTTGCTGTTCCTGTTTATCTGCGGTCATCTTTTATTATCTATGATAATTAAAGGAAGTTGTGTTATGTTATTGATAGGTGAGTCGATTCCAATCAGGCTGTTTCTGAGCCCATACGTACTGACGCCAACACACCGCAATATTAACAACAAATTTAGTGTGAAGTATTATTTGAATCTGGTGCTTGTTGACGAGGAAGATCGCAGGTACTTCAAGCAGCAGGAAATCACGATATATCGAACCGCAGAGACCTCCCCCTGATTTGGATTCTTCCTTGCTTGATATGAATGATACCAAAAAAGCTTTTTGTTATTTGTACTTTGTATGTATTATAAGGTAAGTAGATTTTGATTGTTGTGTTGTTAAGTGTCATGTTTGGAGATTTGTTTTGTGATGGGGTGTGAATAAAAGAATCTTCTACAAGCAGGGCTGGATCCACATTTGATGAGGCTTGAGAAGAAATCATCTTTCATGGGTTGGTACAAATACATCATCTTTAAATACTTAGAAAGGACAAAATTATAATTAATATTTACGTTACTTTAATTAGATTTTTAGAATTAATTAACCCACAAAAATGAAAAATGATTGAAGAGGCACGTTATTAAGAGTATCATAATTTATTTATTATTAAATGTTTTAAGGAGTGTTGTCATCACGTCTTGATTATTCTCCAATGAAATCCTACCTGTGCTATTAATTTGTCTGAGTGTAAGTATTCTAAAAATACAACATTTGAAGGGGCAATAATGAATATTGAAGACATACATGTCATACCCCAACCGATGGCGGAAACATCGGGATGAGACGAACAAATTGCTCAAAACTTCATAACGCTACGTAACAATATAGATTAAATTCAAATTTCATTCAAGACTAAATTGTCAAATTCCAAATAATAGTCAACAATTGTTTCAAAACGACATAACATCAAAATAGATAAATTAATCTAGGTGTGTATCTAAGTCCACGTAAATCTTGTTTCATCTTGTAACATCACCTCATCAATCAACCTGCAACATGTATTAAAATATATCAACAAAAAGTTGGCGAGCATACAAGTTTTGTTACATATCATAATATAGAATAAATTTGTTTAAGGTCTCATATCCAACATGAATCATAATATGCAAGTTTACTAGCATGCCGAAACGGTGTACTATATGTTCAAACCCAAGAATCCAACGCATTAAAGTAGCCTATCCCAATAGAGTAGCGGGAGGTAAACATGTTTGACTTAACAATACCCCAAGTTTCGTGGGCGGTGCGTTAATCCTATAGCACTATAATTGTTAAGGTAGGCTAGCAAAGTTAATGAAGCATATATCGACACAAAAAGTTTATATATCATACAAGTCTAACAAGCATCAAGTAGTTTCATGTTAAGCATGGATAGAGATTAAAATAGTTTATGTGTCGTGTGATTTTGTATAATGTACATGTTGCACCCAAAGTGTAAAAAGGAAAAAAAGGATCGAGTATGTTCACGGTTTTGCAAGCTTTCCCACTTGAAATCCCGCGAACGTTGTTGGTTGATGGATTAGTTTCGAGCACCTTGTCCTTCTACACGAAGAAACATAGGCATGTGAATATCGGGAATTAACGGAAGGTTATGGATTCGGAATTAAAATAACGTGAAATTAGTATTATGAAAGTAATCATCTTGTACTCATAACACTTGTTCTTGACACTATAGAACCTCAAGGGTTTTGTATGTTTTTATGGATTCAAAGATCCATTAGAATCGTAACAAGTGTATGGTCTTTAGATGATGTAACCTAATATTTTGACAATTGACCACTTGTTCATCATCAAGAGTTCGGTTACTTTGATAATATATAAGTATTATATAGTGTACATTAAGTCATATAGGTCAAGCATGAGGTAGGAGGTTGAACCATCCATTTAGGAACCTCTTTGTAGTTTACATAAGTCAAGTAGGAGGTGGGAGGATTTACCATCCACTTAAGACCTCTTTGGATTCACCATTACACATGTGTCTTAGACACAAGGAGGGTCACAAGGAGGGTCATGAACTTACAAGTAAGGAATGAAATGAGACAACTAAGCTATGAAAATCATCAAGTAGTGTGTGGATTCAATGATGGATAGCCCAACCTAGTCCAAATATCACACATTCATCAAGCTTAACTTGAACACTACTTGTGGGTGTAAACACTAGTCGAAAACAGAAAGTTTGTGATGTTTTAACCTCTAATTTGACATGTCTCAACCTTGTTTTTAAGCCTAACCAACCACATATAGTGTTGTAAGCATTAGGACATAGGTTTGAGATGAGTTGAACTCAAGTTAAACAAGTTTTATAAAAGTTTGAAGAATATAAATCAAAACAGTCCACTTTGAAGCCTTTTTCGTGACATTCCAGGGCCTAATTTTCTATGGAAAACCATTGGAGATGTGCACAAGGTCAAACCAAGCAAATGGGAAAAAGAATGGAGTGTTTTCGTTGAGAAAACGAGTGAGTTACAATCACTTTAGCGAAGAAGAGTAATTCTGCCCGAATTTGCAACTTTTAGCTTGATTATGGAGGATTAGAGAGTGTTTTGATGATTAGAAAAGTGTAAAAAGGCTTGGAGAATGATGGGTTTTTATAGAGAAGGATTAGGGTTGGATTTGGTGAAGTTAATTAAATGTTAAAACATGTTTAAAACTAAAAACAAACACAAAAACCCTCTCAAATTGCGAGTTGGAGGGGCTGGTTCGCGCTGGTCAGCCTCTGATAAAGAGTGTTTAAATAAATTTTGAGCTGGGATTTGTTCAATGAGAGGCTTGTGGTGGAGTGGTTGAGGCGCTGTTTGTTGAACCGTGTGACCCGGGTTCGAGTCCCGTGGGCACCGGTTTTGAATATTATTATTATTTTTTTTTATTAAAAGCATTATATTACTTATCATTATGGACATAAATGGTCCCTGTAAGTTCTAAAATCATTAAATTACAAATTGGATCCTAGACTTTATTATTTTTATGATATCACCATTAAATTACTAACTTATTATATATTATATAAAACTTTTTAAATTGTAAAAAGTTTAATTAATCTAATTAATTAATTTAATTATTCGATTTAAATAATGAACAAGTAATCGTATACGTAATGAGTTAAATTAGTTTAGTTTAACGAGTATCGAGTGTCATTGTGTAATAACAAATCGAGAATTTTGGATAATATGATGCTCTAACATGATTAAAATAGTTTCGTTCTCATTATGATTAATAGTCTCAATTACAAATAAAAAAAATGAAAGTCGATTACGAAGGAGTAGAAGGGACGCTTTCTAATTATGGAAATACGAAAAACCGGGAGTTACAATACACATGCGGGATGAGTCAATTAATCATATGACAAACTAAGCCATCCATTCCAGAAAAAATGTTATTGTTTATACCTAATCGAAAGGGATTTTCTGTTTGTGCTCGTTCGTTAAGGAAATGAGCGTATTCGTGTTTGTTTGTTAAGTTCAGGTAACGAATGCAAATGAATGTTCATGAACACAAAACACAAATGTAAACAAACAAACAGAAACAAGTGTTCATAAACAGAAGATGTAACACACAGATACTTATTAGATATTTTATTTGACATAAGTATAAAGTATTTAAATAAATTATAAAAAAACATTAATGAACTTATCTACAACAAACAAACATAAACGAACATGTTACCAAACATAAATGAATGAGCAATGCCCATGTTTATGTTGGTTCATTTAACAAAACGAACACAAAAGGACTGAACATTGGGTTTGTTTGCTGGAGCACAACATAGATCCCCCGAACTTTCGCTCATAGTGGAGAGTATGTAGTTTTCGTATAGAAACTTTTAGATATATACGTTTTCGACCCCCGTTGTATAGATATTATTGAGTATATACGTTTTCGAGCCCAACCTCAAGCTTCGGCTAGTGTTTGTTTGTAGCCCTAGTAAGAAGAAGGGGGTAAAAGAGGAAATGGTAAAAGAAGATGGGGGACATTTAAAATGAAGGTTGTTTCTTTGCTGAGGAAGGGAAGGGAAGGCAAAGCAAAGCAAAGCGCGTTCAACTGTGTGTGTTTGACAGGAAAGGAAAGGAAAGGAAAGGGAAGGGAGGGGGGGGGGGGGGGGGGGGGAAGAAGTGATTGATTGTTAGTTCCAGAGGAGGATCCGTTGGGAATGGAGGTGTTCTATTACATGGTTTTTGGGGTTTTAGGGTTGATCGTGGCCGCTCTGGAGTTGAGTAAGACCAACAAAGATCGAATTACCACTTCTCAGGCTTTTACTTCCTTCAAGAACAACTATCTCCTTGTTTACTCTCTCATGATGGGTACGCTTCGCTTTCCTTTCCTTTTAATTTTACATTCTTCTTCTTCTAGGCCAGGCCCAGCCAGGGGTTAGGTTAAGATCTGATTGCCGGATCGGGATCTCATTTGATTTGATTTGATTTGGTTTGGGTGGTGTAGCCGGGGACTGGTTGCAGGGTCCCTATATCTACTACCTTTATACAACATATGGCTATGGAAAGGGGGATATCGGGCAGCTCTTCATTGCTGGCTTTGGCTCATCCATGCTCTTTGGCACCATCGTCGGCTCTTTAGCTGATAAACAGTAACTATGCCCTCTCTCACTTTTCTTTTTGATTATAACAATAATCCATAATCTAAATCTATGTGAATTTCAGGGGCCGCAAGCGAGCATGTATCACTTACTGCATCACTTACATACTCAGCTGCATGACCAAACATTCTCCCCAATACAAAGTTCTACTCTTAGGCCGTATTTTGGGCGGTGTTGCTACCTCTCTCCTCTTTTCAGCGTTTGAATCTTGGCTTGTTGCCGAACACAACAAGCGCGGCTTTGAACAACAATGGCTCTCCTTAACCTTCTCCAAGGCCATCTTCCTCGGCAATGGTCTCATCGCCATCCTCTCAGGCTTGTTTGGCAACTTTTTAGTTGATGTTGCAAGCCTAGGACCTGTTGCACCCTTTGATGCTGCAGCATGCATTCTTGCCCTTGGCATGGCCATTATACTCTCATCCTGGGGTGAAAACTACGGAGACCCTTCCGAGAACAAGGACCTTCTTTCTCAGTTCAAGGGAGCCGCTGTAGCTATTGCTTCTGGTATCATATTTTCCCACTCAAATGCTTCATTTATATATACATACATACCCGTTTCAGCCATAATAATAATAATTATTCTGTGTCAGATGAGAAAATTGCATTACTGGGAGCTATACAGTCTTTGTTTGAAGGCTCCATGTACACATTTGTTTTTCTATGGACTCCCGCCTTGAGTCCAAATGATGAGGAGATTCCACATGGTTTCATTTTTGCCACATTCATGTTAGCATCAATGCTGGGAAGTTCAGTTGCAGCCCGATTGATGGCCCGCACCTCACCTAGAGTTGAGAGCTACATGCAGATTGTGTTTTTGGTTTCTGCAGCATCACTTTTGCTTCCAATTGTCACAAATGTACGGGGTTTTTGTCTAACATTAACACTTTCTTCGCACTTCTTGACGGAAAATTTGAGGGTTGTTATTTTGTGACAGTTTTTCGTATCTTCTTCTGAGGTGAAAGGTGGAGGCATCTCATTGGGCTCTAGTATTCAACTTGTTGGGTTTTGTGCATTTGAGGGCTGTGTTGGAATCTTTTGGCCATCCATCATGAAGATGAGATCCCAATACATTCCTGAGGAGGCCAGAAGCACCATCATGAACTTTTTTCGCATTCCTCTCAATATATTTGTCTGCATCGTCCTCTACAATGTATGTGATTAACATTCAAGCTTGAGTCTTTTCTTTAGCTTTTGATGTGTAAGAATATTTTGGCTGTGCTTTGAATTTCAGGTGAATGCATTCCCTATAACAATCATGTTTGGAATGTGCTCCATCTTTCTTTTTGTGGCTGCAGTGCTGCAGAGGCGATTACTAGTCATAACAGACAAGTCAAGTAAGTAGTTTATGCTGTCAACTTATACCAGACTAAATTATTTATGCACCACCACAAAGCTACATGCCTATCAGTGACAAGTTACTGTTGTTAAAGAGTTGTTTTGTGTGTGATTAATTTCAGAGTTGGATGATTGGACATCGATGAAAGAGAGAGGCATTGAGACTGAGCCCCTAAATGATGACTAAAATTACTAGGTTAAAAGAACCCGGTTATTGAAGAAAGTATTATTTACGCTTAAGCCAGAAGGCACCTTATTTCTGCGATGTATAATTTTGCTTCTATTTTGTGCTTTGGTTGTATGAGAGACCTTAACAACTTTGGTCTAGAGTGTTATTTAAATACCATATGATTCTTTTATAACATCACACAAGTCTTGCTGCTATGCCTACGGCCACATGCTTGCTTTGTTGGATGATCAGAATCCTGATGTTGCTGGATGATCAGAATCCTGATGTTGCTGGATGATCAGAATCCTGATTGGATCCATCGTAGGGTATTCTTACATTGTAGAAACAACCATATTTAATTGTGGAAATGAAAATTACCAAGTCGAACAAACTTTGGAACCACAAAATATCAGTTGGAAGTTGGAGCTGACTAAAGAAGAAACAATGCATAATAAACATTTAACAGCAATACAACAATTTTTTATGATGTTCCAATAGAATAAATTACAGACATAACAGCAGACAGATTTACGGTAAACACAGACTAGAGGACGTGGCGACCTCGCTTTGCAGGTGCTGAAGCAGTTTCCAAGTCTCCAATGAAGAACAAGATTCTATCAAGAATCCCCATCTGACGCTCATTCCTACCCATGATCTCATCTTCTGTGTATCCAGCTGCTGCTGCTGCTGCATCATCATCCGGTTGCAGACTTCTTGAACCCAAATGCTTTTGAATTTGTCCCTGGTGGATCAGGAAATAGTGATCTCCCTCCCGTATAATCTTGAGGCCCCTGGATAGATTAATATTTCAGTATCAAAAGCCAAGCATCCATCCCTTTTAACTGTAGTGTTGAATTAAATTACTTACAATCCAACACGGTCACACCGATCCTGAACTGCATATACATCTTTCCAAGATTTCGAGTCAACAGGGGCATAGAATATGGCTCGGTCTATCCCCCATCGTTGTTTAAAAAGGTTAGACCAAAGATCATTTTCTGAAGCAACCAGTTTCCACTTCCTGCACACTAAAGAAACACCAAAAACTCCCTCTTGTAACTTCAAGGGCAGATAGATAGATAGATAGAATTCTACTGAAATCTAACCAACATGTCTTCTTCCCCTTTGGTCTACTATTCCTATCACTATTAGAGATGGATCAATTACCCAGATCTTAATTCTATGACACGCAATACAAATAAATAAAACAGGTTAGATCGGACTGACCTCGGTGAGCCGCTACGAGATCCTGATGATCCAAGAAAGAGAAAACTTTGATACAGAGATCGGCAGGCAGGTTCTCCATCTTTCAGAATTCAGATAGATGCAGATTGTTTTCCAATCATCTGTGTGTGTATGTATGTATGTATAACCAACTCCACACGTGTCACAGAGCTTCTTATCTTTCCTCAGGTCACGTAATATAATAATAATAATAATAATAATAATAATAATAATAATAATAATAAATAATAATAATAATAATAATAATTAATTTTGCTCTCTATATATTTTATTATAAAAAAATAATAATAAATAAATAAAAAGGTTTTGGTAATATATGGAGGGTGACAGCCAGGCCGCCGGAATAGTGTAGACATGGAAGCCGGCTGTGATATCCACCTGGTCTCCTCCACCGATTCTCCGGAGTTCGGTCGTTTCAAATGGGCAGTAAGTCATTCCTCCATCATCGGACTGGACGCCGAATGGAAGCCCGTCCGAGTTCACCAGCCCACTTTTCCTCCCGTTATGCTTCTCCAGATCGCCTGCCGACTCAACCAAGACTCCCTTGCTGTTTTCCTACTCGACCTTTCGCAGATTCCTCTGCCCGAGATACACCACCTGCTTACACACGTATTCCTCTCTCCTAATATCCTGAAGCTAGGGTTTCGATTTAAGCAGGACCTGCTTTACCTCTCCTCTACCTTTCGTTCTAACGCCTGCCATTCTGGCTTCCATAGGGTAAGTATTCCATCAGCATCACAAACTCATTCATTCATGTTTGTTTGTTGTGGTAATTATTAACAAACAAATCCCAGGTGGAGCCATATTTGGATATTGCAAGCATATACAGTCATCTACACCACAAGCAAACCCGAAAAAAGACAAACAGCCTTTCATCCATATGCCAGGAACTTCTAGGCATCTCTCTTTCAAAGGTAGCTACCTCTCTCTTGATCCCACCCACACATTTTTTAACTTCTTCTTTCTTTCTTTCTTTCTTTCAGGAACTTCAATGCAGCGATTGGTCTCTACGTCCTCTTACACAAGACCAAATTACTTACTCCGCTTTAGACGCTCTTTGTTTGATTCACATTTTTCATGTTTTTCAGCAAAGACTTCTCAAACAAGGTTTTTCTTTCTCTTTCTGTTTACTCATTGTTTGCTACTTGGCCTAAATGAACATAATGCATACATTACCTTGCTGTCAATGGCGGCTGCTGCTGCATTACTACTCAAAGCCACAAATGTCGTTTTTTATATTCCAAAGCTGAGACTTTTGAGGACTTGGTATATAACAATGATTAGCATATAAGGAAGTGTCATCCTCCTGTTTTATGCACGTTGTGTCTATATAGTTCTATTGCCGTGTTTTCAGCTCTATTCCTCTGTTTTCAGCTTTTCAATTTTGAACAAAGAACAGGCATTCTTACATGATCATTTTAAGTGATCTTTAAGTTTCTCATGTAGATACGAGTAACATAAACATATCGCTAGACAGAGAATTTGGGTGTTTATGTGAGGAAATCTTACACCAACACAAATATGGAAATATTGTATATGAAGTATGGTGATAGATACTGGAAAATAAAGGGCTGATTTATTGAAATAATAAGATAGTTGGCCTGATTCGAGATGGCTAATCTCCAATACAAAAACAATTAGATAATCAAACTAAGACATAGAAAACTAGGGCATAAATCCTAAAGTTTAGCCCCTAAATTCAGCCCTTTGATTCTTGACTTTCACTACAATAGCAGTCAACCCCCCATTAATTCAGCCCTAAATCTTTGCTCTTCATTGATGAGTCAAGGTAGTTGAACCGGGACCCGTTGGACCTAGATGGGTCAACCCGCTGACAAGGTAGAGTCCTATCAATACTTCCCGCCCAGAGAAAACGACTTGTCCTCAAGTCGATTAGGTGAATACTGATATGTTTCGGTCATTAATTGTTCCTTGAACGGTTCAATGGAGAGATGGTGGCTAGTAGTAGAGTTTTGAGCTTCTTGCTGGCCGGTGTCGAAATTCAACTTTCTGCCATCCCATACTGATTTGGCAGGTCATTTTAACACCCGGTTGAAGTTGGCAGTGATGCGATTGGTGGTACAAGAGCTGCTGGAAGTTTGTCCTTTGTATGGGCGTGGTTGTAAGCAACACGGGGGAGAGTACTGGTAGAACCGGTGTGATTGTTGGTGATGGTGGAGGTTTGTTTGAGGACGTAATGAGGCAAGGAGAAGTGTAGGTAGCAATTTGCTTTGTTGGCAATTCAACGGTATTATGTGGTGGGGTGGCAGAAGTAGGTGGTGGAAATGCTACTGTTGGGAGATGGTGGTGCAGAGGCGGAAAACGATGGTGAGGATGGTATGGTCCCCTTGACTAGATTTGTCAATAGGCCTTGAGGTTCATCCTCGGGTTCTAAATTATGTTTAGGATGAGCAATGTGAGTAGGGATGATAGGATCAATCGCTGGACTAGAATGTACCATGATAGCGGATGTTCCATACACCTGGGCCTTTATTGTTTCAACATCATTCTTCATGGCTACAAAAATTGAATCCAGTCGCGCTCCTATGGCTGCTAATTGAGCAGCGATAGCATCTCTGTAATCTCCGTGTTTCTGATACATCTTCTTTTCGTTTCCTGGCAATTGAACCAAATGATAGATACTCGAAAACAAGAGGCTGATCTATTGAAATATTAAGATAGTTGGTCCGATTCGAGAGGGGCTAATCTCCAATACAAAAAAAACTAGATAATCCAAATAAACAAGACATAGCAAACTAGAACATGAAATGAAATACTTAAATGAAGAATAAAAGAGTTACTTAAATTGATGGTGAGGATGGTATGGTCCCCTTGATCAAATTTGTCAATAGGCCTTGAGGTTCATCCTCGGGTTCTAAATTATGTTTAGGTTGAGCAATGTAAGTAGGGATGATAGGATCAATTGTTGGACTAGAATGTACCATGATAGCGGATGTTCCATACATCTGGGCCTTGATTGTTTCAACATCATTCTTCATGGCTACAAAAATTGAATCCAGTCGCGCTCCTATGGCTGCTAATTGAGCAGCGATAGCATCTCTGTAATCTCTGGGTTTATGATGCATCTCTCCACCATTACCAAAACCAAACTCGTTAATCGCATCGTCTCCACCATTACCAAAACCAAATGTGGTGCACAATCGAAATATTGCATCTATGCGCCTCACGACCAACTCATCAAGTTCACTACTCCTCTTCAGGCCCAACCAAAGCATTAAATCTGTTCTCGTGGTACTTTCCTTTGAAACCCGCGACACAACAAAAAGCCTCATTGAAGATCATGTCTCCTTCTAGAAATGATATAAAACTAGTTCATACATATCCGAGTTACGGTCTTTATGCGGTTCATTCTTTGCTAACCGGGTTCGGAGGACCAATGCGAAAAACTCCGAACGAAGGGGTAGCCGGATGTTGCGAGCTGACATGGTAGAGTCCTATCATATGGCACCCACATCATAGTTATTAAAGCGAGCGCCCAGGCGCAGGGCGGGAAAACTATGTGGATTGACAAAAGGGTTTCTAATATGTCCATCAACTTGGAAAGTGTGATGCCGTTGTAATGGTTTGACACACTGCTATAAAGCTTTTGCATCAAAACCCATTACACCAGTGCCTCTAACTTGGAAGAACCCATGTAATGTGTTTTGATGCACAAACTTTATAACGACACGTCAACCCACTACAACGGTGCGTCACACTTTCCAAGTTTAATGCATTGTTGTAATGGGGTTTGACACACCATTGCAAACGTGTGCATTGGTAACCCTTTAGCGTTCTTTATCATAACGTTTTTCGTGGCAGAAGTATATCTGTATATGATATGATTTTTTTTAGTGAAAAGACTGAAGTAGATTATATATTTTTTGAGGTTAGTCGTTTGGTGGAAACTATTATTATTTTTTTTTGAAATTTAAAGCATAAGTTAAAGATGTGCAAACCTTTTTACAATGACCTCAGCCTATATAGGTTATGTTGACTGCAGGAGCCATTCCAAGCCTCACTGAAGTTAAGTGCTCAGATCTAAATCTTGGGTTGAAGCAAATTCTTCGGGAACCTGATAATTCTAGTAGAATATTGAGGACCACATATTGTGAAGCTGTAGAGATGGTGAGAACTACTATGCTTGAATACCCTCGAAGGCAACTGGAAGCAAGTTTGAAGAAATCAAGTTGGGATAGCAGCATACCCCCATGGATTATACGCTCTCGCAGATTGTAAGACAATATGGTGATAAATTAATTTTAACGGAATCAGACGGAAAGCCTAGAACATCAAAAAAGAAAGGAAAAAGGAAATCCTCTACTGGGTTTACATGCAAAGAAAAACAAGTTGATACTATTGATGACTGGCAAGGCCCACCACCATGGGACTCTCTGTTGGGTGGTGACGGATGCCCTAAGTTTCTCTGTGATGTCATGGTAACCTCACACTTGTTATTTTCTTAGAGCATTCACAATCTGTTCCCTAAATTCTGGGAGGGAGCTTTTTATATTATGAAATGTGATTGTAGGTGGTTGTGAGTAGAGGATGAGAGAAACTGTTACTGTTCATCTGTAAATTTGAGGGACACTTTTCACCCTCTATAATTTTTTAATATATTTTGAAAGTGGTTGTGAGTGAAGGAGAGAGAAAAGGTAATGATAAAAGTATAAAAAATATTATTTAATTGAAAGGAGAGAGAAAATGTAGTTGTTTTTAGTGAAATTATAGGGTAAAAAAAAGATGGAAGGGATGTGAATGCTCTTATAAATTTACTCCAAATCACTTGCTAAATGTTAGTCCCTTTATAACAACTTGATTATTTTTTGATCTGGGACGTAGTTTAGAAAAGTAACCGACTATTGTCACGTTTTGAAGTGCCTTTTAACAATTAAAAAGTAGTAGAAATATTTGAAATGATCAAAATTAGCATCTGAGTAGGTTTTGCTAAAGTTTAAAGAAAGGACTATATTGGGACATCCCAATATGAAAATTCAAGCAAATTCAGGGCTCGGATGTAGGTGGTCAATGGGATGATTCCATATTTATATAATATGTTCTCTTCATCACGGAGCCAGATGTAGGACTCGGAAATACTATTACAGTGGTTTTGTTTGATTAATTCAGGTGGAAGGATTGGCAAAACATTTAAGGTGTGTTGGAATTGATGCTGCTGTTCCGTATTCTAAAAAGCCGGATGCTAGGTATTACTTCTGCAGCACTTAAAAAAGTTGATCATTTTTAATTAAGTCCAAAAGTCAGTTATTATTGTAGTTTTGAGTGTAGTGGTATGAATTTTGTCACTGTCATCGTCACTCCACACAACCTACCGCCCAGTTTTATTCAGAGATGCTGCTGCATTCTTTAGTTAGTTGGTAGGAAGTTGTCCTTGTAGGGGACTGGGATGGAGTATATACTATACTATAATTTATTCTTAGTTATGCAGTATTATATTATACTTTATTTCGTCTTTCTACTTTCATGTCTATTTTCTTAAGATTTTTTTTCTTTGTTCATCTTCAGGGAGTTGATAGATCAAGCTATTAAGGAGAAGAGAGTTATTCTGACAAGAGATGCCAAGCTATTGAGACATGAATATCTGTTAAGAAATCAGATTTATAGAGTCAAGAGCCTTCTAAAAAATGACCAGCTACTTGAGGTATTTTAATTACACGAGAATACTTTTAACTAGTTGATTTTTTGAGAGAGCCTGCCTGTGTAAAACCAAATATTTGTAGGTAACTGCTAATCTGGAGGGGTTTAATGTAACAGGTGATTGAAACTTTTGAGTTGAAAATATGTGAGGATCAACTGATGTCAAGGTGCACAAAGTGCAATGGCAAATTCATCCAGAAACCATTGTCAATTGAAGAGGCCCTTGAAGCAGCAAAGGGATTTCAAGTTATCCCCAACTGTTTATTCGACAGGAATATTGAGTTCTGGCAATGCACAGACTGCAATCAACTTTACTGGGAGGTAGGTATGTATGTATGTATGTATATATGTATGTATGTGTGTGTGTGTGTACGTGTGTGTGTGTGTACGTATGTATGTGTGTGTGAGTGTGTGTGTGTGAGTGTGTGCGTGCGTGCGCGTTTAACCACCATGCTCTTTTCATTTGTATTTTATCATATGTTGTTACTTTCAAGTATTCTTTCTTTGGATCATTGCAGGGAACACAATATCACAATGCAGTCCAAAAGTTCATTGATGTCTGTAAGATTACCTCAACTGACTGAACTGGAAGCTTAGGCTAAGCTTTAAGCTTGATATTTTCTTTGTTGTTTTAGTTACTCTTTTACTTGAGTAGATGCGTACCTTCGGCTCAACGACACACAAAACACATCATTTCAATTTTGTAAAAAGAATGTTTCATTTAATATGATAATGTCCCTCCGTACAGGTTTCTTCAATGATATATGTATTTGATCAAATGATGGTCCAAAATGATAGTTTAGTCATTAATGAATAGGGGTAGTTTTAGCTTGAGCCATGAGTTTGTCAGGTTTCTCACACGGTTTTATGCTCCTATTTGACATGCCCAATCAATGGCTAAGGATTTCTTTTAATATATAGATATAGATAGATAGATGGATAGATAGGGCTTCTTGTCTTGTAGATAGTGTTCTCAATAAGCATGTTAAAAGATTTACAAGCTCACATATTACATGTTAGATGCATCATGTATCCGAGACAGATTATATGCTAACATTTTCATTCACTTCTTCAACTTTTACTTTTAGTAGTGTCTAGTAGATGCTACGAATTATATCATACATCCTTACTTTTTTCACATTATCAGCATATTTTGCATTTAATTTTGTAAATAAATTATTTTATTTTAAAGATTTAAATAGACATAAAAAAGGTTAACAAATACAATATTTAGATTTTGGTATATCAACAAAATTAAAATACAGATTATGAAAATACTTTTAAATTTTAATGATTAAAAACTAAATGAATTATATTTTAAATGATTAAAACGTATATGAAGTTAAATGTTTTTATAGATAATGATTATATAATCCCAGTCACATCAAAGAACTTCTACCCTAGTGGTAAAATGGTTTTCTTTAGACCACCTAGTGTGAGATAGCACCCAACCTTTCCAGCACATCAACCTTATTTAGGCGAGCGAAGGCTTGCTGGAACTTGGCACTTGAAGGTGTGGATTGCATTAGCATTTAAAAAAATCAAACATTATCTGTAATACGCAAATAATCCAACCAAACAATATACAACCTAATCACAACTCACAAAACATTCTAAACCCTCAAACACTTTAAATTCTCTCCATTTTTTTTGTAAAAATGTCTTCCAACTCATTTTATGAAGATGCGGGAATGCTCGACGACTTGATTATCCAAGCTGTTAAGGAGGGGGTTCAACTTTTAAGAGATGAAGTTGAATCGTCCCATCCACGTACAAGACAAGGATCTCTTGAATGAGATCGGTTGGATGCCAATCAACGTTTGATAGATGATTATTCTGTTCAAAACCCTTTGTATGAGTTACTGACTTTTTTTGAGATTTTTCGGGCGATTTAGTACGCGAGTATACATATTTCAAACAAAGAGAAGATGCTAGATGTAAATTTGGATTATCTGATTTGCCAATTGTACAACCGCAATACGTCAGTTGACATACGACATGGCAACGGATGCATGGAACGAGTGAATATTAGAAAGAGTATGCTGAGATAATCTTGACAATTTCTATGAAGGTATTCTTTTAATTTATTATTGTTGTTGTTGTAATTTATAGTACTTTTATATTATTAGGTGTTATCAACCTCACAGAAGGCAACATATGAGGAATCTGACGTCTAGTGACATCCCACTTTTATACGAAGCTTACTAATGAATACATAGGTTTTTTCAAGATCTATGGATTTGA
The DNA here is from genome assembly GCA_947069175.1 of Scalesia atractyloides. Taxonomy (NCBI): domain Eukaryota; kingdom Viridiplantae; phylum Streptophyta; class Magnoliopsida; order Asterales; family Asteraceae; genus Scalesia; species Scalesia atractyloides. The sequence goes on along the minus strand of CAMTDV010000116.1, from coordinate 88,342,367 downwards.
CATGCGTTATTTGATATGGTCGGTGCAAACAGTGACATCGTTTTTTTACGATCATCAAATTTGTTTGATGATGTCATAGACAGGGGTGACATAGAAAATTGCAACGAACGGCCTCGTTATGTAGCCATTTATATGATTTTATTTAATGTTAGTATTTATAAAATTGCAAAGAACGGGTTTCTAGTTTTGGTGTACGTATATATATATGTATATATATATATATATATATATAAAAGTATACCACTAATATTTTATTAGTATTAGTATTTAGTTAATTAGTTAATATGAAAAAAAAAACAGTTTAAAAAAAAATTTAATAAAGGGTCACCAAACCAACACTAGAAAGCCGCTATATTTGATGATTCATTTTGTTTGCTGGGTTTTAGCCCCAAATCCGCGGTAAAATTAAAAATTAGGGCGCCAACTGGTTCCGGTTTCCCGCGGAGTATAGAGGTATACATAGAGCCAACACCTGGCCCCATTCCTCAACGATGGCTTCTGCCTCTACACCGAGAGTTGTAGCTAGACGGAGGACTCAGGCTTCCAAATCCAAGAAACAAGACTACGACGACACAAGATGCGAGGAATGTGGGTCGGGTGATTTCGGATCCGAGCTCCTTTTATGCGACCAATGTGACCGAGGGTTTCACTTGTTTTGCCTCAGACCTATCCTTCCCTCTGTTCCAATCGCTTCATGGTTCTGCCCTTGTTGCTCATCTAATCGGAAAACCATTCCAAGTATGTTGTTTCTTTCATTTTGCCCTAGTTTTTGATGCCCTAGATCTGTTTTGTTAATTTACTATTATTGTTATGTGCACAGGATTTCCATTGGTTCAAACCAAAATCATTGACTTCTTCCGCATCCAGAGGTCAACTGATTGCCAAGGTATATAATTTATAATTCATCATGTTTGACTGATAGGATATGATAGGATGGGTCCTCCTCATTATTGACATTGATTTGCAGTGGAAGACATTGATAATACTAACAAGAAAAGACGGAGAACAAGAAGCCTGGGGGCATTAAAGAAGAAAAGGAGGAGACTTTTGGCTTACAGTCCAAGTGAGGATTCCGCAAGAAGGCTGGAGCAGATGGCCTCCCTGGCTACAGCGTTGACAGCCACAGGCGCTGAGTTCAGTAATGAGCTAACATACATCCCTGGCATGCCCCCAAGTCAGCTAATTGCCCTGCTTTTGAGAAGGGGGGAATGCAGCTTCTATCAAGAGAAGACACCGAGGCCTTGAATCTGTGTAAGACTATGATGAGGAAAGGGGAATGCCCACCTCTCATGGTTGTCTTTGACTCTGTTGAAGGGTCAGTGCACTTCTCTATTCTCTTTCTGCTTTTTCAGATTATTATTATTAACTGACTCTAGTATGCTGCTGCAGTTTCACTGTAGAAGCTGATAAATTCATCAAAGATATGACAATCATCACAGAGTATGTTGGAGATGTTGATTATCTGCGAAACCGTGAAAATGATGAAGGAGATAGCATAATGACTCTTATCTCTGCTGCTACTTGTTCAAATACCCTCGTCATTTGTCCTGACAAGCGCAGTAATATTGCCAGATTCATCAATGGCATCAACAATCACACGCCGTAAGTCTGTTTTTGTGGGTGATACTTTTACCTAATTAGCAATTAAGTGTTGAGTAAGATTATATTGATTTGTGTAAAACAGGGAGGGGAGAAAGAAGCAGAATTTGAAGTGTGTGAGATTCAACGTAGATGGGGAGGCCAGGGTGTTGCTAGTGGCTGACCGTGATATATCAAAGGGAGAAAGATTGTATTATGACTACAATGCATATGAAAATGAGTATCCTACTGAGCATTTTGTATGATCTTACAACTGCTTTCACTTGATTCTTCAGTTATACGGGACAACATCCCATCTTTTTTTATAACAACAATCTAATGAATGTACTTTGTCCATTGCTTTCCCTTTTTGAGGATTTAATGTTTTTAGACATTTATATTGTGGTTTGACTCTGGTTGGTTTCACAGTTTGTCTTCTCTAGTTTCTCAAAATCATCGATGAACCAAACCTTCTGTAGGTCCTCTTTTACCTCTAACTAGTGGTTGGGTATTCATGGTTAAATAAACCTACCATTTTAGTTTGATATAAATCAACCTTGAAATCAAGTTGGACACTTTTTGGGTATTTACATTTGAAAGAGTGAGGCTGATAGGAACCTGGTTTGGGTCTATACCCATAATGGTAAACGGGTCAAGTCACAGATTCAAGTTCCTGCCTGAATTTATTAATTCAAGAGAAATCAGTGGAGGGAAAGTGATGGAGAAGTTTTTAGCTAGTAATCGTGTTAGGATTAGTATCAATTGCTTTGTTTTTCCATTGCAACGTAGTTGGTGTTTTTATCTTTCTCAAATTTAATATGTAATTGGTATATTACCCATCTCGAATTGGGTTAACCTTGTAATCAACTCTTTATTTCTGGGCACAAAATAGGTCGTTCATTTATCAGAGTTTTTTTATGTTGATAAGTGAAACAGATGCAGGGTTGTTTTTTCATAGATGCTTGTTGAATGTTAATGAGATAATATAATAAGATTTAGAGTTAATTATACGGATGTATCCATTATTGTGATAAGAAAGTGGGTTCAGTTACAAGCTATTCTCACAACGGGAGTCTCAGATTGGAATCAACATGGTGGTGAGCAGATCATTTGTCTTCCCTTGTTTCTCACAAATCACTCCAACATTTTGACAACTGTGATCTTCCTTTTCCTCAGACAAGATGGTCACCGTGTGGTTTATATACTCCCTCCATTTAGGTAATACTTTACTTACAGGCTATGTTATTGTCTTCTAGTGTTAATACAAGTGAATATTAACTGATTGGGCAAAACAAATATCCCCTTTATCATGCAAATTGCAAACATGGTGTTTTTTTTTAAATCAAACTCAAATATCAGCTGAGAGAACATGTTAGGTTACCTATAATTCCTGCCTTGTATCATGAGAGCTTGAGGTTAGGCCATCATCGAAAGCTGACCGCTATTGGTTTCTTTTATGTTTGTATGTCAAAATCATTAGTTACCAGCTAGCTGACTTAATTTATTTCCCTTCTTTAGTATGAAGCAAGATGTGTAAACTTAATGGTATTGTGGATTTGATGTGCATATGGTATTCATGTTACCTCTTTTTGTTTTTTAGGCATTTATTACCCCCAAGTGAGTAAATGTTAGAATCTAAGCCACCAATGTGTACATAAACTCATGATTCTATCAGAGGTTATATTACAACTAGTCATGTGTATTGCTTCACTTTTTCCTTTTCTTGGATTCAAATAAATACTTTTTGGCATTCAGGGGGACACAAACAATTACAAAACCCATAGATGGCTACTTGGTCTTATTATACCATATTCCTGATAAATACCATATCTTTGAAATATGGAATAATGTTAATATAGTGTTATACTGCACATCAGCATATGTGATTATAACCAACCATGTTGTTCCTAGGCTTGTATTTGACCTTGTAACAATGATTACAGTACAACACAATCTGATGAGGTCAAGTTCAATAGTGAAGTCCAACACTCAGGTGTTGCTCTGAAAGACGAGTAAGGGAAGCTAAGAAAGCAGCACAGGAAGCTTGCAATGCCATCACCAAGCAGGTGTTTGTTGTGGCTGCCTCCACCAGCTTAGGCTTACAAAGTATCATCAGCCAGGTACCCCACCAAGTGCAAGCTACCAAAATGTGCAAGTCTGGTAACTTCTTTTGGCTTGTTGGTGCTTGTTGGTTATTTTTTCCTCTCTGATTGGCCATTGGAAGCACTTTGTTTGATTGTCCATGTGTAAATTGTTTAATTAAGTTAAAAATATAATTGTTCCTTTTTATTGTTTGTTAGCAAACCTTGCATGTTGATACTGCCTGCCTAATCTTGTCCTAACATTTCACATGGTTTTAGGTACATGTACGTATGAAACTGACGCTTGTAAATATCCATCTTTTGAGGTTGTGGTGTTAAATCGAAGTCTGCAAGCCCGAGTTTATTTATCTTAGACGCATGTGTTTGTATCATCATTAGATATCAAACCTGCAGGTTACATCCTTTACGTTTAAAACTTGCTAAAACCATCCTTTAAATTTAATTTTGTTACGGGTTTAATCCTTTATCACTAACCTCGTTAGTTATCCTGGTTAAATGCCCTCACATGCATAACATGTGAGGGTAAAATCATCTTTTTTGTTAGTTATCCTGCAGGTTTGAGAAATTGTGTACTCTTTTCACGTCGCTGTCAATACTAATTGCAATGATTTAAGCAACAAATTTTGAAATTACTTAAGCTGACATAGATAACCACAAATTAACATTTAGGTCAATATTTCAACGGATTTAATCCATTTAAAAAATTTTGAGATCAAAGGACATGTTTTAAAAAATACATAATGGCGGGCGTATGGTTTGGTTAGGTTTGGTTATTGCTATGTGGTGGATGTCCAAAATAAAACGTTTGTTAAACAACCAAAGGTTATTACCATCTCACATAATTCACAAAGTTGAGGTCACGATCACTCCAGACACTTGTCCATGATTGGGATGGGAGGCTTCAGGCCTGAATAAAATCTTTTAAGATAGTGATGAATAGTCACCACACCTTTTATATCCTGTTTCAAAGGATTTCTAACATTTAATATAATATAATATAATGCTTTTTATTATTCGGGTGTACAACTTCTCATTTATTATAAAGATTAATATTTCCAAATAAAATAATAGAAAGCGAAATGAAATGAGATAGGGTTGACTCGGGTTATTTTGACTAAGCTGCCACTGCTGACCGACCGTCATATCACACGTGTCTGCTGTTTTTTAAATCCGTCCCTCCATTTTCCTTTTATCCCATATGTTCTTTTTCTTTTCTAGAACACAACACACACCTTCCATCCCCAATCCTCCTCTTCCTCCTCTCTCTCTCTCTCTATATATATATATATACACACACACACACACATCTAAAAGATTTCATTTCATTTCCCTGAAAATTAAGCATGCCGTTTTACGACGTTGGAAAGTACACTAACGATGGCAAGAGTAATGGTATAAAGATTTTTTATACGACCTACGGCAGTGGACCAATCAAAGTTCTGATGATCATAGGAGTGTTTCTGTCTCGCTAGCTCCTTTGACTATATCATCATCATCATCATCATCATCATCTTCTTCTTCTTTAGTAATTTACTTATTCATTTTGTCAGGACTGGCTGGGACACACGATTCCTGGAACCCACAAATCCAGGGGCTCGTTAACGATGAAAATAGTATACAAGTGTGCGCTTTTGACAATCGAGGAATGGGTCGTAGCTCTATACCTAAAAATAAAGCTGAATACACGTAAGCAGGCCGCCTTTCTTCTTTACCAATGCTTGCATACATAATAATAATAATATTAAGGTAGATGTTGTGTGCAGAACAAGGGTGATGGCTAATGATGCATTGTCTGTAATGGACCATTTGGGTTGGAAGAAAGCTCATGTATTTGGTCATTCAATGGGTAAGTCATGTATTTATTTATAGGTTTCTCTTCTTCTGCTTGTGGTTTGCTTTTTAGCTAAGTATTATGTTGATTATACAGGTGGTATGATCGCTTGCAAACTGGCTGCCATCTCTCCGGATAGGATTCTCTCTTTGGCTTTACTTAACGTAACTGGTGGAGGCTATGAATGTCTCCCCAAGGTATCATTATGCTGGAACACCCGCTGTTTAATGTTCATCGCAATCAAACTAACCTTCCTGTATGCAGATTGATCGTCACACATTATCCATTGCATTGCGTTTCTTGAGAGCCAAAACTCCTGAGCAAAGAGCAGATGTTGATCTAGACACTCACTACACAAAGGTCCGTCCATCACCTTCTTTCTCCGTTGCATTTATATAACTTCACTTGGACGCTAACTATTTCTGTGCAGGAATATCTTGAAGAATATGTTGGGCACAAAACAAAAACAAGTGTTATATCAAGTAAGGACTATATAACATCCAGACACAACATGATCTCAGTTGTTTATTCGTGTGTAACGTGCTTTGTCAGGAATATGTTAAAGGGATATCAGCAACTGGGATGCAGTCAAGTTATGGATTTGATGGGCAGATCAATGCTTGCTGGACACACAAAGTTTCAAAAGCGGAACTTGAAGCGATCCGTGCACAAGGTTTCTTAATATCTGTCATTCATGGAAGGTATCATTTGATTACGACTCACACATCTCTGTTTCCATTTTCTACTTTTACAAAGTTATGAATTGCTTATTGTCTAGGCATGACGTCATTGCTCAAATATCTCATGCAAAAAGGCTCGCAAAGAAGCTCTATCCATTTGCAAAGATGATACAACTTCCTGGAGGTCATCTTGTGAGTCACGAGAGGACCAACGAGGTACCATATATTTGGTAATCTATTTATTTTCACTTGTTGCAAACATAAACCACAATTTATTATGTGATGGAATGGATAGGTCAATGAAGCCCTGCTGGATTTGATTAAGGCGTCAGAAACAAAGACAAGCCCGAGTGAGTGGACAAATTTATCACTCGAGAGCTCCGGTAACCCTTGCTTATTAATTGTTTTATGCTATTTCTCCTCACTTTTCAACTAACAAATGTGTTGTGGTTTTTGTTTTCAGGCTGCTGGATGTCATCATCTAGCAGGTTAGATTCAGAAGCAGAAATAAGCAATCCAGCCAGCAATGTTGGGATTACAGAAATGCTGAGACTCAAAGTATTGTACATAATTGGCTTATTCATGGTGGCATCTGAGTACATGAAAAGAGTTTTAAGACGTCTAAAGCCGGTTAGGATAGGCACAGCCCTCTCACAATAGCAGGGCTTTCTTCTATATGTGGAATGTTATCACTTTACACCCTAATCTCCCCTTCCCAGTTGACAATTGGGCATATAGCCTCACAAACCAAGTTGTAAAATGTTAATATTATCGAAATCCTTCAAAAAATATAATTGAGCATTTGAGATGAGTTGACTATGGAGAATTCATATACCTGCTGTTTAGAATCTTGAGATTGAGCTGGCTGGACCTGCACTGCAACAGCGAACATCATCTCTTTAGTATGCATTGATTTATAAATTGAAATGAGAGAATACCGAGTGCTATATAAATGGAATAACTGGAGTAATATGCCGTTGGAATATTCTGACTGTATGTAATGCACTACTCTCAGCCATACAAAGGGCGACTAGGAGCATAAATATAATTTTTTTATTAACGCTCAATCTTTCTATAATTCATCATCTAAATCTGTTTATTTCCCTATACAAAATTCAGGTAAACACTTTCCTATACACACTCAATGTTCTTCAGCAACATGCTATGACAAATCAAATAACTAATTTCTTGGATATATCATTCCATCGCACGCAAGTGGGCCCTCAAGGTCCCCTATGATTCGAGATATTCTAACTTCTAAACCTCTTTGGACTTCCCTAAAAAGGGTTCGAAGGCAATCAGCAAATTTCTTCAGGTCAAAACTGGCATCATCTTCAACACCAGCAAAACCAGAAGCAATCTTGGATTGTATCTCCATCAATTTCTGCCCTGTTGCAACTATGTACCTCTGCAACTGGAATGTTTCTTCAAGAAAGTGCTCCAATTTCTTAGTTTCTTCCTTCGATTTTGCAGCTATACATCCCTGCTGCTTGCATCTCGATCATTCTCATACTGTAAAAAGTAACCAACAAGACATAAGTATACAGATTTTCAAGCAGTCAAGTAAATGAATCTGAAATCTTACCATTCTTTTGCAGATATCGTTAGCCTTGTCTTGGAGAGACTGGTATCTGTTGACTTGTTTATTGACCAAACACATGAGGCTATAAAACTGACTCTTGACATCACGTTTGCTATTCTCACAACTTTCTTGCTTTCCGGTCAGCCTCTCGAACATGAGAAGTTGTTGATTAAGCCTCTTGATCTTGTAGAACACCCCAAGAGCATGAAGATCCATCTTCCATGTTGTTGCTGATATGCATTCACCAGCACTTTGAATATCTTTTTTCTTCCCACATTCTTCATCAACAGAAATTATATCCATAGATGTATTCTTGTTATCTTCAAATTCCTTATCAGGAGATTGGACTGTCAACACTGTATCTTTCAACGAGTTTTCCTCTGAGATTTCTTCTAAACAAACTTCTTGATCATGATTTATAGATTGAGTTCTGAGATATGATTCTGATTCCATTTGCTCTTTCAAGGAATGCAATTCTGATTCACGCTCCAGTAATAATGCTTCAACTTTATGGTTTTGTTCTTTGAGCTTTGTTAGATCATGGGTAAGTACTTCAATTTGAGATTGAAGTCGTTTCAATTCGATATCCATACTCACTGAATGCCAACGAAAAGCTTCTAGTTTCTCATCTTTGAGTCTCAATTGTTCTGTAAAAGCATTCACCTCAAGTTGATGCCTTTCCTCCACGACACTTATATATTTCTCAGCTTCACATTGAACCCACCCTTCCAATTGTCTCATATCTGCTGCAAAAGCTTCAACCAGTATTTACAAGCAACAGACATAATCAAGATGTTTAAATTCTTAAATTAAAGAATAAAATTGTTGACATTCTGGTGCACAAAGTTCAAGAATCCTTACCTAATTCCTCGGTTGCTTCTGTGATGGGTTGTTGAGAAAGGGGAGAAGCAGCGTCTTGCTCTTCCTCTAATTCATGCCGATTGGTTGGCCATGATGGCATTCCTGCGGTGGCCTCAGGTTTGGTGTTGTGATTTCTAGACAGCATACTTCTCAGCGAGTATTTCTCATATCGGGACTTTTCTGTTTGTACAGCAGCAGCTTGCTGTCTTTTACTCTTTGACAATTTGACTTGTTTCAATAACATTTGTTTCTCAGCCGAATCCATTTTAGATTTCCTGAGCATGGCTGACAAGATCTTGTCTTTCTGCTCCAAATCCTTGCGTGTTTTGATAAGTTCCATTGACAACTTCTGTGTCATCAATACATACTCCTCTTTTTGCTCTAAGACTGCATCAAGCTCTTGTTTTTCTGCTTCAACTTGTCTAACAGCTCTACCCATCTCTGCTTCAAGCTGCCTTTGGGTTGATACAAGCTCAATAAATGCACTTTTATGCTTCCAAATCTCTTTGGAATGCTCTTGAGCTTCACTTTTTAACGTTTCTCTCAACACTTGATTCATTTTCTCAACCTTGTTTACAGTTTCTTCATGCTCTCTCCTCTTACCTTTTTCTTCCTCCAACAACTCATCTTTCTCTTGCAGCTGACGGCGTAATTCGGATATGTCTTCTTCTCTCTTTGTGTTGATACCTTGTAATTCTTTCACAAGAAGACGAATTTGTTGTGTAAGTTTCTTCTTTTCCATTATCCATCTCTGTTCATGTGATGCAAAGATGCCAACAACTTTCTCATTGGCTTTTGCATCTTCAACTCGCCTTCTTTTTAACTCTTTGATCTCTGTTTCTGCATTCTTGAGCTTATCTAAAAGCTCACACTTTTCGGAATTGAATTGTTCTTCTCTCTGAACTCCCAGAGAAGCAAACCCATGAGGCTAGCACCACCATGAACCATTTCATGTGTAGTTACAGTCCTCCGATTTAACAAGTGTTTGAAGGAAAAGAGTGCACATGAGACCCCAACAAGCATAGGATACAAGGTGCTTGATTTTTCAACCGCACATGATCCTGTGATCCCCTTTTCGATCATAGCAAGAATTTGGTTATTCCTGTAAAAAAAAAAAAACTATATGTTTAGTCCCCCCATAGATTAACTACATGGAAGTAAGGGTATGCATGTGTTTACCGTGAACAAATAAAAATTGTTATGGCCAAAAAATTAATAATAATGGATCTGAGAATATTAAGCAAATCAGGCAAGTGAATATAATCTAATGACAGAAAAGAGTGGCAGAAGTTGCAAGATGAAGTTTGTGTTGTTGAAGTGGAGCATGAAGAGAAAAATCTGGATAAGTGATATAAAAGGAGATGCTATATAAACATGTGGAGGGCTTAATAATGCAAGAATTGTAAGTGATGAGTATAGGGAAAGAAAGAGCAATATAATTTGTTCCATTGGCAGACCCCACTTTTTTCTCTTCTGGGCCAGGAGACAAAAGCTTAAAATCCTGGTTGTGTTTTTGTCCCTATTATTATTATTATTATTTAAAAAAAGAAAAGATTATTATTATTATTATTATTATTATTATTATTATTATTATTGTTATTTAAAAAAAGAAAAGATGAGTGGTAACTACATAAAAAAAAGGGGGCTTTCTTAGTTAGATACTCACGAGGTCACTTGAGAAACTAAAATAAATGACTAATAACATATATTAATTTAAGCAACCCCATTGCATGGAGGAAGCACCCCAAATTAAAAGTTGATAAAATCGGAAGAAAACTATTTACAGCAAAAAGTTCCATTTACAGAGTGGTATCTGTCTGTTGTCCATAGAAAAGAAGCAAGCAAGCAAGCATGGGAGTGCTTGCAAAAGTAGAACCGGCGAAGAAACACGTGATGGAATGATTAAAGATCAACGACAATGATATCCTCAAGGATTGTTCACCTGTAAAGAAGGAAGGACTGGGTCCAAATCGAACAAGAAACTATGCCCTGCCTGCCTGTGATGGGCCCTAAAGATCTCCAAGATTAAGACCTGTAAAGGAGGATGCTTGTTGAGAAAAAAGCAAGCAGGTTGCTCATTTCGATTATTCAAATTGAAATCATCGGTCCTTGGTTTCTGGGTTTGCCTACACTTCCCCTTCCTCCATACAACAATCATCATCTTTTACCATTCTTTATTCCTTGCTTCTCTTCATTTTATACTACAAGTTGGACATTGGGGCTACTTTTATATTCTACAATACACTAGTATAAAGTTCCTTCTTTCATACCAATTCAATATACAGGATATTTTAGGGAAGAGATAATCATAAAACTATAACATATACAATTTTTATGTTTTGAATATATTCTATATCTATTACACCCCCGCAGTCGAAGCATCAGGAGATCCAATGCTGAGACTTGAACGAAAGTCATCGAACAGAACTTTGGGTAAACCTTTTGTGAAGATGTCTATTACCTGGAAACGCGCTGGTATGTGAAGTACTCGGATGTCACCGCATTGTACTAGATCACGAACATCCAACTCTATGTGCTTCGTCCATTGATGTTGAACCGGATTTCCCGACAAGTACACGACACTGATGTTAACGCAATATACCAGGCTGGCAGAAGTTAGAGGTTTATTTAATTCAAGTAACAGATTGCGCAGCCAACAAAGTTCGGCCACAACATTTGCCACTCCCCGATATTCAGCTTAGAAATAACCACTTGGCGTTTAGAAGACCAGGATAGTAAATTCGGACCAAGATAGACACAATAGCCAGAAGTGGATCTGCAGGTGTCTGGGCACCCAGCCCAGTCACCGTCCGTGTATGCACATAGTGAGAAATCTGAAGCAGAGCCAAGGGTTAAGCCACACGAAGAAGTACCTTGCAAGTACCTAATGATGCGTTTCAACGCATTCCAATGATCAATACGGGGCGAGTGCATATGCATGCAAATCTGAAAAATTTAAGTATTGTAACGCCCCTGCAAGACTTCGATATAGTGTGGGATCATCAAACTCGGGACCAGAAGTGGCACTAAGTTTTGGTTTTGAGTCCACAGGGGTTGCTACAGGTTTACACGAAAACATACCAGCCCTATCAATGATGTCTTTAGCATAGACGTGTTGCGACAAAAACAACTTCCCACCTTGCCGCGTGACTTGGAACCCTAAAAAATGACTAAGAGGGCCGAGATCCTTCATGTCAAATTCACCGGCAAGCTTAGACATGAGATATACCTGAAACGCATCGGTAGACGTGATAAGTATGGTATCATCGACATATATAAGTTAGTATGCAGTCAACTGGCCGTGATTATAGATGGAGAGGGTTGTCACACTTACTTTGACGAAAGCCCAATGTAAGAACAAAATCCATAAACCTTTAATACCACGTGTGCGGTGTCTGTTTTAATCCATAGAGTGATTTCTTCAACAAGCACACGTGATTTGGAAAGTGCCGATGTCAAAATCCATGGGTTGGTACATATATACTGTCTCATTGAGATTACCGTGTAAGAATGCATTAGTGGCATCCAGTTGGTGAATAGGGCATGATTGAGAACATGCAAGTGATAATACTGTACGTATAGTAGTTGGTTTAACAACTGGACTAAATGTTTCACCACAATCAACCCCAATCTGTTGAGTACTGCCATCACACACTAACCTAGCCTTATAGTGTTCCAGTGTGCCGTCCGACCGAAATTTATGACGAAATAACCACATGCTGCGAATAACATACATATGCGGTTCTCGAGGAGCCAATTCCCATGTTTTATTTTTAGTAAGTGCATTAAATTCGGTAGTCATGGCGTTATGGCATTTGTATTGGACAAGGCTTCCTTAGGATTCTTTGAGATGGGGACAACAACGGAAGAGTAAAGATTAAGAGTTCGTCTCGGTTTAGAAATACCATCCATAGTGCGCGTGCGAATGGTACGAGGGGGTAGTGGGGGAGGAGGGGACAATGTATGGGGAGGCAGGTTTGGTTGTTGAGAGGAAGCCAGGTTGGGTGATGGGGTTGGTTTGGTGTGTCGGATGCAACGTGAGTAGGTGTGAAGCGGGGGGTAGTAGGCTGGGTGATGGGTTGAGTGTGTGTTGTAGGTGGGGTCTGAGGTTGGGTCGGTTGGTGTGTATAGGAGGGTTCGGATGGAGAAGCCCAATGGAATGGGTGGAGGTGAGTATTGGGAAACTCATACGACTGTGGGGAAGGTTTTGGGTTATTAGCGAATGGAAAGGTGTGCTCCTCAAAGATGACATGTTGATTGATGATTATTTTATTTGTTAATAGGTCAAGGCATTTATATCCTCGATGATTAGGGGGATAACCAAGGAAGACAGAAGGCATTGAGTGATGAGCTAGTTTGTTTTATAGTGGTATGGGGAATGAGAGGTTAGCATAAACATCTAAAAACGCGAAGATGTGCGTAGGATGGAATGCGTTGGTTTAATGTTTGGGTAGGAGCTTTGTTTTGGAGAAGTTTGCTAGGTAGGATATTAAGGAGATATGTGGCACCTCTAGGGCGTGAGGAATGGGCAAGAAGTGTCCGAATAATGTTGTTAATGGACCGTATTTTGCGTTCGGCTTTTTCATTTTGGGACGAGGTATGAGGACAAGAAAATCGGAAGAGTATTCCGTTTTGTTGGCAATATTGCTAAAACATTGAAGTAGCATATTCTCTACCATTGTCACACTAAAATTGTTTGATTTTTCGTTCAAATTGTGTTTATAAAATTAGAGAATGGGGAAAAACCTGTGACTTATTAGACAATGAGAATGTCCACAAGAAATTAGAGAATTCATCAAGAAAAATAATGTAATAACGATAAGTACCCGTGCTTAGAACAGGGAAAGTCCACAAGTCACTGTGAATTATATCAAATGGTAAAGTCGTAAAATTAATGGAATTAACAAACGGAAGACGAATATGTTTACCAAACACACAAGATTGACAAAACTTAGGTTTTAAAGCACCAAAATCAATAAAACTAGAATTTCTAAGTTAATTTGGCGTTTTAACATGCATAATTTGGCGAGTCAACAACAAAATACCCGGGTTAAAGCAAAATAAAGGAGGAGCAAGGACTAAAACCAACTAAATAAGAGAGAGAGAGGGAGAGAGATTTTAACGTCTCAACCTTAAGGACTCACAATTGCCTTAAAAGAATTCCATACGTCCCATAAGCTAGGTCCAAGCGTGTCCATGACCTGTAAGAGTGAGAGACATAAAGACAACATATTGTTACGATGTTGTATCACTTTTCACACAGATGCAAAAGATAGTTACTACCATACGATTACATAGTATTTTCCTTGTTTTCTTTATTAGTGTACGTTAGGCACCACATGACTGCCACCTAGTGTGTTGTTTCACCAAAAGGAACATCAATATTACTTCTAATCTCAAATGAAAACTACATTTAACATGACCATGAGAGATAAAAAAAAAACAAAAACATACTGTAAACTTGCCATTCGTATGGACTATGGAAGACCATAACTGCAGCCTTTGCCATTTCTGCTCTCAAATTTAAGAGCTACCTGGTACAAACTACAAAGAGAATCAGGGAAAATAAGTTGGCTAAAATCTGATTTCAGAGATAAAAATCGCTATTGTACCACAATTTGCATGTAACACTTTTCTGAGTGAAGAACCTGAAAGTTATTTCAATTCCTCCTAAGCTTTTGTATTAACCCTCTGTAATGAAGTTGTTAAGTTAGCCACAACCTTCTCTCTATCCTATTTACTCTGGTCTCTCTCTTCATTTAAATATGAAAAGTTACTATGCCACGCATAGATTCTTGTTTCAAAAAGCTTTATGTCCTAGAACTAAATAATCTGAATTAGCATCAAAGCACCAAAAACTGGACCACGTAACATATTTAAAGAGAAAGAAATCACATGGCTAAAAAGTAACAAAACGCGCCATTAAGCACCCAATCGAAATCTAACAACCGAACCAAACCCAACAATCTCAACACCCAATAACACACCATTCTTTAACTTGTTTGACCATTAAGTCAAAACATACCAGTTGTACATGACAGACAATCTGACATACAAAATTTGCATCAATTTAAACTTTTTAAATATCAAAATATACCGTGCAATGCATGCCCATACATTACGCTTACCTATAAGCATAAAGCTTGACAAAACAAAACACTAAATACCGGGTTCAAATGGCGATCACCATTTGACCCGCATGACTCATTTGTCCTTTTAACCATTCTTGCATATATATATATATATATATATATATATATATGTGTGTGTGTGTGTGTGTGTGTGCAAATTTAAAACATAACTTGAACATTATCCGCTTTAACGAATATTCACTTGTTTGGTCCGAGCTTACTTACATATTCAAATATTTTCATTCTTATCATTCATTCTTAATTGTTTGATCCGTACTTACTTACAAATTCAAACATTTTCATTCTTATCATACATTCTTACTTGTTTGTTCCGTACTTACTTACAGATTCAAACATTTTCATTTATGCTTTTCATTCTCACATGCTTGATCCGTACATCTACTACGGATTCAACCTTTTTCATTCTTATAGATTACTCTCTATTTCTTGAGAGTCTTACAACTCCTTTCACCCACACGTCAACCTACTTCCCGATTCTATCGGACATACATGTGATGATTATTATCGTCTCACGAGGGTCATATGCTTCTTGCTCACTAGTCAGGCGCGCAATCCACATACTAGTTTCGTGTCTTTATGTAATCATCACCTTGTGTCCGAAGAAGTGAGTTTCAATTCGTACAACATTTTGAAAACCTTACCAAGACAATATCACTGCCTTTCGTTTAATATTTACCCTCTCTAAGGAGATTTTTCTTTTAACACTGGTACCTATATATATATTAATATTGTGTACCTAGGGTCCATCTGTCTAATTACATACTTCGGTATTCATCCTAGACAAGATCCTCTGATCATCCTCCTCAAACACTTAAGCTTACCTTGCATATTCAATATAGTTAGCTTCTTTATTTGAATACATAAATATATGCTTACATCCAACTCTACCTTTGGATCTTGACAGAGTCTTGGATTGTACAGATTCATCGCCACAAGGGGACACGGGTTTGAGTTCAAGTACTTACCTTCTCGTACTTGATTCTCTCAAACCAGGGTTCTGATACCAACTTGTAAGGCTCTAACACGTTTTGACCCAAAATGACGTAGCGGAAAGATGAATCATAAAATTTTATTCTTGATAGTCGTTTAACGTACTAGAAAAACCATTTAAATCGACCTCTTTTTAAATCGTTTACATCATCCGTTCCTAACCAAGGTAACTATGTTACATATGATTGCAATTATGTGACCACATCTCCGTACAATCCTTGATCTTCAACTCGATCCCCGTTGATTTGTCCATCATGATAGTTCGACTATCTGCGGTCACCATATATAACCAACATGTTAGTAAATTGTGACATCATATATTTTTAATTAAATACATAAAAATGAATTGACCACATAGGCATCTATCAATGTATAAAACTCCAGTTTGGATATTCTTCGAATTTATTCCTTATGCCGAGCCTCAAACTTTCGAGAGCCCAACACTTACATACCTGCATTCCTAAATCCATCCTCCATAACGAACAGTTAGCAACACATATCCTCCAACATATTGAAGACTCACATCTTCACATAAGCACATAACATTGAACTACATTTATTGGACTACGTCACGTGTAAACATTACCATATATCCACAAGCTTACATACATGTTCCATACATACATCTCACAATAACATCGACACCTAATTCTTACACCCTACAACTATATACCTTTATATGTGCGTTCAAGTCATATTCACTTATCCACATTCAATCATTGTACTTTAGTCATGCATAATAATTCACCTATAAGCATACTTATGAACAAGTTTCATCTTCCCATCCTTGTAATATATTCTAACACATTCGCTCCCACAAGTTTTGAATCACACACACACACAACACATATATATATATATATATATATATATATATAGGGGAATGTTCATTTGAGAAGAAATTTAATGTGAGAAGAAAAAGAAGAAATGACATAATTCTAAAACATTAAATAGTTATAACTCCTCTCATTAATTATGTTATCTCTCATTAATAAAACAAAAACATTATATCCTACACATTTCAAAATTTATCCTACATATATCTTATACTTATTGGAATTTACCCTACACACATGTAAACATACCCTACACATTTCAAAATTTACCCTACACATACTAAAATTTATCCTACACATGTCGAAAATTGTCCTTCACCATAAATTATTTTATCTTGAAAAAGTATATTAAAAATGAGTTACAAGTTTAATTAATTAGCTAATTAATGACAATTATAGATTTACCTATATGCCTTTTTTCATAATATTAAATACACACATTAAATGAAGAATTTCTATTGGTTTAAAAGTTATTCTTTTTATTTTTACAAAAAAAAATTTCTCATTTGAACTCTCCACTATATACACACACACACATATATATATATATATATATATATATATATATATATATATTTATTTATCCCTTACGAGCCAGAGTCTATTAAAAGACTGCAAGGTTGGATTGATAATTTTATTCTTAATCTATTAAAAGTTATATGTTCGAGTTCCTGCTTCTAAGTCTGCAGTGTATTACTTACTACTTCCCAGGGATTCTTCGTGCAGAAAGACTAGGAAATGTTTCCACCTTCAGTAGATTTGGATAATATTGATTGGTCTACAATGAGGCTGCAAATCGATTTCCTTGTCCAGGTACTTGTTACTAAAAAGTGTATTATATGGTATAGCAAATGCAGTCGGATTTTGTTATTTGTTAGTATTCCCATTATTTAAAAAATACATTATATGGTTCCTACCAGAATTTTGATGGACTCTTGGTTTTGGAGATCGTAAAACGGGATCTTTCTAATGGATTCCAAGGTGCGGGCCGTATACTTTATTAAACAATGCGGTTGCCACATCATTTATGAAATCAGTTAAAAACATTGCATTGCAGTTTTATTTAAATTGAGATGGTTATATTTGCAGTTGATTAGTGTAGTTACCTTTTATTTGCTTGAACCAAATAACTTCTGAAATCAATTAATATCGGAACTCATTTGATGCTGAAACGTTTGATTCAGCCTTTTTTGGGCCTATATGTAACTTTTGTTACTTGGATGGCAAGACATAAAACTAAAAAAAAATTGTATATTCATCGGATAGCTATAAGGTCTAATTGTCTAAACAAGTATGCTTTCCTTTTCGGAATCCAAATGCTCGATTTCCTGGTTCATTTATGTATATATTTTTATGACAATTAGCATCTACCAATGGTATTTTGTCCATTATTTGGATTTGTGAATAATTAATTTAGATGTAGTTACAAAATTTCTATGGGTATAAGTAATGTACTTTTTCTTTCAGCATTGAATGCGTCTTAGGCATGTTTTAATCCTTTAGCCTATTTGATTCATTTTACTCATTAGTGTTTGATGTCCGTTTCACATCTATATGCTTCACAATTTGACCTGTTACTAATTAAATACAATCCAAACCTGGCCTGTTTTCAAATAAAGTAGTTGAAATGCCATATGTAATCTAACCAGCCTAAACGATAGAATCTTGATCTATCCTTTTAAGTTGGTGTCATTACATGTATGTTAGGGTATGCTTGTGAGTACCGTACCAAATACTTTTTGGTGTGAAAATGAAATATAAATATTATTATTATTATTTGCATCCCATGAAAATAGTTTGTTATGGAATTTATGAAGGTGGCTAAACATGAATTTTTTTTACATCATTTCCATTTTGATGAAGAAAATGAGAGGGCCAAGCTGGTTGGATAGGGGCTTGGGTGCCATCTAAAATGTAATTACTAATGAAAGCCTTAGTTTACAAAAAAAAAAAAAAAGATATATTATTTCAAGAATAGTTTTAGTTGTTTAGTATAATCGTTTTCTAACTACTGAAGGGTATATTTTGGTGGATATATATTTTGATGCTAAATAGATATTGTGTAGGTATTGCTATTGGAGGAGATGTTTTTCCCAGTTGTAGTCTCTTTGATTGTGTTTTGCGGTTCAACAACATTCCTATGGAGTCAACTGGAAGTTACTATTATTCCCTCTTTATAGTAAACAACATAAGAGTGTAATTTACACAATTTTTAAGATGGCAAACAAAAAGGCCCAGGCGACTAATTTGATGTTTTTGTTCCATCCTTCCCCCCTTCAACGTAATAATAGTACACTCTCGTTGAACAGAAGCTTCACCTCATGACGACATCACCACAATACCAATAACTTTGTCTGCCCCTTCTACTCTGCGAGATCTGTTTTTTTTCTTCGCATACCCCACCGGTGTACATCCTTTGTAACCAGCGTCTGACTAGACGTTACTATTTTATGTGTTGGTGGTTCGATGAATATGCTGCTCAATCTCGAAACCCAATGGTGGTGTTATGAGTGACTCTCTGTCGTCTTTGTTAGGACAGTGGATGTAATCTAGATCTATCACTGGTTAAGGCATTTAAAAAGATTGCAACGATGTCGGATAGGTGAGATTGTGGTTGGAATGTGTTGACTATGGCTTTGTTTAGGCTGGCTGCTAGATAGTCAGAATTAGGGGATTTGGAAGTTGATGATATGTTAAGATAGGATTGGGATCTTGATATGTTATGTTGGTATAATAGAAGGATGTTATGACTATGATTGGTGAAAATGGATGGTAATTTCATTGATCTGTTGAAAAGGATATCATAAGTTTCAACTGTATAATAATGTGATGAGAGTTATTCAAGCTTCTAACATTACATTGATGCATGCGTTTCAGGTGGGCGTTACTATGAAGGCTAGCACTATCTAATTGGAGGCAGCAGGATCATCTTTTATAGCCTCATGTTATCAAGTTATTTGCTATAATTGTTCAACGGCCCATTCAATTAGAAATGTTGTTTTTGACATAAGTGGATCCTAAATTGGAACAAAAGCAAAGATCTCGTCATTTCTTTGTAATTCTTTAATGATATGAGTGTTGTGCTACTCTATACTAAATGGGTGTGAGGTTAGCAAAAGGTGATGGTGATGTCGATTGTAACCTCCGAATAAATTTGATAAATTATGCTTTCACAATAATATTTTTTACTGTTCTATGAAGTTGTTTAAAATTTACATTCTAATATTATTAACATTTTCATTTTTTTCTGAAATGGCTCCTTGAACACATTGGCGTGATTAAGTTTATGAAAAGTTTATAAGTTTTCTTTAGCGAAAACATTATATTCATACTTTTGTATGATTTTAAGTATGTATTAAACATAATTAATAATTATATAAGTAACTTTTTCGAAGCAATCCCGAATGATAACCTAGTTACAAGAATATGATGTATAGGAGGAGAGTCACATGGAAGCCACCTTGACTAGTCCACCTTTAAATAAGGAATGGAAATACAAATTAAAATATATACAATATTATTGACTATGTTTATCCGTAATAAAGCATAACATATCATCAATCAAATGTGTGTGTCTTGAGAAAGACAAAAAAATAGGAATAAGCATTCATATATATATATTCCCAAACATATCATATCCATGTAATAAAATAGGAGTGCTTAGATTGTCATTGTGTGGAGGAAGGAAATGAAGAAATTTCACAGGCTGTTGTTGAAGAGAGTGCCAAGACTGTTGAAGGGGACAAGAAATTTCACAGGCCCATCATCACAAACTGATGTTTGGACGTGGGTGGAAGTGAAAGACAAAAGGATTGCTTTGCTGCACAGGTTTTTCAACCCCCTCGAGGAGGAGGTGGAGGCGCAGGAAATTGAAAGCTCACACCTTGTGGCTGAAAGTGCCATGCTGGAAAATATGCAGCAAATGTTTCAAACCCACGCTGCCTATATATAAACTATTCTGAACAGGAAAAAATATGCATGCATTTCCTTTTGGAAAATGATTCGGTGAGTCTGGAATTTCCAATAGTGTTTAAAAAACCAGTTCAAAACGACCGGTAGAGCTCGGTCTAATCCGGTATTACCAGTGCAGTGCATAACGATGAACCGGTTTATACCCATGTTTAGTCTTAGTGTATTCTATGGAATTATAGGATTGATTGGTCAACTTGTGCCGCCCGATCCAATCGGTTGAACTTTTTGTAAGCCCAACTAGGTACGGTTTGAAAACCAGTTCTAAAAATATTGATTTGTTCTTTTAAATTTGAGTCCCTTTGTATGTTTTATCTTGATTCTTGTTATTGTTCATGGTTCTAGCTTGCTAGCCTCGTTTTTGTGTTAATACAATGTTGTCGTTCAAAAAAATATATAGAGAAACCTTGTCGGATGTTTGAGACAATAGGGCGACCTTGCCACATTGGGGAAGGAACATGGGTCATTTATTCCGTTTTTTATATTTACAAACTTCTGTAAATATTATTAGTAAACGACACTTATGGTTCATATGATAAGGTCATATCACGAGTTTTATTTATTCTTTCAGTCTATTCGGTATGAGGGACGTCCCCCAGGTGTCTTGGATCGTCGTCGTCCCTCAACACCATTTCTCTAGAACCGTCGACATCTTCTCCGTCTTGTGCAAGCTGTTCCAGCCGAACCGCCACCTCAGCACAAAATGCCGTTTTAACGGCTACTTAAAAAAAATTAAATTCCAATTTAGTGCCAAACGGCTATATTTAAAAATAATAATAATTATTTTATCTTTAAATATACACATTTCAACCAAAACTCACTCTTAACTTTATAAAGTTATTAAACCGGTAATTTAAAAGAAAAAAAACATAATATAATATAATATAAAACACCCACCTAAACCAACCAAAGTAGGATCAAATCCTTTATGACAAAGTGTTATAATAAACCCGTAAATTTAAAAGAAAAGAAAAAATAAAATAAAAAAAAGGAGGAAAACGGGAGAGAAGCGATTGGTATGAATAAGAATATATGATCCCCAGATCCAATTGAAGCAAAAAAGCGAGTTGGGAGAAGAGGAGGAGGAGATATGTTTTCACCTAACCAGCAGCAGCAGCGCTAGGTACCCAACACACTTTCTTGTTACTTTATATTTCTTCATGACCGTAAAATGTTTTATGTAAGATGGGATCGTTTCCTGTGGCAAAATTATATCTTCAATGCTGATTAGATGCGCCTCTTGAAACCAGGGCAGGGGTGTCAACCCACTTAATTCGTTTGCAATTGCTGTCCCACTTAACAACAAACTTGGGTTGGGTTAGCTCCACATTAAGAGGTGATAAGGGTTTTGTGTAATTCTTTCTACAGTCTCGGGGTGGTGAGATTGGGTAGGTCTCAAAAATCCCAAGAAATGGCTGAAAATACTAAATACGGCATGCTTTGTTGTGTTGTGGTTGTAATTTTCCATTATCTCGATAATTGCTTTTATTTAAATATCTTGTTTTGACCCTAATAATATAATCACTTTAACCCAAACAACAAACTGGATTGTTGCTTCTCCATGTCACAATAATAGATAGCTTAAATGCTCATATAACACGAATCACTGTTGAGTGCTTGCTTTGATCTGGCACACATATCTTTCTTTCTTTACAAAGATGATATTTTGCTTTCAGATGTCAGTCCTGTTAAATGTACAAGCTCCGTCACCAATGAACTATGCTGCTCAGAATGACTCTGCTAGGGATGGAGTGGCAAACAATGCATTGTCTCAGGCAGAATCACTAGTCCATTCTTCAAAGGTAGTTGTTGTCACTTAGTTTTAATATTTTGTCTGTATCATCATGTTAAAATGTTTGTGTATCTTTGCAGAAACTTGAGGACGAATTGCTATCATTGGGAAAGAATATAAAACACCATGAAGAAAATATCAGACATTTGAAGTCTTGTATAAGCAGTTTCGATGACCAAATTACAGATATGCAAGGTATATTCACTTTTGTTGATATCATGCTAGAATAGTTTCTCAACTTTGTTCACGTGATGATATCCCTTAGCTACTCTTGCAAAGAAGAATCATTCACCAGACGCACCACCTATCACCGAGGATAAGGATCTCTTGCAGGCAACATTACAACAGATAACGCAGCATGAGAAATCAGCTGCTTCCATTGTATGCCAACTGAAGTATAATGCCGATCCAAATTCTTCTATTAATGATGTCCTAGGTGTTGTTGCTACTCTAGGAAAAGTCAATGATGACAACCTTAGCAGGTTATTTACGTTCATGAATAATAATCTTTATATGCATTTTCTTGCCACTCGTTATCAGTGGTTTGATGAGTTATTTGCTGTGCTGTTTTGAATGTATGTGTAACTTACATCTAGTGATTGCACATGGCTGTTAAGGTCAGCCTTTACTAAATTATGAGCATCAGTTTGCTGATATAAAGTAACATATACTTGTGTATACCTTATTTTTTGGGGGCTCCAGCAAGGGTAGTATTATAAGATAGCTAGATGAAATACGCTATAAACCGTGTATGTATTTTACATCTTGGTCCATTAGTTTCTTGATTGATTATGTGATATTGAATAATCATAATAGATTAACAAATCAGCTAAATAAGCTTGGAACAGGAAATAATGCAAGTGTTTATGCTGCTTGAGGTTGTAAGTCATTTTCATATGGTGTAGACTGTAGTGTTCTGGGAGTTCCCCTAATACAAATGATCACAGGTAGAAGTAGGTTAATCAATTTGCATTCTTAATCATCTAAATGCCATTAATATAATGTTTTTATGGAGAATAGGATTCTATCAGAGTACCTTGGCTAGATACTATGTTAGCATTAGTTTGCGTCACATATAATGGTGTTGAAGCTCTGGAAACTTATGACAAAGAAGGCTTTTTAAGTAAAAGCTCTGGACTTCATGGGCTTTCAGCTTCAATCGGCAGGCCCATAGACGGACGGTTTAATGTAATCTGTCTAGAGAATTTAAGGTTTGTGTTTCCTACCATCTAATCTACTTTTTCACAGATAAGATGAGTGCTGATTTGGTTACCTTTTTCCGAATATGAGATAAGACCATATGTTGGTGAGTTTATACCGGATGACCCGCAAAAGAGGCTTGCTCTTTTGAAACCAAAGTTACCAAATGGTGAATCTCCACAAGGTTTTCTAGGGTTTGCTGTAAATATGATTCAGCTTGATAGCACACATTTGGTATCTCTCACAAGTGATGGACATGGGCTTAGAGAGACTCTTTTCTATAATCTATTCTTAGGGCTGCAAGTTTACAGCACCAGGGCCCACATGCTTCAAGCTCTCCCTTTTTTATCCCACGGAGCCATATCACTGGATGGCGGGTTAATAAGGAGCAATGGTGTTATTGTTTTTGGCACTCGGTAAGAGATGGTGATGATGATTGTTTCTTTTCCAAACTTGAATGCTGATATATCGGTTTTATATGATTTAGGGATGAGATGAAAGTTAGATTTGCAAGAAGCTCTTTTGTAGGTGACAACTTGGCTGATATTGAAAATAAAATGAAGGAACTGAAATGGAGAAAGGAAACATCGGTGGAAGAAGTGCAGAGAGAAGAAGCAGTGGTACAACATGTCAAGTACATATTTGAAGTTAAGAAGCAAGAATTTGTTAGGTTCATGGCTCAAAGCTCACCATATGTCATGCAGGTCTGGATATCTAGCTAATCAGTTTCCTAAATGAAATAACCAAATGACTGACGAAATTTTGTTTTCTTTGTTATGCATGCAGTATCCAGTTCAAGCAACTCCAAGGAGATTGACTCCAAGATGATATATTGGCTCAAGGGAGGTACCGGTGATTGTCATCTAGACTAGGCTATGTAAGAAACAAAAGCCCCAGCATGCATGCATACATACAACTGTCTTGTTTGTAGTTGTGGATGATCTTCATTTAATAAAATGCTCATGTGTACCTTGGATACCAAGGAATTTTGTTGCAATCGCTTGAAATTGGAAGGCTGTTTAACTGATTATTGAAATCAGAATGTTTTTTATATTTTCGCAATGATTGTTGTAACCTAACATCGCAAATACCACTTACTATTTTACAAGTATGTGACTGTGATAATCAGTTTTTTTTTTTGCAATATACTATAATATATATAAAAATAAATATATTATAAGAAGAAAATACGAGCTAAGCCGACCCAAGCTACCAACGAGCCAAACCGAGTCAATCCGGCTCGGCTCAATTTCAAACCAAGCCATATTAAATGAGCTTTTTCCGAGCGAGCTCAGAGCCACGACTTTTTTAGACAACCCTATACAAAATTGGCGATTGGTGCTACTCGTAGGTGCCATAACCTATCTTCCCACCACCCACATTTGATTTTCGTAAGCCAAATTATCAACTTTTTTTGAACATGGAACTTTTATAAACAGAACAACACATCCCCAAACACAGGGGCAACCAAACAGAAAGAACAACAGCAACAGAAATAAAGCGAGTTACATTACATCAAACAAACACCACCTATCCCATGAAATCGGTCTGTTCTTGTATTTATTACTATACCATAAAAAACCGAGAATTTTAACGTCTTGAATCAGCTTCCCAACATTCAATCTTGTGTTCGAAAATCTTCTTTCGTTCATAGCTTTTCGAATCACCCAACACCCCACCACAATTAACCCATGAAATATCTCCTTGACATACGATCCCAGCCCGACATAATGCTAAAGAGTCGTCAGATCTTTAGTAGTAAACGTGTAAATTGGACTCACCTTTACACCATGAAGCAAGCTGGTTCCAAAGCACCGCAGCCACATAACTCTCAACTTTTTTTAACTTGACGTTTTTCATGTTTCACGCCAGTTACCTCCAATATTGGATTGGAATGATTAATTTGTTTTTTCGTATTTTTTTCTTTTGTTTTTTTTGTTTTTATTTTTTTCCCTTCTATTGTTTCACTCAAAATTTACTATTTTTTTTTCTTTTTATTTTTTCCCTTTTATTATTTCACTCAAAATTGACTATTTCAATATTAAATTTCATTTATTGTTTTTTCTTAACGTACAATTTTACGTGATAGCTTCTCGTGCTTCTCAAATGTGTGGTCATAATGTGCATTTTTTTATGTGTTTAGATTAAAAAAAAAAAGCCTGTCATGAACACGCCACTAGAAGCGTTATCCCGCGTCATAGCGTAGATATATGTGCTAGTTTTATAATGTTGATGAAGAAAAATAAATAAATATCTATAGTATATAAAAGAAAATGTATAAATAAAGCTTTTATAAAATAAGTAAAATAGTAATTAACGAAATACACTACAAAAAATTGGGTTTTATTGGGAAATGTTCGTCGGGAAAATACCGACAGTTGTAGTTAAAATCCATATAGATACATTGATTTCAATAAATATCACCTGATTGTTGGTGATCCTTTGGAAATTTCCCGACCAAGCAGCGCGTCGGTGATGAGAGGCCAACAATTGTCTTTCATACAGGCTTTTTCAGGTTTGATCCCTGAATAATTATCTGGTAATACTTTCCGATAGATTCGCCATCGGAAACAGTACATTTTGGTCCCTGGTTAGATTACCTGTCGTAGATGTTCTCTGTTTAAACCAGTTCCATCATCATTTTAAGTCACAAACTAAGAGAACCATTAGATTTATATAAAATAGCCAACGTTGTGCCCATCAATAATGTTAGTTTGTTTTTGTTGTTCTTTACGTCCCCCGCCCAAGCCTCCTTTTTCATGCCCTCAATATTGGTTTTGTAGTGATTAAAATGTTGGTATTGCTGCTTCTTTGTATGTGGTATTGTTGTTTATACTAGGTAAATTACCTAAAAATGATGAAGTATTAAGATGGTCTTGTAATCTTTGTCTTTGTATGTGGCTTACAAACAAATGCAAAAAAAAAAAAAAAAAAATCACTTACGAAAACAAAGTTAAATGGTTCACAAGGGAATGTATACTTCTTCTTTGTCCGAGCTTACCTCATTTACATTTGGCAAGTCATCCATCTTAACAAATTACGGTGATTTGCCAACTTAATTCATTAACAAGACATGCTGAATTATCTACTTAATGTAATTTATTTGTAAGTTTATTATAGCTGAGAATGTTATTACCTAATTGATAGATGTTTGAGCAACATATCATAGCTGAAAATGTATGTGATTTATCGATACAATCTGTATATGTGTAATTGTGTTATGTGTACGTGTTAGTTTGATTAATAAATATATTATAACACAAATAAAATTTAAAATTTTGTTATCGAAACTAACTTCATAAAATTTTGAAACAGAAAATAATGAAAGTTTTATAGAAGTAAATCATCACTTTACGATATTTACAAAGTAACTAAAATGGATAATGTTTTATGAATGGTTTATTTAGTTGAAGATCAATAAAAATGGTAAATGTTGATAAAATTTGTTAAAAATAACATGACCGACAGATTTTCTAATTAAAAAGGTATCCGACAATATGTTGTGTTTACAACTATAAATTTTTCAATACCTTGTTCTCCCATGCTTGCAACTCAAATAGGAAAAAAAGGATCCATTTTTGTTATCTCCATTTACTTGGAAGCTTTCATAATGTCATCTTCAATCTAACTCTCTCAAATAATATATTTTATATTTCATCATCAACCTATTACAAACACTAAAAAGATTAGTTAGCTGGTGTGATTATTAATGAGTTCATTTGCATTAAAAATGGGTGGTTTTACGTGATAATAAAGTGTCTTTGGTGTATATATATATATATATATGTTTGTGAAATGGATTTACAAGCATACAAGTTGCCTTCACGGGAAGACCCTTGAAAAGAAATGAGTGTTAGGCAAATAAGTAAATATTCTTGTCGGCTTTTTATTCTTTCCTTCCCAATGGATTAGGTCCGCCGGGCAGTGTAATCAAATATAATATTCTCTTCTTCAGTCAATTCATGTCCCTTCCTTATATGCAGGTTTTTTGTTGGCAACCTCCAATTACGATATAACAGTACAAGTAACTTCTTTTCAATTAAGATTCTTCACTTGAAGATGATATCACGAAACCTATGATTGTTCTGTCACAACAGTTGCATCTTTCTTAATTATGTTGTATAAAATTAACACCCACACACATATTAGTGTATGTATGTATCGAAGTTCTCTTATATTAAAATAATATGAATATGAATATAATGAAGCCGGCCAGGACTGCATAGGATGTGGACCATGTATGTATGTATGTATGTGATGTCAAACATAAAATAAAATCGATGGATATGGTTCAAACTCCAAAGCGAAAACGTACGTACGCACATGATTTATTAAAGATGATACTGTTGCTGTTATTTAAAGTTGGTAATTCAACGGATGGATCATTTTCCTTGTCTAATTCTCCATCTCCCCTTTCCAATCGTGTCCTGCTGCTTTACACTTTTTGTGTTCAACTTCCGAATATATAGGTCAAGTACTCAAAGCTGAGCAATAATTCATTAATCCTCTTGAGGTTTAGCCAGCTTTGCTATTTTCGTCTAAAAGGTTTGTTTTTACGCATCTGTATCTCAAAAGGTTTCATATCTTACTATTTTCATCCGCCTCGTTAACTTCACCCAATTGTCTCCTTAAGTCAGGGGTGGGTATTTTCGTCTTTTTTGTTAACTTAATACGCAATTTGGTCTTTTTTGCTTTATGTACATTATCCATGTGCATAGAGTGAAAACAACCGAATTGTCCACTATCTAATGAAATCATTTGAAACATCATTATTCTTCTTCCTTTCGCTTATCACTCTTTGTTTTCATGTATATGAACTTACATCAATAACAACGAATGAGAGAGTGTTGTGAAAGAGTTTGGTAGATAAACTCTGGGTTTGATAATTAGTATATAATGTTGATAAGTTCTAGTTGTATATTTTGCTATAAAGATATGCATTTTGATAATAATTCCATTTCAGCTATTAAACTTCTATGATACACAAATATAAGATGATGATGATGATGATAAGTTATTGCAGTATAAAGATGTATATTGGTGTATGAATAAAAGATATACAAAACTTTCGAGGTCTAAATAAAAGTTGAAAGGGTTTCAAATGACTCTTAATATTTTTAAAGTTATACCTTACATTAGGCATTAAGCGTGGAGTTAATTAGAAAAAAGATTGATTAGCTAATCAAGCTAGTAATGAGATTGTGTATTCTAAAAGCTGTGAGAAAAAGTATTCTCAATAATTGGGTGGATAATAAATCGGTGATGATATAATGATATAATAGTTGAACAATATTATCATAGTAAATGAGTTATTAAACAAACTTGATGAGTTGGATCTTAGACTTACTTTAAGATAGGTAATCTTGAAGCTCT
Source organism: Scalesia atractyloides (assembly GCA_947069175.1). Lineage (NCBI taxonomy): Eukaryota > Viridiplantae > Streptophyta > Magnoliopsida > Asterales > Asteraceae > Scalesia > Scalesia atractyloides. The sequence continues at coordinate 88,313,421 of CAMTDV010000116.1, read as the reverse complement.
TTTATTGTTGATAAAAAAAATGAGATCGATTTAAGATCATCAAAGTTTGATTATAAAATAAATAAATAAAATTAAAATATAATAATCAAGTATGAATGACTTTAGTATTAGTTAAACATTTAACAGTCATTGATATGTATAGTTGAAGACATCCTATCTCTTATCATCAATATTGTTTGCTTGGTCCCTTATATTAGAACTTACGGATTTGTCTTTTATTGCTTTGGTGGAGACTTTTTAGGAGGTTACCCATCTTGATAATACTCTATCTGGGAACATTTTACTGTGGAGTTTTCTTGTGATCCAAAGCCAACTAAGTTTAAAACACGTTGATGATTTAAGAGAGAGGACATTCCTTATAAACCACGATCTCTTTTGGCTATGACCAATATGGTATTTGTCTAGTGTGTTACAATGATAAATGTTAATCTTCTGAGTAGTTGATGTCGTTACATTATATCACTCAGTTATAAGATTGAGGATATCGGACTATAAATTATGGTGACCAAGTTAAACATCAGTATGTAAAATACTATACAAAAATAGATGATTAGCGAGATGTTGAAAATCATATATTTTGGTTTTAAAGATGTAAATGAAGGTATATGCCTCTTTAAAATTAAAGAATATTAGAAAAGTTGTTTTATTTGGAACATTGATATCTTTATCTATTATTAACAACTTTAAACCGGTCTTGCATTTTTACTTTTGACATAATACAATTGGCCATGAATGAATACCGGGTATTTCAAATATTAACAAACTCTAGATAAAGATTGTCCTTAGCTTTATTTATTTTTATTGTAAAATATACCAATAATGATGTATAGTTGTTACTGTTAGGAAAGTCGGTAATAAAAAGCTACAATCTTAATTTTTTTATGATATTAAAAATAAAAAGTATATAATTTAGTAAAGTAACGTCAAAGTATTAGATGTTGTTTCTTTCAATAACATTCTATGTTAATTGAACAATCAAATGATGACGTATGGTTTAATTTGGAAATTTTGTATGCAAATTCCATATAATGTTTTGAAAGTTAATAAACCAAACATTATAATGTCTTGAAAGTTAATAAATTCACGAACCAAATATAATAAGCTGTTTAAAACAAACCACAACCATGAATTCTTCAAAACACACCTAACATTAAAATGAGTCTAAGACAATAAAAATAAAAATAAAAATGCATGACTGATTTGGAGATGTCCATTCACTTTTCAAGTTTAGGAATCAAAAGTTGTTGATCACCTTTCCCATTCCTAGCAACGACTTACTTCTTTTTGCGAGCCTTTACAGCATATGTAACACTTGAATCATCTACATCATACACATATTTAATGTTTTGTTTAAAATCCACTTCATGTGTGTTTTCAACCTTATTCTCATAGTTTGAAATAGGTGTGGTATTCTCTTCTGTAAAAGACACAGAATACTAAAAAAAATAAGTTATATAAATATGTATTATATTTAACTTAATAAAAGAGAAATGTACTATAACATGAAACATTATATAATCTTCAAAGAAGGTGCAGACTGTGACTGATATCCAGGGTTGACAATATTAATTGAATCAGATTCAACAACCTATATTTTAAAAATTATAGTTAACTTATTATTGGTTATAAATTAGATGTAATAATAATTTGTTAAACATACCTGAGCAACATTAAAGTTAGAGTTAAATACTAATTTAGTCCTCGTGGTTTGCTCAAAATATATTTCAGTTCAAAAATTTTTTTGGACTTTTTTAATTCATTAGTTTGATTTTCATATCAATTTAAATCCACTCAACTAACTTTATCCAAATATTCTATTTATTTATAATAAAATGGCCAAAATACCCTTAACCCCCTTTTAAACTAATATATTATATTTTCAATACTAGTAAATGAAAATATTTTTAGACATGTATTACAATAATAATTTAATAATTTTATTATAAAAACTATATATATATATATATATATATATATATATATATTCTCTTGTTAAATAGTAATATTAATACTTTTGTTTATACACATTGTTTTTTTATATGCTCGTTTGGTGTATATATACATATTATTTAAAAAAAGATTAATAACATGTATATAGAAAATATTATTTTTAATATGCTCATTTTATGGTGTATTTTAAAAAAGAATATTAACATATGGAAATTTTATGGTCGTTTAAAAACGTGAAGATAGTTGATTTAAAAGTAACCAATAATTAAGAAAAAAAATATTTTTATCTTTCTACTATACCATTTTGAATAAAAAAGAAGAAGTCGACAATATAAGTGGCTAATAATGCGCGCGTGTGTGTATATATATTATTTCATACATTAATATTTTTTTAAAATACACTTTAGAAGCGAGAATATTAAAAAATATATGTTCTTTATACATGTTACTAGTGTGCAAAAAGATTTCAGTAATTAGTATAAAAGAAAAGATATAATATTAATTTAAAAAAGAGCTAAGGGTATTTTGGTTATTTCACAAGAACTTAACGAAAAATTTGGATGGACTTAGTAGACTTGACGTAAATTGATAAAAAAAACCAAACTATTGGATTAAAAAAGTCCAAAAAAATCTTTTGGACTAGATATTTTGAGCAAACCACAAGGACTAAAATAGTGTTCAACTCTTAATATTATTTTAAAGTTCAGCTAGGATTGTCTGATACGATTTGATTAATGGAAAACCATCAACTTTTTTTATCCAAATTATATTTTGAAATTTTGATCTTAAAAAGTAAACTTTTTGTTCATCATCGGACCGAATTCAACAGAAAACAGTTAAGGGTTCTCTTTAACAACCTATATTGCAAAAGAATGGATAAATAGGAGATGCAAATTAAAGCATTTAAAGTTAATGTTAATTTTAGTTGTAGTAAAAAAATAAAAAAAATTAAATATACCTCAGCATGTCTTTCAATCATTTATTCAGAACCTAACAGTTCAGTTTGACTGATTCCTTATCAAACATAGTAAGTGATACAACCTCAGTATCATCTTGAACAATCAAACCACTTATAAATCTACAAAATATTGAATGGAATAACAAATGAAATTGCATGAACTTTTGAATTGGTTAGCAATAACATTGAGAAATACAATCAAAACATTGAAAAAAGTATTGACCAATTTTTAAATTACCTAAGAATTGGAGATTGAATTTATCTTTTGCATTTTACATAGTTGCATACCAAAATTTGAATGAGATCACCATCACCATCACCAGATCCATCCTCATTCATATTGGTGATCAAACTCTTGTAACACTTTCGTGTTACAATCATCACAACCATCATAATACCATTCGTTGTTATTAGTTAGAGTCTTTATTTTACCGACAATAACAACTGATTGCTGCTATCAAATGAATCTATGTTAATAATTTTAAGTGACTTGAATATGGAAATATTCTAAGATATAATATATAAAACAATTTTAAATTAAATCCAATCATTTGATAGAATATAATGTAAGTTAGTATTATCTAATAATAATAATAATAATTAAAGTTAAGAATATAAGCTAATATATCTTTTGTATCTTATTGATTGCACCAACGTAGGTGAATTGAGTTTTGTTCATAAATTCATCTTTAACAGAATTTATCATAGAAGAATTTAAAGATTGATGAGTGAATGCGTTTTAAAGGAAACGGTTATATATTTAAATTACCAAATATAATACAAACCTATTAAGAGTATATATTAAAAATGGTATATTCAAAACAACATTAATACGTATAATTTCTTTCAACATCTCAAGGTTTATATTATTCTAACTTTTGTATTTTCTAAAAAAATTACTAAAAATAACAAATTAACTATTATTACAGGAAATTTTTGAATTTAAATATGAAATTAATATAGTGGATCATTATATTTTAATGTTTTAAAATGTTATTTTCTTTAAATTTCCACTAATTCAATTCTTTTACAAAATAAATGAATAATTTAAGTGTAAAAATTAAAAATCACAACAATTTTTTATTGCTTAGGAAATTATTAAAGAAATTCACAATAAACATATAATAGTCTCTAGTATGACACACCTTATTTCATTTTCGTCAAGATTTATCGTATCTCCCAAAGTTAAACAAATCCACCTCATTAAAATGCAATCCTTAACTATCATAATTAAAGTGTTTCAAATTTTGAATTTTAAAATTTCCACCAACTCAATTTTTACAAAATAAATTAAAGTTTAAATATAAAAATTAAAAACTCAACAATTTCTTTTATTGCTTAAGCAACTGTTAAAAGAGATTTACAATAAACATATAATAGTATCTTGTATTACACACGTTATTTCATTTTTATCCAGATTTGTATCTTTCAAAATCAAGTCAATTAGCACATTAAAATGCAATATTTGACCATCATAATTAAACTATTTTTGAATTTTGAATTTTAAAATTTTCACCAATTTCTCCATATTGCATGTGATAGATTAAGGAAATAATAAATGCTTATCAAATCCACCCGAGTAGGATTCGAACTAACCAACATATTTTACAACCCGCAAAAAGATCCTCTAGATCAAACACTACCAATTATCATATGTTCTAATCAACCAAACATTAAAAGAATCATTTAGATACATCCATACTACCAAAACACATGATTTTATATATATATTTGAAATAGAGCTGTCAAATCGTGTCTTGTCGGGTTTAACAAGTCTCTGACGATGCGAATAACACAAGTATTAAACATGAATACAACTTCTTTAACTACTTTATATCTAATGTTAATAACACAGTTGTATGTTTTATGTACCAAAGAGAATAAATGATAGATCGTAGCCTCCTGGTTCTATTTATTTTTAAAAAGGTAAAAAAACAAATAGTGTACTTTTTCAGTAAACAGGTTTAATCGTGTCTTATACAGATATCATCTATTGCCAACCTTAATTTGAAATAAACCATTCGAGTAAAACACAAACCCCCATACGTATCAATTCAAACAGGCAATTGATTAATTAGGGTTTGAAATCAAATAAACATATGGTGTACATTGTATATAAAATATCAATAAAAAATCCAAAGGATTGTGATTTCTAAAAAAAATACCTAATTTATAGAATACATAAACAAAAAATAATAGATATCCGAAACATAAATTACAAAATTAAAGTTTCATGGAAAAAATAAAAATTGTCACACCCCGAATTTCCAACCAAATCTCGGTGGGGCCCGAGTGGGGAATATCGTGACGTAAGTTAATATCATCATAGTCAATTAACACAGCACAGCGGAAGTCTTGGAGTTTAAAATACTATTACAAACCAAAAATTTCTAAAGTTCGAAAATAATATACAGACTGTTTGTAACAAAAGATCCACATGCAGATCGTAAAATATACAAAAGATGTACAACAGACTTTATGCAGATCTAAGGATTTGCAAGATCCTCTTATATCACTACCAAGAAGCTTCCAGCCTATTTCGTATTCTACCTGCAACTACGTCTTTGAAAATACGCCAGCTTTTGCTGGTAAATACAGTTAACTGACTTGTTTTGAAAACATTTCAAAAATTGATTTAAGTGCAAAAGGCACATTAAAATCTTTTATAACTTGAGAAAGTTAAACTTTTAACCTTGTATATAAATTCACATGTTTGTCAATACATATGGGGCCCAATATAGAAACCGAGACATGATTAACTGACACACCACTTATAAACCCACGAAGGAGTTATCCCCAACTTGTGGGTAAAAAATAATATTTTTAAAATTCGCATCTGTCAGGTGTATGCCTACACCGCGTGCTTTGGTCGTGGCTATTAGTAATTTAAATGAGCCAAGGATATCCAGGACACGGTCGTTAACTCCCAATGTTTAAGTTATCAAAAAACTGATCAAAACGGAATATGAGAATTTATAGCCACAATTCGGCATTCGATTGATCCTATTCCCGACCAAGCGGTAATAATTTACCGTATCCCAAGCCCGTATAGGGAAAATAAGTTAAAAGAATTTACCCTGAGCTAGCACTTGACTTTGAATGCAAAGTTTATATTAACTCAGCCATTTAGTCAATAGATAAGTGCAGATAACATTTACTGGAAGGCTTCTAGTCTGGAATGATGGCATAAGCTAACCAATTAGAATGCTAATGGTCCTATTTAAGTCATAGACTTAGACCGACTAGCTTAAAGAATCAAAACGGTACGATTCGCTAGATTAAGCGGTGATCGGATAGAATGTAGTTTAAACCCAACAACTACTAAGACTTGTATGACATGGATAAATAATTAACATTCTGGAATTTGAGATTAAATGATAAGGTTAAACCCGTTTTGGTTACTTTTCATAAACAAGTTACATAAACTTGACTGTACGCATATGAGCGATATCGGGTAACCGGGTGAGTAATGAACAAGTTCTATATGTCATTATACTTTAAATAAGTTATAATATCAGTAGGATATCAACTTATATGCCCGTTAAAGTTTTAAAACGAAACTATGCCTTATAAGGCGTTTTTTTATCATTATGTGACGTATAAAAGGAACTTGCATATATTCTGATGTTATGTGTCACACCCCGACCCGCAGCGGAAATAAGAGTCGGGGCATAATTGGGTTATCACCAAAGCACATGACATTTACTAATATGTTTCATAATTAAATGAAGTCAAAGTTACATTTTTCAAACATCCAAACATGTTCATTCAATACAAGGGAAAATAACCAAACATAACAATCCAAAAACTAAATCGTTTTATTCTTCTAATCCAGGTCCTATGTGTTCCTAGCTGCTGCTGGTTCACCTGTATCATGTGTAAAATGGGAGGTTTGGGTCAACATAAGTTGGCGAGTGAACCTTATTAGATAAACATTTGATAATGATTTTATGGTTAGTTTATCAATAAAATATTGTGCATAATCATAAAAGAGCAAATGTAAGTAATCAAACATTGGCAAATAGCAGTTACAATTATAACATACAATAACACTTGGTAGCATACATGAATATACCAATATCATACGATAACTAACATAAATGAACTGTGCGATCAAGGCTCAATCAAACGGAGCCGATCGTATTGCATGAATTGGAAATGTAAATTGAACTGTGCACTCAAGGCTCAATCAAACGGAGCCGAGCGTATTGCATGTATTGAAATGTAAAATGAAATGACCGATCAAGGCTCAATCAAACGGAGCCGATCGTGCGGGCACGCCACAGATCAACCGCATAATAAAATGGGGATCAAGCTCAACCTCATGGATGGGGAGCTGCGGCCTCGGCAAATGCATGTACTGAAATAATAATTTGCATCCAATAATAACTACTTAACAGCAACAAACTAATACACATGTCATGATATGATGTATGCACAATAGTTTCGTTATAATATGTAAATAAACAAAGACACACGATACACCCCAAAAACGTGATTAAAACGGGAATTTGAGAGGTTCACTCACATTGGGTGCGATGAATTGAAGATGGTGAGATGCGCACGATTTAGATGAGCGGATCGACGAGGAATACTAACCTAGATAATAATGGAAAAATATATTAAATGGATGAATTTTATTAAGGATTTTAATGGGATTTTTAGATATATTTTTGTGAGTTTATGGCTATTTTCTATCTTTAAAAATATTATTTTTAAGTATTTTTAATTGATTTTTAAATTCAAATAAACAAATAAATATATAAAAAAAAATATTATTTTTTTTTACTGTTGACCGTTGACCGGTTCGGTCAGCGGTAAATGCTGCGCCAAGCGGGATTCGAACCGGCGACCTTCCGTTCACGTGCACGTAGCTCTACCAACTGAGCTACGTGACTAACCCGTTAGAAACTCAGTTTTAATTATATTTATATACTTATTTGAATTAACCGAAAATTCCTTTATTTACAAAAACGTTTTAATTCAATTGACCGGTGCTCGTGACCAGATTCGAACGCGCGACGTGAAGTTCATTTTGCACACATTCCACCACTGGACTGTGTGTCTAACCCGGTTATATTCTTGATTTATATTATACTTAACAACTACCTGTTTTAACCCGAGTTAGTTCATGATTAAAAAGGAATGTTATTACACAAACGTGCGTGTAGCAAGGATCGAACTTGGGACGTGAATATGAAATTTGCACACAGTCCACCGCTGGACTGTGTGTCTAACCCGTTTATAATACGGATTTTAATTACTCTTATACTCTGATATAACTTCATCTTCTTCGTCGAATTACACGGTCAGCATAATTCGACTGGTTAAGTTTGATTTTGTGATTTACAAAGTTCTTAGACATTAACAGTAAATCAAGGGTAAGGAATGGAGAGAGTTTAAGGAACAGAATTTACCGATTGAAGATATTCACAGAAATCCGGCGAAGGTTCGTCGGTATTGGAAATGAACTCCGACTGTTGAACCAATTAACAGCGTTGATCGATTACTCATAACGTTGTGTCACTTAAACAAGGTTTAAAAGAAGTTTTGGATATCTTACCGGTTCACAGTTGGATTCCGGCAGTCTCAGAAACTTTCCGGCGAAGATAAGATTTCCGATGAACGTTGGCTAAGATTGATTCTGATGATGGAGTTGTGTTAGAGATTGACTAAACACATGTTTTAAACAAAAAGAGTCGAAGGAATTACCGTGAGAATGTGAGTCCCGGTTTTCCGGTAACTTGCAGAAAATTTCCGGCGAACTGTTTCAGATGATCTTAAGGTTCACAAATGCGACGAAAATGAAATTGGATAATATTGTGATAGTTCTGAATCGTACAAATGATTGAAACTTGAATTAAATCAGAACTTGAAGAAATATTCGGTTTCAAAAGCCGAAAAGATGAAACTTTAAGTTCAATCACTTCTGACTTAATTAAAAACCGTCGCACATCGGTTATAACTGAAATTGTGAGGTAAACAATCGATTTAACGATTGGTTTGCCGATTATCGGTTTCCAGATAGCATCAACGGTTAAATCGAGTTGTATATAAGTTCCTTTTGCTTTCCTAGTGTTAACAGGAAATACGTTGTGGCGGAGTGGTTAAGAGAAGGGATGATAAGTCGTTTAGAGACTCAGCTGACCCGGGTTCGAGTCCCGGCAGCTTCAATTGTTTTTTTTTATTTTATTTTAACTTTTTATCAAATATAATTTTTATAGTTTAGTTTATTTATTAATTATGTAACGTTTTAACTCAAAATAACCATAAATAATTAATGTACTTTCATAACTTGGTACTTGATTACAAAACGGAGCGGGTTTTGGAGACCCGATTTTTACAAATGTTACATTATGATCATAAACATTTTGGAAAAATACTTAATTTGTGATATATTATCAGTAAGAAGTCACACATAAATGTGGTTCATGGTTTAGGACCAAACTATGTACCGAAGGGCATTTTGGTCCTTTTAAAAGCATAACTTACGTTATTATAATAAAACTCAATTTATGATCAGAACAATAACATCATAATACGTTAATTATATTAACATATCAGTAGGTAATTCATTTTCAAGTTCGTTGTTGATTAAAACCTTGTTTTATGTTAAAAAAGGCATTTTAGTCAAAGTTTGACATTTTAACGGAACTTGTGCATAAACTCATATTATGATTATGATCATGTATTATAATGTAACGCCTCGCTTTTTCGTACTTTCCTTAATTAGAAAGTATAATCGTATTTCTGTTTTTGGAAACTTGTATTCGTATTTCTTCTCCCAATTTTGTAATCCGAGACTTGAATCGTAGTAATAAAATTCATACTTGTTATAGATACATGTCTTACATGCATTCAATCGTTTAAACTGATATTTGTTATACGTGCAAAGACTCATACATTCACACTCGATACTCAAATCATATTTATATGCGTTATATACTTAAAACATGCAAAAATGACAAGTTATATCCTGAAATGAAAGATAAACTAAGTTCAAGGACTAAAAATGTCAAAAACCAAAGAAGCTTCTGGAATAACCCTCCTCGCGGCCCGCGACAGACCCCTTGGTACACTCTTGCGGCCCGCGACCGATTCTTCTTCACCCTCTCGCGGCTCGCGAGAGGGGCATAATCCGAAGAAAATGGTTTCTAGCCCATGGATTGGTCCATTTTGTGTTTTCTACATTTATTACACCCAACTAACAACCCCCTAACCCCATCTATAAATACCCACCTCCTCCCACTCTCATTTCATACCACAAACACTTATCTCTTTCTCTCTAAAAAGCTCCCTCTCCACTGAAAGTTCAAAACTTTCAAAGTGAGTTCTAACTCACCATTTCCCCCTTCTATGATCTTCTTCCTTCTTAACACTTAAAACACCTTTGGGAATGTTTCCATAGGTTTTCTTTGGAAAACTAACTTGGAATTCACCATATTTGAGGTCCTAAGTGTAACAACTTTTCGTTTTAATAGGGTTTCAACCCACAAGTGTTGTATCCTTTCAAGTTTGTTCTTGAAACAAGACTTGAGTTGGTAGTGTGTGATTACTTGCGGATTCGTTTAAATCTTTTCGTACTTATACTATATCAAACTTGTGTACTCGCCAATACTTTGTGTTGAACTATACTTTTAATATATTGCAGGTTAAGGATGTTGATCATGACGAAACTTAGTAGGGACGGCATAGAAACACCTCTAGAATGCTAAGATTTATGTTGTTGAACTTGTTGTATTTAACTTTCGTGTTGTAATTGACAATTTTGTTATGAAATTAAATGGGTTTGATTTAAATATTGTCGCAAATAGTGTTATGATGCCTTGAGTAATCTATTTCGTCTCACTCCGATGTTTTCCGCCATCGGTTGGGTGTGACATATAACCTCAGAGGGTTATGTTATGCTATATTACAATCATAATGCAACCATAAGTCATAAGTAAACTAATCTAAGTTGGGTCAGAATCGAAGGTCAAAGTTGAAGTCAAACTTTATGACTTTCGGTTGCGAACCGACCCTAGGACTGAAATTGACGAGCCGAACATGTTCCCACATGTTCTAATAATTATTACTAATTTGTTTAAGAGTCAAAACATATTTATAATATATATATATATATACACACTCAGATTATAATATTTTCATAATCTGACCCGTTTGACTTTTTAAAAACATTAGCCTTGACCCGTCAATTGACCTAGTAAACGTGATTCTTAGGAGGTGCCATTTCAAAATTTTAGCTCGAATTGGAAAAGTAGCTTATCGGTTGGAATTACCACTTGCACTGGATGGAATTTGCAACACCTTGCATGTGTCACAACTACAGAAGTGTCTCGCGGATGAAAAAACATACATACCTCTTGATGACATTAAGGTGGACGTAAGAATGAATTATGTAGAGAGACCGGTAGCTATAAAAGATTTCAAGTTATAGCGCCTTAGCAACAAGGCCATTAGACAAGTGTTGGTCCAATGGCAACACCATGAAGGGATCGATTCTTACGTGGCAATCAGAGGAAGAAATGCGAGAGCACTATCCAACTTGATTTGGTATGTATACAGTTTTTGAGGACGAAATCTTCTTTAAGGGGTAGACTTGTAACGCCTCGAAATTCACATTTGGCTATTTTGTGCATTTAATTGTCATAGCATGAGGTGTAGTAACTACAATTAACTAACCAAGTTTAATATTATAGTCTTCTAGTAGGAAGTATTGTGGCCCAAAAAACTAACCAATAAAACTGTAGGGACTAAAAGTGTACATGTGAGATAGTTTATTCAATAAAAGAAGGAGAAAAAAATGTAGGAGTATGTGTGTGTAGCGAGACATAGATATGGAAAGAGAGATTTTTCCCTCTAGAAGAAGAACACAAATTCAACAAATTTAAGTGAAACTGGTGGCTAATCTCTTGCATGTACATTGATTCTTAACCATCTAGACTTGCTAATCACTAAGAAAGTTGTAATTTTTCATTTGATGTAGATTGTGTGAAGTATGTGTATGAAAGTGCCAAATCTTGAATGGATTTTAATAGTATGCCATATATTGAAGTAGGAATCTCGTTTAGTATCAGTTTATGAATGAAAGTATGTGTAAAAATTGTGCATGTATATATTCTGAGTAAAAGCCCCCATGTAAGAAGAAGTGGGTTTTTGTCATAATCATGACATTGGAGCTTATAGGATAAATTGTTGATACTAGTTAAATAACATGAAGATATGATGATAAGATGTTGAATTACTAATATGATGAATAAAAATTACTTGGATGTGATAACTATTAGAAAACATGGTAATTTGTTAGTGATTAGACAATTATAAAGAATGTTGAAATGAACGCACACCAAGTATTTGATGAAATGCCTTGTAGGTGAAAATGTGTGAATTTGTGTTACACTCCTTATGATCATGTTTAGAATGTAAAAAATGGCATGTTTGGTGATTGATTATAATTTGGTGAAATAGAATGTAAATGAATGAATTCATGGAATCTAAATATAAAATCGTTAAGTGTAGGTGTGAAGGAAGAAGACTCAAGCCACATGTTTGTAAGTAAAGTATGGTATGAAACTATTTAGACATGGGTATGTTCAAACCGAGTCCTTTTGATAATCTTAAATCCCTTTGGAAATTTCGTAAGTGATCGTGTAAAAAGTTTAAAATCAGGACCAACTTTCATTGTTAGTAGAATGCGTTTTGATTATCGAAGTCACGGGTCTTACTATAGGAATAAAATTATAAAAAAAACATATGAATCGAATCTTACTTTTGTATAAAATCAAACACAATTTTAAATTATTGAAGAAGAGAAAACTGATGTTTCTGTCGAGTCTTTGAGCGTGGCTTACACTTTACAAAAAGAAGGAAGCATGCTTTTATATCAAGGTATATTTCAATATTATATAAAATATTACAAAAGAAAATATTACTTCTAATAACGATTCTAAAGAATATCACGTGTTAACACCATACCATCTCTTAAATAATAGGTTCTTTTAATGAAAATTGATATTTATTATTTTTTTAATCAGGTCAATTTTTTATTGAACGACAACATTCCTTATTTTAAAATGCTTATCTTAATATCCACGATTACTTTAAATGTATATTTAGATTAATCAATATTTTTTAGGAGCTGTTAAAATTTCTCACAAAATCCATTCTTACTTGAAATACTGCTTTAATTCATAACTTCTAATAATAATATTTTTTAATTAAACCTAAAAAATCATATTTTTATGAAGCTTTTTAATATTTAATTTTAAATGATAATGATTTTTTGAATTAAATTGTCAAAAGAATGCAGAATCGACAAATTTTTAAGTATTATAATAGATACCATGATTTGTTTAAACAAACTTTAAGTTATTATAGAGAATAATAAAATGTAAATCCAAGTATGAGTTTAGATATTTTTCATATTTAAACATATTACGTGATTGGTAATTTAGTTTTCTCATTTGAAAACATTTACGTTTATCACTGTAATCAATAGTTTTTGAAATTATAATTGAGGTAAGATGAGTTATTTATGGGTTATTTAAATATTTTTTCGATGTTTAATTACACAATGTAAAGTCAGCTTCCTAATGAATTGATGATCAAACATTTTAGATGTGAGTGAAGTATCAGTTAGTTAGTATGAGAAAAAGATTGCAAACTTGTAAAATAATTATCAAGTACACTTACTTGTCTTATTATACTCTACAAACAAAAAGTAATCATTATTTAACCTATGTAAATACAGAGAACTATAACCTAGTAACCAGTAATATTATAAAAAAAGTATAAAAAGTTTAATAGAAATAATTAATACTTCACATGGCAAAGGCCTTGTATTCAAGTAGTGTTTAAAATCCACCTTTAACTAACAATAAATTTTTATTATACTTAAATCAATCAAACATTACATTTGTAAGAATTTAAATTCACATCATTTTAGTTGAGAGCAAACACTATACCACAAGACCATTAAGTCATATATAAAAAAACTCACCGTCTACCAATGATACTTTGCACAACCAAGTTGTCGCAAGTGGCCATGTTCACCTTTTTTGTTACAAACACGACTTTTCGATCATCACAACCTGCTATCATTATTCAGACGGTTTAGGGTTTGTGAACGAGTGATAACAAGTATATGTTTAAAAAATTTGTGTTTGGAAAAGAAACAAGAGAGAATATACATGATTCTATAGAATTTTAAAATAGGGGATGAAAAGCGTAATTTGAATAAGAGATGGACCATGAATGTAACTTACGGTTCAAAGTTAACTAAGGAGAAGAGAGAGATTGAAAAGGAAGCATAAGGGTCCACCAAAAAAGAAGCTACTTGCTGGATGAAGGAGCTTCTATTGCTTTCGTTTATCAATTTCTTTCGAAAAGAAAAAAAGTGGTAACCCCCACATAAATACCAACTCTTGAAAACAAAGGCACCACACCCGAACCCTCCGACAAATAAAACATATTTTGAAGTTAATAACCGTCTACTTTAAATAATGATAAACACGTGACACATGTGATAACGTACAAAACCTTATCTCAGATGATTTACTCTTTTTTTCTTTTTACGTGTAGTTTTCCGTCTGATAATGACAGACCTTAATTAAGTTTTTTTTTTTTCCTTTTTCATAAGAAATATATAATACGTTATTTGACAGACCTTAATTAAGTGTTTTTTTTTTCTTTTTTCATAACAAATATATAATACGTTGGTTATTTTATATAAAATAGGTAGATAGTGTTGTTACTTGAAGCAACCATTGACATGTGGTATTTGAATAGTTAAGGGTTTATATTATGCTTAAATCGATCATCATAAATGAATTTGGATGTTGTTTATGATGATGAGAACACAAAGAAAGATACAGCTCCGAAAGCTGGTCACATTTTGGTTCCCATGCGGATATAGAATTGAAGGGGTGGCTAATAATAAATAAGAAGAAATAATTGAAAAGTCAAACAGTAATGAAGAAAGAAGCTAAAAAATGAATCTCCGTTGACATATATAGGAGTCTGGTTGTAAAAAACGCAGGTACTCAACCCACCCAGCAGCTGTTCATCTAATAAAATGAAAGTTGTTTTCTTATTAGAGCTGTAAATCATATACACTGTGTTTGGAGTGGATCGATTTCAGAAGATTGAAAAGGTACGTACGTAGCAGAGAGTAGTGTAAATAAGGAAAGGAAAGGAAAGGAAAGGATGGGGTGCATATGCTCCACTAGTGTAAGGCCGGATCCTACTCGTCTTGCTGAACAAACCCCGTGTGAGTGAGTAGTACACCATTCATTTCAAAAAACTAATGACGACCACCATTTTATTTAATTAATGATCTCTGTACGTACGTAGCAGTCACGGTAAGGGAAGTGGAGGCCTTGTATGAGCTTTTTAACAAGTTGAGCAGGTACAACGATGGTCTCATTCACAAGGTACTTTCTGAATCCATCAACATATATATATATATATATACACGATCATCAACTACTCAACCAATGATCATATCTTATTAAGGAACAACTCCAGAAACAAACAAAATTTCTTTGCAGACAGGGTAATTACATGTTAATTAATTCAATTCCATCTTCACATATACATAGATCATCTGATATAATTTCTGTAGATATATAACTTACGTACGTTGGCCCTTATAATAAATGATCATGTATATATTATATGCAGTTAAAAGAAATGGTGATTGCACTCTTACACGAGTCTGAATTGGTTCTCTCGGAAGATATGATCGAAGTGATTGTGAACACAACATTTAGAAAAGAGATGGAATAATAGATGAAGAGGAGTGGAAGCAATTCGTTGTTCCCTAATAAAGAATATGACCCTTGACGTACTGCACAATTTTTCTTCTTAATAATACCCAATTTGATAAATAAAACATCTATATATGCCCAATGCTCATATTGTCTAATTAATGTTGGGGACAGGGATATGACCTTCAGGTTCCCTGAGGAGGAGGAGGATTAAGAGATATAGCCTTGCAAAGGATTCAATAAATTAAACTGTAAAAGAAGAAACTCTTCTGCTTCTGCTTATGAAAAAAATATCAAACTACCTTTTAACGGATATTACACCATCGCACAAATATAATCACCTCAATTAATGGATATTGAATATGACAATCACCAGATGTATCATTCTCGCGACAACAATTGGAGCTCGAGTCCAACCCACTGTAACTTCTTGTTTGATTGGTAGGCATGTTATTGTTGTCTACTACCTAGAAACAAGCCGTCCCGAACTGTAATGAATATAAACACCTAAGTATGAAATGGGAATAAGGTTCCAATCAAGGGACTAAAACATATATTCAAACATGTTGAGAACAAATTACAGACATAAGAAAACAAGTTGTGTTTTTATATTTACTGCTATGGACATAAAGTTCAGATGCTGTTAACCATAAATAATATCTAACTGTATATGACGTCCAATTAGTCAGATTATAAAGTCAAATTTGAACATTTAGCTATTATATAATGCAATCATTATATGACAAATAAAATTACCTACAATATTAGAAACCGTACGCGACCGGCCTCCTCCGTGCTCAGGTCCTAATAACCTGGTTAGTGGATCCTCCTTGCCACAAAAATAACTACCATCATCAATCATTTTTCTTTCGAAAACAGCCTACAAAAAATATATATATATATATATATATATATATACAACTATTAGAACATTTGACATTAATATATATTATTATTATTAAACAAATAAACATTACTTACTAGTTTAACTGACTGACTCTGCTCGCCTGCTTTCACATAGTGAATACAACTTAGTTTTCCGATTTCGTTTTGCTCTACTAACAATATACCTTTTGGAGCGATAGTCTTGAACATTTTTAAGGAAAGAATACACAGGTACAAGTTGCGTCCATATTTTCTCAAGGCGTGGGCTCAAAGCCGCAAACCCGATGCGTCCTAACCGAGTTGGGTTTTTGTTTGCCTTCGCACCTGCTCTTGCTTTTCGACTTTTTTTCTTCACATTAATAAACAAATTGTTATTATGTTATAGTTACATATATATATATATATATATATATATATATATATATAACACTAACTAGTTATTAATCATAATATGTAATTCACATATACCTCAAATTCCTTCCCATTCCTTTGGGTGACGAATTCCTTCCAATGCTCTGAATCGAGATTCTTATACGTCTCAAAAGGAGTTAAGCCTTTCCTTACAAATTCTGGTAACTCTGCCAATTTGTATGACGTTTTTTAGTATGAATCTTTTAGGAGCTTCGCTACCAATATGCCATTCTCTCTACATATTTACAAAACCAAAGATTAACAATTATAATTCATATATCTAACAAAGCACAAATTTATATACCTTGCTTGATATCTAGCCAAAGTTCTTCCCATTTTCCTTTCCAAATTTACCAGACGGGATGTGATACGAAAATTTAGCTTTCAATTTCACTCCTAACCATGAAGTGAAGTCATTGGCATTTCTGCCAATTAACTGATTGAGTTCAAATGTGATCTCACAAACCTTCTTGGAAAATGTGGCTGCCCCACGCTTTGACATCTTAGATAAATTACACAACAAATTAACAAACTCATGAGTAGTTTAACAATCTAAGGGATAAAGAAATTATAAATTGTTTTGTAAATGAAAAGGTTGATATGTAAAACAAATGAGTGAGACGCATAACAAACTTGTTTTGTTGTACATATAGCAATGCCACGTGTACATGATGTTAGTGCCTTGTGCCTTTGCCTTTAGAACCTAAAGACCTCGGACTTACAAAACATTACAAAAATAGTAATTTATAAACAGTTGTATCATAGAACATACAAGGCTGCGAGAATGAAGTGTTCAAGTTCAAAGGGAGATGTATCAAACATTTCCAGAAAAAGGGCGGATACAAACTCATCGTATATCAAAGATAGCAGCCTACCTTAAATGCCCAAATATATATATATATATATAAACTTATTGAAAAGGAACCAACCTAACTCAAAGTAACATAACATATCAAATATGCAACTTACAAAAGGGTTCAGTTGGTCACATGTTAATTTACAATAATATGTCATATTTAACACCTCATCTATCTGGACCTTTTTTTGACAAGTCCAACAAAAGATATTATTAACCACAGTGGATTAGGAGAACCTAAATACACAATCCGACAAATTCACATTAACATACATGGAATCAAGGGACCACAATAAATAAAATGACATTAAAATTTATGAAAACACATTTTACTACTAAAAATAAGAAAACCGTGTTAGAGAAAAATAAATAAAATGACATTAAAATATAAAAAGACATTTTACTACTAAAACTAATTTAGCTATTCGTCGTCGGAATCCATCAAAAGGTAGGGTAACTAGTCTATGTTTAATATATTATTATCCACCAATGCATGTTACACCATAGTTTTACAAAATTCTAATGTTTAATATATTATTATTATTATTATTATTATTATTATTATTATATGTGTTTCTCTTGCTTACATCAAGTGGCTGCTAAAGCTTTCACAGATTCCTGAAGTATTTGTGGCTCCAGAATTTAGCAAGCAAAATTGCAAGGATTGATTGATGGATTTAGTGATGCTGATGCAATTCAAGTTAAGAATATAAAGAAACTAACTAATCATGACGTAAAAGTAGTGGAATAATTTCTAAAATCAAAATGCTAGTAAGATCCTGACTCACCTGAGGTAGCTAAGGTGTGTCTCGGTTAGTTAGTTCGTTAGTTATTCATGTCAAGATTGCATAGGTTTTGATATAATCTTATCTGTGTACGGTGTCACACCCCGACCCGCAGCGGATAAAGTGATCGGGGCATGATTGGGTTATCATCAAAGCTCATGACATTTATTATGCGTTTCATATTCTTTAATACAAATTAAATGGAAATTTACAATAAAGGTTACAACTGTTCTAACTAACAATCTAAACTTCTTGATTCTCTTCAAAAGCATATCCTATGTTTTCCTTGCTTCAACCTGTTCACCTGTATCATGTGTAAAAGGGTTTTTGGATCAACATAATGTTGGCGAGTGAATCCTATGGAAAACATTTGAACAATTTATTTAAATTGATTATGAAATATGTGCACAACCAAACATGAGTAAAAATAGATGTAACTTAATCAACAATCATAAGATATTGAATGAAACACTCATGAATAATAATGGAACAATTAAAGGCACGCGATGCTCAACTCGTCTCTCACGAGGAACTGAGGGGCCTAATGAATGAATTGCATAACCATGATAATATGAATGACACAACTACAAACAATACAAACTCAATGATATACACATAAACCATAATGAATTTGATTTGTAGCACGCGTTGTTCAACTCGTCTTCCACGAGGAACTGATGGGCTTAATGTATGAGTTTCATATAATATGACAAATGGAAATAAGTAAATCACAACAATAAAAACAATCTAAGTTTAAGTCATGATGTGGTATGGCACGAGTTTAAATAAATAAATTGATTATTTTCATAACACATGACACACCCCAAAACGTGTAATTTAAAAAGGGGAAGTTGTAAGATTCACTCACAGTGGGTGCGTTCGGTTGTTGATGTTGAATGTACGCGAAGTGGTTTTAACCACGAGTGAGATTAACCTAGATAAATCGCATTATGGTTTGGTAAGTAAACGGATTTTATTAATCTATTTTAGTAGGATTGTTGGGTGTATTTTCGTGAGTTTGAGGTTATTTTCTAACCTTAAAAATGTTATTTTTAAGTATTTTTAATTGATTTTTGATTAAAATAATTAAATAAAAATAATAAAAAAATTTATTTTTTCTGCGTGACCGTTGACCTGACCGTTGACCGGTTCGATCATGTATACAAGTGCGCTGAGTGAGGCTCGAACCCGAGACCTCCCGTACGCGTGCACGCAGCTCTACCAACTGAGCTACGTGTCTAACCCGTTATAAATCTGATTTTAATTATATATATATATTAATTAGTTTAAACCGAAAATCATTTTATTTCAAAAATAGTTTTAAGTCAATTCGGCGGTGCGCTCCACAGGTCTCGAACCCGGGACCTGTGGCTTAAACTAACACACAGTCCACCGCTGGACTGTGTGTTTAACATGTTATATAATTCGATTTTTATTATACTTAAATACAATTTAGTTATTACCTTTTCTGCCTTATTAAAAAGAATAGAATATTGTTCGAGTCGGTGCAGAGGACCGGACTCGAACTCGTGACCTGCGATATAAACAAACACACAGTCCACCGCTGGACTGTGTGTCTAACTTGGTTATTATTCCGATTATTAATATACTTAACATATAACTGTGACGACTCCGGTTCAGTTTAACAAAAATGATTTTTATTAAGGCATCGTGTGTGGGACGGGATTCGAACTCGAGACCTTTGCTTTATATGTGCACACAGTCCACCGCTGGACTGTGTGTCTAACCCGATTAATATCCAGATTTATATTATACTTATAACATACTGAAATACATCGTCTTCTTCACTGAAATATAACCAGAGTTCGGAAAAACGACTGGTTCAAAGTTTTATCGGTTTATTAGTGTTTTACAGTTCATTAAGGTGAGATAAATGTGAAAAAGGAAAAGAAATTGGGCGGAGAAGTATACCGACTGGACTCTCTGTTTTCCGGCAGAAACTCCGGCGACAGAATTCAACTCCGGCGTCAGGTGTCTTGCAGCAGCAAGTCTCCGGAAAGCTTGGAAAGAGTATGGGTATCTCCAGTATAAGCTTCAGAGGCTCAGCAAGGCTCGGCAATGGGGAAATCGGTTTTCTGGCGACGAACAGAAAAGTTCCGGCGAGTGGAATTACGCCGAGGAAAAGTGTGGTTTTGAGCGAAAAGGTTTGCAATGGGTTGAGAGTGAATTTATAGGGGAAAACGTTGAAGAATCTGGTCTGATTTCCGACTGTGTTCGTATATCATAAAAACTCCGGCGGTTTTGGTTTGGTCGCGGACTTCAAACATCGGTTATAACCGATGTCTGGTTAATGGTTTACGTTATAACGTAAATTGTAGTTAAGACTCGCGAGATTTCTGGGATTCCGACGACTGAACTGATTGGGCGCCGGTTTTGAATTCGTAACGTTACTTTATGATTTAAATGATTTCATTATTTAACAAACAAAGCAAGTGGCGCAGTGGTTTGTGTGATGTGCGATAAGGCTTTTCCGAATCGGTACAGACCCGGGTTCGAAACCCGGCAGAGGTATAATATTTTTATTTGCGATTTTTGACAGTTTTTCAAAAACTAAATATATATTCCCGTATAATAATTGATTACGGATCGTTTAAAAATATTTTGGGCATTTAATTCGCAACGAAAATTTTGACTGACTGTTCGGTTGCTAAACGGAGCGGGTTTGGTAAATCCGTTTTTGACGGATGTTACAGTATCCCCTGCTTTTTAGAAATTTCGTCCCGAAATTTAAATAATGATATATTTTGACTAAAAAGGATGGTGATGTTTTGTTTGACAGTTGTATGCTCAGAAAAATGAGGGTTTAAGTTTTTTTGTTCGAGGCGGTAACGTTCCTTGTAAGGGTTAAGTACTCTATTCAGGAATCGCTTTTTGTTGCCTACTGTATAAGTATTGATAAGCATAAATGATTTGCTAAAAATGATATCATGCATAAGAATTTAGATACGTTTGGGAAAATATGGTTATATCCTAAGGCAAAACTTCTAACACTACAACCTATATGGAACATAAATAAAAACACAACAACTGATATTTGAACATAAGTAAACACAACAGCTAATATTCGAACATGAATAAAACATCAAATATTTGAACATGAAAACACATCACAAATATTTGAACATGAATAAACACATCAGCAAATATTTGAACATGAATAAACACAACAACAAATATTTGAATCCACATTCTGATATCATATATGTTTGAATGATGGAAGTTCCTCTCTCGATTGTTATGATGGAGAGGTTAGTTTATGTAGAAATGGATCACAATCCAATCTCTTTAAATAACATGATGATATAAATGTAACACAAATTCCAACCAAGGCAATACTAAAACCTACATGGAACTTCTCATAACCGCCTGATAATGCCTCTGATCCTTTGGCAAGAATACTTATATATAGGAAGTACCAGCGGCGTATCCACCATATTCTTGCCAAATTTTCATTAGTTTTATCCACAAGTTATGATTGGTTACCAAGAAACTAATAAATCCTACATAGAACTTCTCATAACCGTCCGATAATGCCTCTGATCCTTTAACAAGAATACTTATATATAGGAAGTACCAGCGGCGTATCCACCATATTCTTGTCAAATTTTCATTGGTTTTATCATTGAATTATGATTAGTCCTATAATTCTACAACCAATACAACAAACATATAATACTGAAATGAAATATATCTGTGCGATCAAGGCTCAATCGAACGGAACCGATCGTATTGCATGTACTGAAAATGAAATGGATGTGCGCTCAAGGCTCAATCAAACGGAGCCGAACGTTATTGAATGTACTGAAATTGAAATTGTGTGCTCAAGGCTCAATCAAACGGAGCCGAGCGTATTGCATGTACTGAAATTGAAATTGTGTGCTCAAGGCTCAATCAAACGGAGCCGAGCGTATTGCATGTACTGAAAATGAATAACTTAACCACACAAACAGCCTATGCATGGAACCTCTCATAACCGCCTGAT
Source organism: Scalesia atractyloides (assembly GCA_947069175.1). Classification (NCBI taxonomy): domain Eukaryota; kingdom Viridiplantae; phylum Streptophyta; class Magnoliopsida; order Asterales; family Asteraceae; genus Scalesia; species Scalesia atractyloides. Next base: position 88,290,806 of record CAMTDV010000116.1, on the reverse strand, counting down.
AATGCCTCCGATCATTTGACAAGAATACTTATATATAGGAAGTACCATCGGCGTATCCACCATATCCTTGTCAAATTTTCATTGACTTTATCCGCAAGTTATGGTTAGTTCGATGCGACTCTACTACAAACACCACAACCACAAGATATTGATAATGAAATTGTCTGTGCGGTCAAGGCTCAATCAAACGGAGCCGAACGTATTAAATGAAATTGTATGTGCGCTCAAGGCTCAATCAAACGGAGCCGAACAATTGAATGAAATTGCATGTGCGCTCAAGGCTCAATCAAACGGAGCCGAACGTATTGAATGTACTGAAATTGAACAACTTAATCTAAACAACCATCACACAATCATCCTATGCATGGAACCTCTCATAATCGCCTGATAATGCCTCCGATCATTTGACAAGAATACTTATATATAGGAAGTACCATCGGCGTATCCACCATATCCTTGTCAAATTTTCATTGACTTTATCCGCAAATTATGGTTGGTTCGATGCGACTCTACTACAAACACCACAACCACAAGATACTGATAATGAAATTGTATGTGCGCTCAAGGCTCAATCGAACGGAGCCGAACGTATTGCATGAACTGGAAATGTAAATTGAAATGTGCGCTCAAGGCTCAATCAAACGGAGCCGAGCGTATTGCATGTATTGAAATGTAAAATGAAATGACCGATCAAGGCTCAAACAAACGGAGCCGATCGTGCGGGCACGCCAAGATCAACCACATAATAAAATGGGGATCCAACTCAACCTCGATGGATGGGGAGCCACGGCCTCGGCAAAAGCATATACTGAAAACAATATATAATATATAATATCCAATAATTTCTCTAACAGTCTACACATGGAAAAACATCAAACCAAACGATAGGGGTTGAATCTGGATCTTCGGCGAAGAGGACTAGTTGAGTATCTTCGTTTGGGCCGTCATTATCTTCGACAGGGTTGGCGTTGATATTGAAGACTCTTCCTCTTGCTGATGGCATAGTGGTTGGGTTTTCTTGGTTTACTTGGTTAACTGGGTTTGATTGGGCTTGAGTGTTGATAACATTAACCAATTGGGGGCATGTGTTTCTAAAGTGGGTAGGGTCGCCACAATTGAAACAAGCTCGAGCATGTGGGAACATGGGGTATTGGGGTTGGTGATAAGTTTGGGCCATGTTTTGAGTAGGGGAAAAGGTTTGGTTTTGAAAGGTGCGACAAACATTGCTCAAATGACCATAGCGTCCACAAGTTGCACATAGACGACAAGGTAGGGTATGGGGATGGTGATAAAAACAGTTGTTGCATCGAGGGTGAGGTCCAAGATATGGTTTCTTATCTGGGTAAGCTGAGTTGGGTGCCACTTGGGTGATTGGGATAGCTCGGATGGGTATAGCGTGTAAAACTGGTTGATTTCGCTGGGTCGCAGCGAAAAGTCGCCCGACTCTTCTTCTCTTAGGATTGGGTTGAGAAGGGGATTCAGTTTGGGTGGAGTCGGAGGTTTCAGTCGATTCTTTATCCTTCTTCTTCTCCTCCTTGAAGTCTTTGTTTCGGATTCGGTTCTCGGTGAGCTCTGTTGCTAGCTCCATTGCTGCTTCCAAAGTTGCAGGCTTGGTACTTATCACAGGGTCTTGAATCTTTGACGGAAGACCACGAATGTAGTGCTCGATCAAACGGTAGAGGGGAGTGAACATGATGGGAACCATTTGATGTAACTCGAGGAATCTTTTATTGTAGGTGATGTGGTCTCCTTCCACTTGCTTCAATGAGTAAAATTCATCCTCTAACTTCTTGATTTCGCTCATTGGGCAAAATCGTCTGGTCATGATTTCCTTCAATTCGTTCCAAGTTAAGGACATAGCATCTTCCACACCTCGTTTTGCCTTCTCTGTGTTCCACCAAGTAAGTGCTACCCCATATAATCGACCGGTAGCATATCGCACTTTGCGATCGTCAGGGCAATCGCAATTTAGAAATGTGTTCTCCATTTCTTCGAACCAATGGAGGAGAGCGGTGACGCCTTCAGTCCCTTTGTATTTCGGAGGGTCGCATGATTTGAAGTGCTTGTAGGTGCATTTAGTGGTATTTGGGGAAGAGTTGAAAATGTTTTGGTTTGCTTGATTGACAGGATTAACGGTAAGTGCTTGCTGAACTTGGATTACAATATTGGGTATTACGGCAGCCATTTGTTGAGCGATTAAGGTAGCCATGTGTTCGCGGGCTTTTCTTGCTCTCGACTTCCTACGGGCGAGGTTAGAAGACATCTACAAGGAATACATGACAAGAGTATGAGTTGGATGCTTTTGGGTTCATGGGTCGCATTAGGAATGAACATTCATAAAATAATTATAGATAAATAAATTACTACATCCATTGGATGTCTTGGGTTTTGCTCGCTGTTAGGCCCTTCATGCCGCCATACTTTACCTGTGTAATCATGTGGGCCCCCATGAATACCGGTTTTTCATATGGTTCGCACGGTTTCTGCCAGGTTGCGTACACAAAAACCCGGAGAAAATCGAGAAATATGTATACAACGTGTAATATTCGGAATGTGTCCAGGTGTAGACACGGTGACACCTCAAAGTAGGGTTAGTTCGAACGACGTTTGGTGTGGCATGCTTTGGCCTAATAGGTCCTTCGTACTCTCATCGTTGGTCCCCAGGTAGGCAAACTGGTCCGTTATATTGGATTTATACGAATGCCAGCCTAGACAGGACGTTCCGACTACCGGTACTTGTACCCTTCCAGTTACTACATGCCCGTCGCAGAACTTACTTTGATGAGATTTGAAAATTGCACAAAATCTTTGGATAATGAGAGTATGAAAATAAATTGAATGCATGAACATCGATCTATGTATAATGAATATGTATATATGTATGATGAATATGTATATAAGCATGTATGTTTGACTGAAATGTAAACAAATATGAAACAAATAAATATCACAAGTTTGTATGTAACCACCTAATCAATTAAAATTTAGGCAGACTATAGTATAGGCTCTAAGGGTCTAATAACCTATCCTATATCCCTATAGTCATGGCTCTGATACCAATCTGTCACACCCTGACCCGCAGCGGATAAAGTGATCGGGGCATGATTGGGTTATCATCAAAGCTCATGACATTTATTATGCGTTTCATATTCTTTAATACAAATTAAATGGAAATTTACAATAAAGGTTACAACTGTTCTAACTAACAATCTAAACTTCTTGATTCTCTTCAAAAGCATATCCTATGTTTTCCTTGCTTCAACCTGTTCACCTGTATCATGTGTAAAAGGGTTTTTGGATCAACATAATGTTGGCGAGTGAATCCTATGGAAAACATTTGAACAATTTATTTAAATTGATTATGAAATATGTGCACAACCAAACATGAGTAAAAATAGATGTAACTTAATCAACAATCATAAGATATTGAATGAAACACTCATGAATAATAATGGAACAATTAAAGGCACGCGATGCTCAACTCGTCTCTCACGAGGAACTGAGGGGCCTAATGAATGAATTGCATAACCATGATAATATGAATGACACAACTACAAACAATACAAACTCAATGATATACACATAAACCATAATGAATTTGATTTGTAGCACGCGTTGTTCAACTCGTCTTCCACGAGGAACTGATGGGCTTAATGTATGAGTTTCATATAATATGACAAATGGAAATAAGTAAATCACAACAATAAAAACAATCTAAGTTTAAGTCATGATGTGGTATGGCACGAGTTTAAATAAATAAATTGATTATTTTCATAACACATGACACACCCCAAAACGTGTAATTTAAAAAGGGGAAGTTGTAAGATTCACTCACAGTGGGTGCGTTCGGTTGTTGATGTTGAATGTACGCGAAGTGGTTTTAACCACGAGTGAGATTAACCTAGATAAATCGCATTATGGTTTGGTAAGTAAACGGATTTTATTAATCTATTTTAGTAGGATTGTTGGGTGTATTTTCGTGAGTTTGAGGCTATTTTCTAACCTTAAAAATGTTATTTTTAAGTATTTTTAATTGATTTTTGATTAAAATAATTAAATAAAAATAATAAAAAAATTTATTTTTTTCTGACCGTTGACCTTGACTGACCGTTGACCGGTTCGATCATGTATACAAGTGCGCTGAGTGAGGCTCGAACCCGAGACCTCCCGTACGCGTGCACGCAGCTCTACCAACTGAGCTACGTGTCTAACCCGTTATAAATCTGATTTTAATTATATATATATATTAATTAGTTTAAACCGAAAATCATTTTATTTCAAAAATAGTTTTAAGTCAATTCGGCGGTGCGCTCCACAGGTCTCGAACCCGGGACCTGTGGCTTAAACTAACACACAGTCCACCGCTGGACTGTGTGTTTAACATGTTATATAATTCGATTTTTATTATACTTAAATACAATTTAGTTATTACCTTTTCTGCCTTATTAAAAAGAATAGAATATTGTTCGAGTCGGTGCAGAGGACCGGACTCGAACTCGTGACCTGCGATATAAACAAACACACAGTCCACCGCTGGACTGTGTGTCTAACTTGGTTATTATTCCGATTATTAATATACTTAACATATAACTGTGACGACTCCGGTTCAGTTTAACAAAAATGATTTTTATTAAGGCATCGTGTGTGGGACGGGATTCGAACTCGAGACCTTTGCTTTATATGTGCACACAGTCCACCGCTGGACTGTGTGTCTAACCCGATTAATATCCAGATTTATATTATACTTATAACATACTGAAATACATCGTCTTCTTCACTGAAATATAACCAGAGTTCGGAAAAACGACTGGTTCAAAGTTTTATCGGTTTATTAGTGTTTTACAGTTCATTAAGGTGAGATAAATGTGAAAAAGGAAAAGAAATTGGGCGGAGAAGTATACCGACTGGACTCTTTGTTTTCCGGCAGAAACTCCGGCGACAGAATTCAACTCCGGCGTCAGGTGTCTTGCAGCAGCAAGTCTCCGGAAAGCTTGGAAAGAGTATGGGTATCTCCGGTATAAGCTTCAGAGGCTCAGCAAGGCTCGGCAATGGGGAAATCAGTTTTCTGGCGACGAACAGAAAAGTTCCGGCGAGTGGAATTACGCCGAGGAAAAGTGTGGTTTTGAGCGAAAAGGTTTGCAATGGGTTGAGAGTGAATTTATAGGGGAAAACGTTGAAGAATCTGGTCTGATTTCCGACTGTGTTCGTATATCATAAAAACTCCGGCGGTTTTGGTTTGGTCGCGGACTTCAAACATCGGTTATAACCGATGTCTGGTTAATGGTTTACGTTATAACGTAAATTGTAGTTAAGACTCGCGAGATTTCTGGGATTCCGACGACTGAACTGATTGGGCGCCGGTTTTGAATTCGTAACGTTACTTTATGATTTAAATGATTTCATTATTTAACAAACAAAGCAAGTGGCGCAGTGGTTTGTGTGATGTGCGATAAGGCTTTTCCGAATCGGTACAGACCCGGGTTCGAAACCCGGCAGAGGTATATATTTTTATTTTGCGATTTTTGACAGTTTTTCAAAAACTAAATATATATTCCCGTATAATAATTGATTACGGATCGTTTAAAAATATTTTGGGCATTTAATTCGCAACGAAAATTTTGACTGACTGTTCGGTTGCTAAACGGAGCGGGTTTGGTAAATCCGTTTTTGACGGATGTTACATACGGTATCATGTTTAAATTTATCTTTGAAATAATTACAGGTGCTTGAATTTTTCCACTCTGGCTGTACATCTAAAGACAAACAATCTAGCACAGGATTGATGCTGAAAGATGCAGTTAATTCTGTTATTCTTCCGGTCATGGCTCATGGCTCACGTTAAGTAAAATCCTTATTCTTTTTACTATGATATAACACCACAATTTACTTTTATTATATAACATTTATATGGCGAATATGCCAATTCATTTGGGACCCTGCAGCAGATCCACTTTTTTTATCCTATTCTAAACTCAGCTCTTTGTCACTGTGTTTTCACATTAAGAATTATTTGCAGATCAAGAGATGTCAAAGGGGCTTCTTGCTCCCCAGACAAATCCTCCTACATCTCTATATAAATGTTGGTTTATCAAGAAAACGCAAGAAAAGCACTTCGAATTGTTGATTAATCGTCAGAGATGGCTTAGAACCAATCGTTCATATGTAGCCAGCCTCACCTACAACTTTGGGGAAAGAAATGGTAATATTTAAGGTTTAAAAGAACATAATTGAGCCTTGAGGCATTTTCCTTCGCCTCATTTGATGAGTTATATTACACATGTGAATTTTGTTTAGATTTGTGTCCACTTAATATACATTATCTTTGTTTGTTACACTGTTAGCGTAACCTGTCCACCGGACGGGTATTAAACTAGTTCGTATATCGCCAACTCAACTTTAATTAAACTTATTAACTATTTTTCTCATTTTTTTATTGTCAAAATGGTTGGTATGTGTCTGGTTTTATCCACGTTAATGTCCGCATTGCAATGCGCGAGTTAGGTCTACTAGTTTTGTATAAAATATATAAAAAAGTATGTTGATAAAACACAACACATTATTGCAATACACGAGTTACGTCTACTAGTTTTGTATAAAACATACAAAAAGGTATGTGATAAACACACACATATTAGAGGGTGTATGTGATAAACACACACATATTAGAGGGTGGGTGGTGGCGTTGAAAGCGGCAGGGGTGATGGTCGGTGACAATAATGGTGCTGAAAGGTAAAAGAGGGAATGAGATGAGAGAAAAATGAGGACGAATCTAAAGTAAAAACTATTATAGATGATTATCAAAATACATTTTCTTGGTTCAATTATTAAATAAAGGTGTGTTCCATTACACCACCAGAGCAGTCTATTGAGTGTAGTCTCTCAAATTAGACGCATGAAAAATAAAAGAAATGTAACCATGGGAAAGATAAAGTCAAAATAAGAAGAGTAAACTCCTATGGTTTGGTCGTTTTAATGATTTTGCCCCAATCCTTGAAAAATAGCCGTTTTACTCCTTGATGTTTCGGCTTTGTCGCCAGTTTGCTCCACGGACTTAACTTCACCCATACTGTATGTTAACTGGAAGGGTATTTTGGTAATCACAAATATTAAATAAGGATACTTTGGTAATTTGTATTTGTATTTATATTTAAATATATACACACAAATACACAAACTCTCTACTCTCTCTCTCTCCAAGATCTCTCTGTTCTATAGTCACCACCCACCACCTGACATCACCGGCACCGCCCGCCGCTGCCCGCCACCCACCACCCAGGTGCCCCCACCTAATCAACAAACTCAAAACAACACTAAAATGCCCCACATTTTTTATAGTTCTTCGATAAACCCAAAAAAAAAATAAACAACCAGTGTTGTTTTGAGTTTCTTAATTAAGGTGTCTGCACCAAGAATTAAATCAAACCAAAAAAGCCCTTTAAAGTGAATTTGTTTTAATTGCAAAACAGAACAGACATGAACAGCCTTTGGAACGACTCGATCGGAAACCAACTTACCTTGATTATTGGCGAGAGAGAGAACAACCCTAGAGCGGCTTTGGTGGTGGTGAGTCAGAGATCATGGAGTCTCAGATTTTCTGGTCGCCAAATGGTAGTGTGCTCGGCGAGAAGGTTCAGATCTGCGATAAAGATGACGGTGGATTTGGGATTTCGAGGTCCAAGGTTGCAGATTAAGATGATGGCAGGTAGCCGGCGGTGATTGTTGTTGGTTTAGGGTTGAAGATGAAGACGGTGGTGGTGCCCGGCTCCGATTTTAGGTGGCTTTGAGCTCCAAATCGACGGTTGGTGATCTCTTGAAGTGGTAACATTGAGAACGAGAGAGAGAGAGAGGGGAGGGGGAGTTGTGTTGGTGACGGCGGCAGATGTTTGTGGTAGTGGCGGCAATGACGGCGTCGGCGGCGTATGATGATGATGCTTGAGGGTGAGTCCTGAGAGATCAGTGTATTGACTGATGTTTGGTTTGTTATACTGAATATATATATCAATAACAGTAGTATATTTATTTTTTTATAAAAGGAAATTAATTTAATAAAACAAAATCAATTCAAATATAATTTACCAAAATACTCTCACTTTATATTTGAAATTACGAAAATATCCTTTCTGTTAATATACAATATAGATAGAGTTAGAGGCGGGGAACAAAATAAAAAAAACATACTAAACTATTGAAGGAAAATGACTATTTTGAAAGGATTGAAGCAAAACCATTAAAGTGGCCGAACATGAGCAAAACCAAAGTTTACTCAAATAAGAATTAACCTTGCCCTATTTGAACTAGTTTCTGAAATCTGCCACCGTCGCCGATCATCTTTCCGGAGGTTTGATTCTGTTTTAATAATTTAATAATAATAATAATAATTATAAGACAGAGAGACAGACAGGCAGACGTAGAATTTTTAATCCGATTCGATTGAATTGCTTTCGTTTCGTTATCATTGGTGGTATGAAGGAAACTCATACCGGCAGGTGTAGGTGTAATGGAAATGGTGATTCTTCCTTGGTGTTTGGGAACCCCCAAACAATAAGAATTCTGTAGTTAGTCGTAAGAATTAGCTTTTAGTCTCCTTCCATCACACTTGTTTGCCAAGTCATTAAGTTGTCAGTCGAGATTAGTCAGTCATATCCATATTGACTTGTGAATTGTTTCTGGCTGATTGCTTCTGCAGATTCATCCAGTTGAATCCTATCTCGCAGAGGGCCATGCTATACTGTCGATGCCTGTGATTTCTTTCTGATGCAATCCGGTGAAAACAAGAAGCTAAAATACTCCGATTTGACTTGCAAGATGCCTGAACCAGAGACTTGTCTTCCTGATGGTTTTCCGGTAGAGAAGATAGTACAGTACCCGTTACCTGGTTACGCTGCTCCAACTTCAGTTAATTTTAGTCCGGATGATAATCTTATATCATACTTGTTTAGTCCGGATCAAACGCTCAACAGAAAAGTCTTCGTCTTCGATCTCACAACTTGTAAGCAAGATCTGTTTTTTAGCCCCCCTGATGGTGGGCTTGATGAAGAAAATTTATCAGAAGAAGAGAAGTTTAGGAGAGAAAGATCAAGAGAGCGTGGTTTGGGAGTGACACGCTATGAATGGGTCAATACAAGCTCCAAGAAGACCACAATTATGGTGCCCTTGCCTGCCGGGGTTCGTATACTTGTGTTGTCATATACTGAGTAAATTACGTGAAAGTTTTATGCTTTGCTTTGCTTTTTTCACAGATATATTTCATGGACCGTTCTTTACAACCACAGCTTAAGCTTCCCGGTGATTCCTCCCCAATTGTTGATCCTCATCTTTCACCAGATGGTACTATGCTTGCTTATGTAAGAAATCATGAACTAAATGCACTAGATCTGTTGTACAACAAATCAAAACGATTGACTTCTGGTGCCAATGGGACCACCAAGGTTAGTTATACACATGACAGCATGAACACATTACTATGATTCCATTTTAACAATGCCTTTGTACCATATCATGCCTTTTGTTTTTTCCCTTGTGATTGATTAATGAGCATGAAGTTAGCTGTTAGTGATGGTAATGAAGTTTTCTAGGGTGTGTAGATGTGTCTGGTGATTAGGAATATCCAATCAGCTGGTGTGATTAAAGTGGTGCAGAAGAAGGGGTTTGATTTCCTTTTGTTGTTTGAAGTTTTCCAGGGTGTCTAGATGTGTTTGGCAGAGTTTCATTAATGAAGATACAGATAACATAGTGGCATTTATAATTTACTCTACGCTTTGGTAATCTCTTTTGTTGCACCTAGCCAGCTAGCATCAAACTAATTATTCATGTTGATTGTTTGACCCTACTGGTTGAAATCATTTTGTTGGATTTATCAGCGTATGCATTATGAAGTGTACTTACTCTTAGTCTCAGAGTTGAAATATAAAAAAGCAGTAAGCACTAAGTTATGGTGTCAAAGAAAAGGTTTTTATGCTAACAAATGCACAAACTTGTGCTTGCTAAGAATAATGACATGGGGTAAAATCTGTGTGCACATAAGCAAATATTTTGAAGGAGATGTATGATTTGAAGTCGCTTAACATGGATGCCGTGTTTTTTTTACTGTTTTAAATAACATATCCTAGGCAGACATGTCGTTAACTTTTTGTTGTTTGTGACAGACGCATGCTGTTGCTGAGTACATAGCACAGGTGAGAGATTCTTGTTCCATTATATTTTGTTTTGGCACTTTATTGTGAACTTGAATCACGAGATACAGTGTAAAGAGTTCAATAGATATAATGAAAACAATCAATCAAACTCTGTCAGCTAGAAATAAGTGACATCTAATGTCTAAACTGTAGGAAGAAATGGAGCGAAAGAATGGTTACTGGTGGTCACCAGACAGTAAATACATAGCATTTACAGAGGTAGATTCATCAGAGATACCTATTTACAGAATCATACACCAGGGTAAAAGTATAGTTGGTTCAGAGGCTCAGGAAGAGCATGCTTACCCTTTTTCAGGGGCTACAAATGTCAAGGTTCGTCTCGGGGTTGTTCCCGTTATTGGGGGATCCGTGACTTGGATGGATCTTTGCTGCGGGTCAAACTCCGATGACGAATATTTGGCTAGAGTCAACTGGATTAATGGAAATACTCTTGTTGCACAAGTGTTGAACAGGTCTCATTCCAAACTGAAGCTGATTAAATTTGATATTAAAACAGGCCAAGGAAAATGTATCTTGGTTGAAGAAGACACAACATGGATCAATCTACATGATTGCTTCACACCTTTGGATAGAGGAAACGGTTTTCTTTGGGCTAGTGAAAAAACAGGATTTAGACATCTTTATCTGCATGATGAAAACGGGGTCTGCATGGGACCGATTACACAAGGTGATTGGATGGTAGAGCAGATTGTGGGAGTCAATGAAGCCTCAAATCTTATATATTTCACTGGAACTCTAGACGGGCCTCTCGAGTGTCATATGTATCGGGCAGAACTGTTTCCAGAGAATGAAATAGCAAGGCCGGTGAAGTTGACCCATGGTAAAGGAAAACATGCTGTGGTGCTTGATCATCAGATGCAGAAATTTGTAGACGTTCATGAATCTTTGGATTCACCTCCAAGAGTATCACTTTGTTCCTTGCATGATGGAAGCCTGATGATGCCTCTTTTTGAGCAACAAGCGTCCACAATTCCGAGAGTTCAGCAGCTGCAACTTGAGCCTCCAAAGATATTCCAAGTTCAAGCAAAAGACGGTACCACTTTATACGGGGCTTTATATAAACCCGATGAAGAAAAGTTTGGACCTCCTCCCTACAAAACAATGATTTCTTTGTATGGTGGTCCTGGTGTACAGCTTGTGAGTGATTCATGGGCCAACACTGTTGATATGAGAGCTCAGTTTCTTAGAAGTAAAGGCATCCTAGTATGGAAGGTTAGCCCTCAACATCTTAATCTTATACGTTTTTTGGTGTTGAATGAAACTAGGTTGGTTGGGCCTGTCTATATCTTGTGTCCTTTTCCTAAAATTCATAGAATGATAAATAATACCTTTTTTAATACAATGATTTCTCCAAACCCTACTAATAGTTTGATATGAGTGGGATTTTACTGAGTACGTTTTGTTTGTTTTTTAATAAAATGATTTAAGAGGATGTAAGCTACTTGATTACACTGTGGGTGACTTATATTTATCTTTTTAAGTGGATATACATATATATATATATGTATATATATATATGTATATATATAGGGAGGGGTTCTAGAGTGAACACTGGTGTATTTGTGAACTGAGTGACCAAATCCTAGCCATTGATTTACATCATCAAATCATA